>JANRGV010000051.1:31581930-31608632 GCA_024734035.1 Alethe castanea | reverse complement strand
AAATTCAGCTGTGCTGAGAGAGCAACACATTGTGTGCTGTCTCCCATTTTGAGCTCTGTATTCCTGGGGACCTCAATAAGCAAGGGGTCCCTCAGCTATTGAAGGATCTTGTGTTGAGCCTAATGCCTCTAATTCCAGGGATGGGAATTGCTTTCTGCATGAGTAATGTAGAGTAATGTTTGCACCAGAGCTCTGGCTGATACACAAAAGAAAACAGATACTTCTTTGTCTTTAAACCTCTGTAGTTGGTCCCTCCACCTCTGCACCCAGAAAGTACTTATTGAAATGCTACATCACCAGATATTTGTCTTGGTCTTCTCTGGCAGAGGAAAACATGCATACTCCATTTTTCTTCTGTGTTTGATCACAAAATCTTGTGTTCTGTGATCTGTTTCATGAAGCTTTTCAAAGCAGGGAGTTTTGTAGGTTTTGTACAGCTATTGGAGCTATTATCTAGTTTGTTTTGTTTTGCTGATGGGGATTTGGCTAGGTTATCTCCCCTTATCACATAAACCCTAACTGTACATTTTCTATGCATGACTGATATGGTGATATATCATCCTACAAAAGCTGGAAAAGAGTGCTTTTTGACTTTGCCCTGAGCAAACTGACCTTCCTAAAAATGAAGCTTTGCCTTTGTGAATGCTGCTTGAGTGTTTCCTTTGTAAGATAATACTTTGCATGAGTTACAAGCTCTGTAGTTGTGTATTGCATTTTCCCTCTACAATCTCCTTGAGGAAATAGCAATGGTTAAGTGTTCATTTCTTTTACAGAGTGTAGATCTGATTATTTTCCAGTCAATTCAGAGTTTTTCCTGAGGTCTTTTCTGCTAGTCACAGCCAGTGAAATAGAGCAAAATTGTGGAAGATATCATGTATGCAGCTAATGGAGAAATGATTTAAGGAAGAAGTCACTTTTGTATGCAGACATTGTTTCCAGGTGTAGTAGGGATTATACAGATTTATATGGGCTTCTACATTTAATTAAAAATACTGCTAAAATGTGATGGTGGGCACACATATGCAAATGAACTGAAGTAATGTTTTTTTTAACTTTTTTTTTTTTTCAGGGCAAAGATTAAGTAGGGCTACTGCTTCACCAGAACATTTCTTGAGACCATTATCAAGTTCTGCTGCACTTCCATTATGCCCATCTTGCCCACCTATAGTCAATGGCACTACTCATGCAGTAGCTCTAGTGATTTCAATAATGTATATATTTGCCACCAGTATACGGAGAAATTAGAGTAGCAGAAAAAAAGCTGTGGGAGCACACAGAGAAAAGAGTCTTTAAATATGATTAAATAGATTATGGGTTAATTCTGAGCTTCCTGAGTTGGTGCATATACAAAGACTACTTTTACTTTTAAGGAAGTGTGTCCTTTTCACACAATTGAATGAAATCAGAATGGCAGATCAAATGATTTTTCATGCTGAATTCAAAAGCAGGAAGAAACAATCTTAAGAAAATGAAATGAATGGAAAATAAAGTCCATTCTCAATATGCAAAAGAGAAGATTCTCCATATGGAGGGCTCCTACTGTGAGAATGCTTATGTTCTTCCTGGAATGGCTATATGGAAGTAAAAAGGAGGAGCGTGGCTTTAAACCATCAGGAATCTTCAAAGAAAGTAATCAGCTGGGAAACTGAGCAACGAGTTGGTGGTGGCAAGTAGTAAAAATCTTTGAAGAGCTCCAGTCCCTCTCCAGTTACAGAGGTAGTTGTGTAGTTTAATCATCAGCAGGTGTTTCTCATAAAATCCCACTCTCAGTTATGCACTCAACCATCTGAAACAGTCCCAGACCCCTCATATGTCTTGATTACATGAAAATTTCTTATGATTTGCCAAATTCATGCCAGCATATCCGCCCTTGTGCCATTTGGAAAATGGGAACTGCAGCAATTGCTGTTAAAAAAAGTGATGAATGAAGGTAAAGTTTGTGTTCAGTGCTAGTTTCCTCCAAGAGGTTTTGAAAGGTTTTTATTGCTATTGCTGAAGCATTTTTAGCAATGTAGAATTTATGCTCATTCTCCGGGTCTTGTAGTCCACATACCTTAACTCACGGACAATCAAATGTGAAAATCTTTGGCAAAAGCAGAGAAAGAGAGCTTCCAGAGAAAGAAAGCTACTGTAGTTCTTTTTAAAGCATCAACTCTTCATCATGTATCAATGGTGGCTGAAGGTGAGGCATGATCGAGGCTCTCCTGCCTCCTACCTGTGTTCTTCCTCTGTACCAGCTGGTGTGGGTGATCTGTTTGGGTGTGACCTGGGTGAGCTGGTCAAGCATTTGTATTTGTGCTTGTGTATGTAAAAGAAGTAGTGGAAAGGGAGAAAAGCTCAGTCCTCACCATTTCCTTTAGTGGACAGAAAAAGTAAAGCCCAATTTAAACCTATTTAGTGTTGCAGTACTAGTAGAGGAATGCAAGGAAATGCTTCCAGTACATTGGCCCACATTGACCTTCTGGGAAAATACTGTGGGTTTTATAGTCGTTGCTCTAAGAAAGATGTGGAAAACCTGTGTAGTTTGTCCTGATTAGACAAGAAGTTGCCACCTTCAGGGAGGGGCCTCAGTCTAGATAGATGGTTGACTCTTCTCCAGTGCTGTGACCTCACTCCTAATCTGTGACCAAGCCCACCTTCTGCACATGGGAGTGCAGAGTGGAGAGGGGCAACAGAGGTCACAAATGATGGTCACAGTCCTGAGGGTCATGCTCTGTCCATGGCCAGAAAAAATGGTGGTAACCATGAATCAAAGTTGACAAGGAACTACCCAGGTTTTCCCTAAAATGGCTAAGAGGACATCCAGAAAAAGAACAAGTACTGAAGAAAAATTACACTTTGCAGCTGTTGGACTTTAAGTTGCATCACAGAATAAAACTGTGTCCTAAAAGATACTTGAATACAGTTGGGATATATTCTGAACTTGGAAAACAGTTGGCTAGCTTAAAAGCAAGGAATTAGAAAGAGAAGACATGGAATAATGTTTGAGGAAAGTAAGCCTCTCCTCACTTCTGTGTGAAGGCTTTATGAGGCATTAGCTTTGTGTTAAATTTACAGGCCCCTTTTCTCCTGCAAAGGTGATCTTTCCCCTGTGAAGCAATAAGCTATTAAGAATCAGTTTCATATTCATCCTCCTGATTCATACCACACACTTGTGTTCATTGCAGAAGGCACGTTAAGCCCCTTTTGGAGAGTGCCCTATATAATTTTATAGTCATCTGCTGAAGGAACATAACTCTGTGTAATTTGTATTGCAAAGCTTACCTAATGTGTAGCACTGGGTATGCTTGCAAAGCTGTCTGTAGGAGAGCTGCCATGGTGGTTCAGCAGTGTTAGCTGAACCTCTGGTTTTGGAAGGTGGCCTGGTTAGGCTGTGTTGTGTTCAGAGAGTAGAGATGCTCAAAAGATGTCTCCAGAGGCAGATTTTCACTGAGGTGTTTTCACACCACATTTTCATGTGTGCATCTGGCTGCATTGGTCACCCATAGAGAAGAGAGACTGAAAGGAATGCTGATTTGTATATTTCAGATGAACTGATTTCTGGAAGTTACATTTTGGACCCAAAAACTAAGCTGTCTGCTGTATTTTATCTATTTGAAGAATAGTATGCTTTATTTTCTTTAGCAGCGAGCTATTGCAGCAATGTCTTCAGATCCTTGTTGACTTTTCATGCGTGTTCTTTCTTATTTGTTCCAGTTAGCAATAAGTCTCCCAGATAAGAAGCATTGTCATTTAACTCCCTGAAGATGAGGCTTTTCTGCTCTGAAACACTGGAGTTTATTAACTTGGAAGATTCATAAGATAACATTCATTCTAGCACATCTCATAGTATTTGGCTAGTACTTTAATAGAAAATGAACCACGTGTTCCATCCTTGTATTTTTCTGAGCCTCAGTAAGTCCTCATTTCTTTCTGTTTGTTAATTGTATTTAGCTAATTGACACTGATATTAATTGTATTGAAAATGGGAAGTGTTTTATGTGACAACACTGTTGCACATGCACTTTTCAGATGTTGCAGAGGAACAGTTCCTTTGACAGACATAATCTCCAATTCTGTGTAATCTGTAGCTTTAAAGATAATCTCTTGTATGATTCTCTAAAATAATTTAGACTGGGATTCATCTCTACTCAATAGATACCTACAACCAAGCTCATTACCCTGGGTTGCCCTTATAGTTACTGAAATGCTTGTGTAGTCCATGTTTCTCATGAACAAACATGAACTCTGCTTAGGCTGGGATGAATTTCCCTCTGATTATCAAATAAGCCTGCAACGTGCTTGCACTTTAATGTCTGTGTTTGATCAAGTAAAGCTTGCCTTAGTTTCTTGCCAGTTTGCTTAGAATTGCAAAACGTTACAGAGTGAATGGTGTCACTAATGGGATGGCATATCTGTACCTCCTGGTTGCTGGGTACAGAATAGGCTTAGAAGTGGATAGATTATCATCCTACTCTGTCTTCAAACTGAATATCCCTCCACTCATTTTCTCTCTTTTTGAACTTGGATTCTTTTTATTGCTATTCTCTGCACTTTGTTCAAAGGTCCAGTGAAGTACAGAGTGAAAACTGGAGAGAACAGACCAGCTGAAGCAATTTCCATGGGATGTGTTTTCAGGGAGTATTTTGCTGCTTGTGTCTCCTACTCCTCTTTCCCTTGCTCACGTCTAGCTTATTTTCAGACTCTGATCCAGTACAGTGTATAGATTGTTTTTCCAAAACCACACTGTGAGTGGTTGCTGCCCTTTTGTGTAAGTCCTGTTGATTACTCTTTCCCAAGTGCTGTGCATCACCCTGCTGACAACAGAATATCCCCCACTCCCCCTCCCAGTACATTTCTCCAATTTTCAAGGCGATTTTCAATACTAATCCTGTTGTCCAGTGGAATGGCAGTTCCTTCCAGCATAGTGTCATAGTGTCATTACAAACTGCCAGCCTTCATCCAGGTCTTTAGCAGTGGTGAGTCCTACAAGACCTACAAGGCCAACCTTTGCTGAACACCATGGAATACACCCTACTTGTCCACAAGCCATTTTTTTCTCATAGCGAGAACCTTCATTGTACAGAGGCTGAAAATCCAGATGTGGTGGGATGGCAGCTGTGGGGGCAGGGGGAGGCCAACATCCACGATCAGTTTTGTCATGCTGGGGTGTAGTTGCTGTAGCTGAGCCAAGGCCTTTCTGTACCTGTAAAGACCTGAAGAAAGTCTTTCCTGTACAACTCTGGTGTCAAGTGCAGTCAGATGTTGGTCATGGAATTTAATTTTGCATGGAGAAGTTCCTGAAACAAGATAGGAAAATGAAGGTTATTAAATGTTAAAGCTCCAGCTGGTTTTTCCAAATCTGATCTTGGGTACAGGCACAATTAATCATTTTCATTTTGAATATTTCTATTCCACTGCAGTCTGGGAAAAGTCAAATCATAACATGTTTCTAAATTACCATATTTAGATCCACCTTTTAACAGAAAAGATATATTAAATAATGTGTCAAGTAGAGAACATCATATCATACATAGGGCAGAGGAAGACTCAGCAGGGTCTCCAGGAACACCCCACACCCTAGCTCTGGAATCTGCTAACTGGAAGCAAAATGTGATTCCTTTCTACAGAGAATATTTGCTACAAATATATTTATTTCTGAATAACTTGTGGTTTTTTGTTGGGAATTTTTGAGCAGATAGGCTTCTAATTCAATTTTATGTAAATCTTTTGGAATACTTTATTGACAAAAAACATCCTTGCCTGACCGAATTAGTTTAATTAAAATGATGCAAATTGCCAATTCTAATAATAATTTAAATCAGTAAGTGGACAGCCTTGATTTAAATAATCTATTATAACCTTGTTTTCAATTTATGATCATGATTATTTTACCAAAGATAGCTTAGTCCTTTACTGGCAAAGAACCATTAAAACTTCTTGATTTGGGAAAGAATGTGTTTGTAGAATAAATCTGGCATTTTTCTGCTAACCAAGACAACATTTGTTAAACTATGTGTACTTGGATACAAAGACATACAGCTATACCTATAAAGATATAGATATATAGGGTTTGGTATGTGTCAGTAAGTAATAACTTAGCTTAACATATTATTATTCTGATCTTTATGTCTCAGATTTTCACTATGTAAGATGATGAATGATACATTTCCTTTCTGCTAGATGATTAATGTTTTATGTGCAATTTGTGTCAAATTATATTTTAATGGCAATAAAATTCAATTAAATGCACAGAAACATTTTAATGATTAATTTCATAAAGCTGCCTTCAGTGTGGTACATATATCAGAGAAAAAAGTTAATGAAAATGTTTCACATTCAAAACATTATATAATAAACACTTGAAATATTACCATTAATAAGTTAGCAAACCTTGCTATTTCTTGTCATCATGCCCTTTAAGATTTTAAAACTATTGGATCTCATCTGCTCTGAGTGTATCATTTTCCTAAACCAGAAAAAGAGAAAGTGTGCTACTTTTTGAAAAGAAAAATTATTGAACTGATAGTCGATTAAATGAATTTTTTTACCCTTTGGAAAATTAATATTGGAACCTCAAAAAGATGCCAAAAACAGTTTTATAACTTCAGAAAATTCTTGTTTCAGGTCAGAAATCGGTAACTTCAACCAATTCAGTAGTTTGCATTTCTGTAAAAATTTAACCAGTAAAGATTTCTCAGTCACAGCATGAGAATAATTTTGATTGGAAAAGATGTTTAAGGTCAATGAGTCCAGCCATTAAAGCAGCACTGCTAAGCCCATCTCTAAACCATGTCCCCAGGTGCCACATCTGCACATCTTTTAAATACCTCCAGGGATGGTGACTCAACCTCTTCCCTGGGCAGCCTGCTCCAGTGCTTTACAACCCTTTACATGAGGAAAGTTTTGCCAATATCCAATATAAATCTCCCTTACTGCAATTTGAGGCCATTTCCTCTTGTTCTGATGCTTGTTACCTGGGGGAAAAGTACAACCCCTAACCAATTGCAATCTCCTTTCAGGCAGTTGTAGAGTGATAAGGTCCCCCCTGAGCCTCCTTTTCTTCAGGCTAAACAACCCCAGCTCCTTCAGCCACTCCTCATCAGACTTGTGCTCCAGACCCTTCCCCAGCTCCATTACCCTTCTCTGGACACACTTCAGCATCTCAGTGTCTTTTTTTTAGTTAGAGGCCCAGAACTGAACACAGGGTTTGAGGTGCAGCCTCACCAGTACTGTGTACATTTAATTTCAATGAATATAATTATATTAGTTTAGACTTCAGTACATATAGTCATAATTTCAAATGGCTTATTTTAAGGCAAAGCACATGTCCCTGAAGAAAATCTAATTTAAATAATAACGGTGTTTTATCTTCTTTATTAACACACAAGAAATTGAAAGCAACAATTAAAATGAAGAGCATTCATTTAATTGAAGAAGAGCAGATTCATAGGTCATCTGTTAAAGATGATATATGAAAAAAACAAAAACACTACTGAGTGACACTATACATCAAATGTTCCAGGTTAGACTCTCTAATGCAGTACCACCTGACATGTATTTGATTCTGAAAATAACTATGGTAGATGAATCCTTTTTCTTTAGTCTCGCTACAGCGGATAGGGGTTTTGGTCTGTTTTCATTTGTGTGAATGCAGTTTCCCTGGGGAGCTTGGGATGTGGAGTGGTGTGGGAAGGGGGCACATAGACCTGCCCCCAGCCTGCAGGTCTGGGCTCTGCCCTGCCTGTATCCATCCAGCTGGAATGCCAGGCCAGAAGGATGTGAACAAACATGGACTCACCAGCTAAGTGATTAGTTTGGCCTGACAAGGTTAATGATGAATGTAAGATTTTTGAATAGGAGCTGGTGTGTCCAGCTTGGTTTGGAGTCCAACAGCAACCAGAGAAATGGCAGCAAAATTCAAAGCAGGTCAACTTCCTACTCTGACTGTTACTCAGGTTTGCAGCTGACATGGTTGGTCCTCCTGGAGCTCTGCACTTATTTAATCTCAGCTTCAGCCATACACATCTGTCCCTTGTTTTCAGGCTCCCTGGCTTAGCCTGGAGGCAGCTTGCTTGGGTCCCTCTGGCCTGGAGAGAAGGCTATGGGTGCCTGTCTGTGCAAAAGCTGCACGCTCAGAATGTCCACACTGTAAAGCAGAAGTTCAAGGAAACCCAGCACTTCTCCTTACAACCTTGACTTCAGAAGTAAACTCAAGTGGGGTTTTGCTTTGGGCATTTTCAAGTCCTGGTGAACATATGGGCAGAGAGCAGCATTAAAAAGGTGTTGTCTGTTGCATAGATGTTTCTCTTATCGATGTAAATACTGTATGAATAAGTGGCAGGCAGATAATTTGCAGACATTTGCAGGTCTCATCTGAATTCATTCTGGTGCTGAGGCAGGGATCTTGGAGCAGATCATCAACAAGGCATTTCAAAAGATACTGCCTACTCAATATAGTATTGGACATAGATAAAAGCCTTTCAGTGAGCATCTCCTTTTGAGTGGGATGTAGAGAGGTTGATGTTTTTGTGGGCACCCCTTTAAAAAGATGCTCTTCTTCTTGAAGGAATCAGGATTCCTGTTATATAGGTAGCAAAGAATTCTGCTGCAATATAAATGATTAATTTTGATATTCTTCAAAGTCAAGGGGGTGGCATTTTGCCATTCAGATCTAGAGGTTTTATTTGTTTTTAGACAAAAGGGAAATAATGTTGAGGGTGAGAGGGGGGCTGTAGAGAAAAACATTTTGTTTTGTTTTGACGGGACAGTCTCCTGTCTCAAAACTCAGTTCTTCAAGCCAGAACAGGGCAGTGGACCAGAAGTATTCCTCAGGAATAGAAAAATTTACTGCAGGGATGTTTTTAGAAGAAGTCAAGATAATTTTTCTCTACATAGGAAAACACAGGAGAATTTCTTCAAGTTATAACTTTGATTAGCACAGCTGAAGTTCAGTTTCACAATTAGAACCTTATTATACATTTATTCTGGGGCCCAGAAAGGGTGTATTTCTGTCTGACATCAAACAGAATGGTAAATACCAAGTTACCTCAGGGAAGATACAGAGAGCTGATTTAATGTCAAACAATCTAATAATTTGTTTTACTCTAATGTCACCAAAGCTGAAAAAACCCTAAGTACAAGGATAAAGAAGTGATCTCAGTTTCTAGCTGCTTACTTTGCTCTTGTTATCAGCTATCTGGAAAGGGTGCAGTCAGAGTGATACCTGTATTAAATAGTAGGTGTGACAGTGCAACCTCGTATTATGCCTGCAAAAATGAAAACCTTTTTTATAGGACTTTACTTCAGACCTAGTTGTAACAGAGAGATCCTTTGGACTGTGAACACTGGGGAAAGCAGAGCATAGCTTAGTTGTGCTTTAGAGCTGATAGAAACCTGGGTTCTGCCTGTTAGCTAGTTTCTTACTTGTTATTCTAAATAATATTTTGTCTCACTCAAACAAAATAATTGTAAGTCCTAGATTTTGGCAGAGAAATGTTTCTGGGGACTTAGGGGATGCTGATTGCCCTCTTCAGAGCTTCTGATGGATACCACTGACCCTCCAGCCCCTCTGTTTACATTTAAAATGATGACAAATATAACTCCTTGCTGTAACTCTGAACTTAGCAGTTGCAATTTTCTTTGGTTTTTGTTTCTGCACCTTATATTCTAATCTAATGGCTGGCTGAATGACATATGGAGCCTTCCAGGTTTCCATCCTGCTTAGCAGATTGGGAAAAAGTCTGTGTATTTCAGTAGTAATCTACTGGAGAAATCTATTTTAGATAAAACAATTACATCTTCCATTTGTTCTTTTTTTTTTCCTTGAGCTGGCATACAGTTCTTTCCAACTCTATAAAGGTGTTTTATTGCACTTACTAAAAATGTCAAGGATACTAAACAGCAATGCATAATTTACAATGGACTTTGTAGGTAATGGAGTTCTTACAGCCACAGCTTCCTGAGAGTGTATTTATTACTGTTTTACTACCTACTGTAGTATCCAGGCTCAACTTCCAGTGTATTTGGTGAAAAAACCCACAAGGCAAGGAGGAATAGGGACTGCTGCTAAAAACAAGTGGGTGATTACTGGGCATTTGCCAGTTATCCTAAGATAAATGGGTATTATTAACATTGTTGACCACATTGAAGTGCTTTAATTATGCAGAAATGCAGGCAGGAAAATATTGAACTAAAGAAATATGCTTGAATTAAATTGTTGGGGTGCTGAAAAAAAGAAGTAATCCCACTCCAGCTAGATTAAAGTGACCTTGAATGAAGATAGTTTCCTTCATTTTTAGTGTCTAGGTTCTTTGCACGAGTTTGTGCTGGTTAGCATTGTAGTTCATGTTCAGATGTACAATAATCAGGATGACATGATAATATGTTGATGTCAACTTGACAAAAGGGATTTGCATAGGCACTAATGATGATGTTTTAATGTATTAAAGCAAGAAGTTTAAGAAGTTCTTAGGAAATAAAAGCACAGAGGTAAAATAGTTTCAAGCTGTGTTTAAAGGGTAAGGTTTTTTGGAGCAATGTTTTTAAGTACCTGTGCCACGCATCCTCTGCTAGGCTTTTCTTAAAGAAAGCTGTAACTCCAATTCCACTCAGAAATAGCATTTTCTGTCTCTGTATTGATTTTTCCTTAAGGACCATGCAGAGGTTTGTTATCATTTTAGTGCATTTGTAAAGAAATTAAATGAGCAAAAGCAACAAGTGTTAATTTGGCCTTGTTTAGTTTTAATCTGCTCTGGCAGTCAATACCTCACACTCTGTGTAATAGCCCTTTACCACAGGAAATATCTTAAATGCTGAGACAGGAGTCAGCCTGAGTAGGGGAATATTGAGGAAATGTGTCCATGTTGGCAGCTGCCTGGGCTTGTGGTAGGTCCAAGCAAGCCAGCACACAGCTCTTTCACCATGGCTCACAGTCCAGGCACGGTCTCTTTTCTGAAACAAGGTTCCAAGATCTGTCTTGTCTTACAGTCCTGTTATCAGAGCAGGGAGCGGCACCCACAGTGGGGGTGGCACAGCATCCAAATAGAGGGATCATGCTCTCCACTTCATCCTGCAATAGGATCTGAGGATCAGCCAGTCTTCAGGAATGTATTTCCTTATTGTATCATTTTCATTAGCTTTGTTTGAAGAACCCATAAGTACACGTGGGACCACCTGAATGTATGATGCTAAATGCTTTGGTGAGTGCTGGCATAATTGAAGCCCTTGACTGGAAATGGCACAGAAAGAAAAAGATTATATTAATATCCTGGAGTCATTAACTCTTGCACAACAGATTTCCTTCTTCCATAAAAAAATCCTGCATAGCAAAAATGTGCAAGGAAATCAAGTAAGCTGAGGATTTTCTTTCTTTTTTTTTGGTCACACTTCATTTTATATTTCTAGCTAGAGGCAATAACAGGTAGCTATCAGCAATAAAGTGGGGCCTGAATCCACCAACTGAACAGTGGGTTTTCTAAGTGATCTATCTAGATTACTGTCACCAGTGCTGTATGCTTCTGAAGAATGTCTTAAAACTGACATGCTCAGTTTCATGTCTGCTGCATTTCTACATGGGGCTCCCACAAACACTTGTCTGACTGAGAATAAAATTCTTTTGAAAATTGTTACCTGTGTAGACCTGCAAGACAGTATTGTCTTGGCTGGTAACAGGCCATAAGCTTTGTGCTGAATTTGCAAGGCTGCAGGACTGAGGTATGTCAGGTTTGCTTTGCCTGAACTCTTGGTGACCCACCTGAGCTCTGTTTTACTTGCTGTAGCTGTAACAGCAATTTTTCTAATTGACCAGGTGTCTACGGCTAATTTGTTCTACTTTTGTTTGTCTTTCTATTGTACCTACACAGTTTTATGGCTTTAGCATAATGATGTAGTATGGAGAAATATAAGTCTGAGAGGAGAGCAGTGAAGTGGAGACACAGGACATAGAGGAACACAGGCAGCAGATGAGAAGAGTTGAGGCGCAGGCTGGAGCTGCAGACCTGATGCCTATAAACAGCTGACCCATGGCCAGTCAAAGAATGCAGACATGGAGCTAGTCAAACCTGGTTTTTATGTATAGCAAAGTGGACAAAGAACAAGTGTCTAATGTGTAAAAGGCTTGGTATACTGTGAATTTAGGTGTGACATGGAGCTGCAGAGAGATTAAAAGAGGGCAAGCATGTGCTTATCTTTCCTCAAAGCGCATGTTTTATTTTGCAAGGATAACTAATATATTTCTTCCCCTGTAACCTACTGTATTCTGGTGTGGAAAAGGCACCCATATGTCCAAGAGGGGATGAGTAGTAAAATCGGCATTGCTGGCTCATACAGCATCTTTCGTTACATTAACATTCACTTTATTTCACATATTCATCAATTAATCAGCCAGTCTGCACAGTCCCACAACCTACAGGAAGATTGTTCTTTACTTTTCAATTTAGTGATGGCATGATAAAAAAATTAATGACTTCCTGCTGTTGGGTTCCAAATGTGGACATGCATATTTTAGCACTCTTGCCACTGGAGTCCATGAGTGTCTGTAAATTCTCAGTGTGAACCCCCCCCTCCCTGTTGAAGGATATTAGTCTGGATGCCAGCTATCCATGATGTCCTTATATCTTGTTTCATGTAATTTTTCTTCCTAAAACAAATGCAGCTGCATTTCCAAAGGCTGTTAACTTTACTGGTGGTGGTTCCCTCCTCCCCCCCATCCTGCGAGATATGTGCTTCCCGAGTATTAATTCTCTTCAATTAAGCTTCCTGCATCCTGCTGCATTGATCAGGCAATTAATTGATTGCTGAAGACTTCCCTGAAACAATGAGTCAGCTGTTTCTGTTCCCTGTGAGTTACTCACCGCCTGTTTTTCAAACTCAGTACAGCTCAGCAATATGGCCTTCATTTGTAGTTTGGTGTAAACTGGCTCACAGAGCCTTTGGTGCACAAAGCATTGTTGCTTGCCTTGGTTTCACAGCTCAAAGGACAGTGCAGCCTTATTTCTAACATCACTGAAAGCTAATGAATGGAGGGCAGTAAATTCCTCTTTGTTTCTGTTTTTAAATTATGCAAAAATCAAGTGACCATTAGATGAGGTTTGGAACTGTATGCCTGATATGGTTGTGCTATGTTGTGATGCTGTGAATATACATGCTTCAGCTTCCCTACAGTTACATGAAAAGAGCATCTTGTTTCTCTTGATGCTGTCAGAATTTATTTCCCCTATAGAAGCTATTTGTTTAAAATGAAAGCTTGGGGAATCCTAGGATAAAAGAAACAGAATACAAAAAGATGTCAGGCCACAGCTAAGTATAATAATTGCACATTCAACCTTTGCCCTGTAAGTCAGAACAAACCCCAAAGCATTCAAACACAGGACTTGCAGAGCTTGTACCTGGGAGGTATGACTTCTGGTGGCCAGACAGATTAGCATGTTGTGCTTTCTGGTCTCTAGAGTTTCAAAGCAAATTTAAAATAACAGGGACTAGAATATAACATTTGAAGTAATAAAAACCTGAAGGGAATGTTGATTAAAGAATGTAGTCCATTACATCCATAGTGTTTGAACAGTACAGCTTTCCAGAAGCCTGCTGCAGGTTGCAGCTCGTAGGAATCCTGTCATAGTCTTCTGAGGGTTGGACTGCTCCTGGGTTGGAGAAAGGGTAATGGAAACAGTGATATTCAGATCCATGGTGGAGGCTGCTCAGGCACACAAAGAGAAGGAATTAATTCCACAGTGAAATCAGACCAAAATTTAATTTCTGTTTGTTCCATCATGTGAAGAAGCTGAATGCTTGATCTCAGGGAAATGTCCGTGCACAGACACACCTATTCTGATACTGGCACAAGCCTGTAGCTTTAGATGATGCCAATCCCAGGATTAATATTTCTTTTACAATAAATTCTCAATTGGAAATGTAAATATCAAGTGAATGCTACTTTCTTGGAGTACAGTTGATACAGAAACATGCCTGGCTGGCTCACTACAGAGTAAACACAGCTGTGGGATGAGTTGCAGTAAGTGAAACAGTGGAATGGAGCACTGTAACTATAATTAGTGATTGAAAATATACTTATTTAGGCATTCATATGCTTTGTTTCTGGTTAGGATCAGGATGAAAGGAAGAAGTTTTTTGACTTCTGTTTGAACTTCCAAAGCTTTTCTTTTCAAAGCCATCTTGAAGAATTATGGCATGTTAGTTTTCATTTTCAGAAGGCATTTTTATAAGCATTCTCATTTGCAAAGACTTATTTTTGTTGCACCCAAATTCCAGATCTTTTGTACACTATTTGTATGAAATATAGTCATAAGGGCTGATCTTGTCCTTCTGTTCTGCAAGAGTCAGGAAAAGTAATATGAATGAGATTTTAAAGACAGAATCTATGGTGGTGACCTGTCAGACTTCTGTGAATGTGGTTTGATTTAAAGCAAATGATTTCTTCAAAAACCAAAGAGTGAAAGAGCTAGGTCCTGTGAGAGTAGTCATAGAATATCTCAAGTTGTAAGGGACATGAAGCCCAGCTACAGTACCATCCTGTGTGTCCCTACAGTGAAGTCCTCCTAATGACTGTTATCCCCTACTTGTGCATGCATAATACAAGCTTCCCTTCTTTATGTCCTCCTGTTTATTCCTTGACATCCTCAGGAACTTCGTTTGTGGCCATACATACATAGTGAAACATCACGAGTGATAGCAAGGTTGCCACTCTGGTTCTCCTGCAGAGAATGTATTAATATGTTATTGGCATATGACAGTTTAATCACTCCTGTCTGTCCACCCGTGCTCTTCACTTGTGACAACCTAATCTGAGAGAAGCAAAAGTGGTTTAAGAAATTACCTGTGTCAAACCAACATTTCAACTTATATTTGCTATTTTCTTCTATGACTATAGAACAGTTTATGTATTAACTGGAAAAGGCTGCTAAAGTACTTAGTGCAAGGATGGGCTCATTTTTTGAAAGACTCACTTGTCTTAATCTTGAATATTCCCAAAATTGCTTTTTGGGTATCTTTTGATGCTTAGTTCAAGCTTTCAGCTTGGTGATATATGGACATAGCTCTGTGGTGTCTGTAAGAGTATTTCTGGGCTGTCTGCTGACTACACAGTACTTAGATGATGCATATGTTTGAAATCGTATTGACATCAGTGAGTTCCTGGATTGTACTAGTTACCTGCTACCCTGAGTGTTACTCATACTTGAACTCTCTACAAGAAGTACATTCAGTGCAGCAGCCTCTGGGGCAGCTCATAGATCCAAATAAAGAGATGAAGGAGAATCGTGAGGTACAGACTGGTTGGTTCTTTTCATTACATTTTCATTTTCTGATTGCTTACAGATGCTTATTGGTATCAACTGCCTAATGTGCACATGCTTAAGGCCATTTTCCTCTACAGTTTCTGTGTTCTTGCTCCATAGTTCATGGTATGGTGGGCCTTCTTGGTGTCCTGTGATGTCCTGCTGACCCAAAAATGCTTTTGTTTTCCTTTGTTTTGTATTGAAGTGTCAGTCAGAAACAATATGAGAGCTGTGTTATAGCCAGAATCGTGTTTTCATAGGATAACATGGTGCTAAATGCCATGACAACCTGTGAAGAAGTTTGAAAGTAAGTGAGCTAGCTGAAATAGTGTTGGAAGACTAATGGCTGGGGAAACCAAAGCAGGTGCAATGTTACCCATGCTGCCATTTGGAAGTTGTGTTTGCAGGGAAAGATGTTCCAGACAGCTCCTGGCCTTTGTCTTGGAAAGGGAGTTTATTGGGTTGCTCAAAGTAAACAGATGGGATGCAGTATTCAAGCTTGCTCCTTGGCTGTTAATTTCTTATTCAGCACTATCTGCCTATTAAGTTTAAATATTGGCAGAAAAAAGTCAATGAAGAACAAAGAGAGAACAAGTTAAAAAAACAAACCCAAACCCAACCAGAAATGGAAACAAAAAATGGCAATGGAATCACTCTCCATGGTCCATGAGGAAGATGGTGACTCAGGAGAATTTGTTCATACATGACTTGTGAAAAAGATGCCTGAGGAGAAGGATCATGGACTGCCAGAAAAAATGGCAGTAACTGAAATGATTGTCAGAGATATTCTAGCCCAGAAAAGCATGAGGAAGAAACCCAGCCAAACTGTGATGGCAGTGTTTATAGCACACAGGAGTGAAGCTTGATCCATTTAGAGTAAACAAATTATTTTGGTCTCGTCCTGGGAAAAAGACTCAATGGACTCGATCCAATTAAAGTGGAAGCAGCAGAGCAGGAAGGACTGCTGTTCTTCAGAAGCAGTAGCAAGGGCAGTGGAAATCTCCAAAGCTCTTCTCTTCATGAGGGGAGAAGGATGGATGTGGCTGGGTAGCTTACCTGTTACTGTCACTGTGGGGGCAAAGAGAAGTGTGACATTAGGAAATGTGGGTCTCAAAAGGAACCAAGAACGAGATGAATGGACATGCAATAAAAGGAAGTGATTTGTCCTGAGAGACCTTTTGCTTGGCAAATTTAAGAGGTTAGAGAGGCCGTTTAATGACCCCTTGGCATTTTGACTTCTGTGACCTCATTACAGAAATGAGCATTTACCAACACTCCTTCAGTCTAAATATAACAAAAATGCAGTCAACTTCTCCAAGGGTTCTCATACAGTTTACTACTCCATCCTCAAGGCAGCCTGAGAAGAATAGTCTTTAGCTAACTGACTTTGCTGAGGAATTTTCAAATTTAGGTTTTGTAAGAAGGTAAAAACCTTGGAGGAACAGAGGAGTGCACAAAAGGTTAGCTTTAGAGCTCAGTCACTTCAGATTTGCAAATGGCATTGTCGTTCTTGCAGAAGCCCTGGAGAGACAGGGAAAGAGTAATTAGGGAGAAGTTCATGGTAGGTGAGGAATAATTAGGAGCTGCTGAGAAATAGCTGATGAGGACATCTCAGAGAATGCCTGGGAAAAAAAGTACTGCAGCTCATATCCACATAAATGAGGTACACTAGTGGTCAGAGGTTGGAGCCTAGATATAGGATCTTTTTTGCATCCATCAGTATTCCTCAACTCATACACCATTCCTTGCTCCTGAACCCCAGTACCTCCTTTTCTGCTGAAGTATTGTTACCTTTCTGGTTATAGTAGTACCTTAATCTGTTCTTCCCAGATGGGGCCCAGAGATGAGAGACAGCTGGACCCAGATGTCAGCAGAACAGTAATGCTGTCCTAGTACAAAGATTCTCAAGTTTGACTCTAAATGCTGTCTGCTGTTTCATTTGGGGGCTGGTCATTAAAAGACATGATGCCCTCACATGTACTTTTGATCTGATATGAGACTGTAGGGAGAAGGATGAAGCCCCAGCACTCTTCTCTCTAAACCCAGAGAGAAATAAAGTAGTCAGACAATATGGTAAAAGGCAATATGAACACAGGCAAAGTAGTAGTTAGTTAGAATATGATCTCTGAGGAGTAGTTTTGAAGTGAAATTCTAAACTGTGGCGAATCTAGAGGTGGTAGGTTGGCATACATGAATATTTGAAGCTAGCACTTCCAAAAAGGATTACTACTTCTAGGTGAGGTCCTATGGCTGTGGTAAAGTCTGGAGCCTTTTTTAGCTCTTTAAAGCAGGACTTGTACCGTGGTGTCAGTATAATTGAGCCCAGGAAATCTAAGCGTCAGTTTGTTGCAGTGATGACCCCGGGTGGGTGGGTCCACAGAGAGATACAGCTGAGCTGAGCACTGGGTGATGCGCTCTGGAGTTTTGGACTTCATACCTGCTTTGGCCTTGTCCCAAGGGCTGAATAGCAATCAGGAGTTTGAACACATTAGGGGTGCTCTTGGAGCAACCCATTGGGTTTTGCTTTCAGTAAAAGCAGATCCTATTCATGCTCTTGACAGAGAAGCAAAGCATGGTTCAGTGGGGATGAGCAGGAAAGTTGCTTCAAAAGTGCACTCCTGATCCCAGAAAAACACTAGAGCAGATGTGTTTGTGCCTCTGGTGCCCCTCTGTAAAAGGGAGAGGAGGTAATTTCTGCTTTCTGGCAATTAAAATAGGATAAGGCATTCTTAAGGAAGAAGGGAAATAAGACAAATAATGGAGGGATTTACATTTATTTTTATCAGTAGGAAGAAAACTTTTTCTTCTAGACAACAACCCAAAGAAAATATCTGTACCCCTCTATCTTTATGATAGATGATCCTTTTATTTTCATTATACTTTTATGAGGTAAGCCTATTAAAATGTGAAAATAAAGCCAAGCAAATACACCATATCAAATAAAACACACCAGTGCTTTTCTACTATCGAAACAGAAAAGTTTTTTCTTCATGAGGCTACCTTACTTTTCAAATTAAATGTCAAGTATCATGTCTCCCCCAGAAATCTGAGCTACAGAGCAAAGTTCAGATTTGTCAGCGACAGATTTGTATTTACCTTAATGCTTATTACATATCAAATTACTTTGCTGTGACATGAATAAACATTGGATTTTAAAGTTATTCCATTCAAAGTTTTACTGGAAGACATTTGACTGCTTTAGTGCACCTATTTGGCAGGCCAAAAAGGTCATGTATTTTAAGGGAACATTCAACTAAAAATATGGCTGTCCTCAAAGGAAAGTATTTATCTTCCCTAGTTAATCAGCACCTCTGTTGTTGAGGTGTTGCATGTAGGATCCTGTGATCCAAACTGCAGTTCCACTCACCACACCATTACAAGGTAAGTAGGTGCTGGATTCCTTGCTCCCCTAAAAGGAGGAATTGCAGCACAAGGATGGGTGTTTGCAGCAACAATCTGATGCCCCTCTTAGAAGGAGGAGAGTGCTCTGCTTGTGCCCAGTATGATGAGGGTGTCTGAGCCCCTGTGTTTGTCTCCTGCTTTCAAAGCACACACTTCAAAGGCAAAGAGCCACGTGGCTCAGTGTCCCACACACTGAGGAGGGGATGGCCTTGGCCCAGAGCTAGCCATTGTCTGGGGTGGAGGGTGGAGGAGTCCCCTCCTATGGGTATGGAATCAAGAATTGTGAGTTGACATCATAATCTATAACCCACAATCTTTGTTGCCTCTTCTCTTGAGAAAAGTGTACTGTTGTATCTCTGCTGCTTATTCACAAATTAATGTTTAATGATTAGACAATCTTAGCTCATTTGTGTTTGCTAGAGTTCCCTCTCCATTCCTAGACTTGTCCTGCTAAGTGTTGGCCTGTGGATCAAATTTTATGCTAAAATCAGTGTGCTTCTGTTTTTTAATGGTGGGAGTGCAATGTTGAAAAAATTGCTATTGCTATTTTCCCAAATTCCTTCTAGTCCACAGCCTGTTTTGATTAAGGTCTCCAGCAAGCCAAAGTAGGTGTAAATACAGAATGAAACAGTGTTATTTGTCAAAGGTCATTTAGAACTGTGAGTAAATATGAGGAAACTGGTGTTTGCCTGCTGCTCAGACTTAGCAATCCTGATCAGCTGTTTCAGATGGCCTGGACCTTTTGCATGGATATAGCCTCCTTTGGGGTGAGTATCTCATAGGACGCAAACTGGCCTTGGTTGTTTAACTTCTGATTTATGTAAAACCACCACTAAATTTGCATCTGTAAAAGACTGCTTTAATCCTGTTAGCTAATATTAAATTTTAAAACTTCATGTCAGAGGGTATTGGTTGTTTGGTAATACAGCCTTGGATAAAAATAGTGTGACATTATTCCAACAGTATTAATCTTAATGAGATGTGCAATCTTACCATGTGTGTATCAAGGACACTGTACTCATACGTTAACTTTATTGTGCCAGTTAATGCAATTAGTGTAGTGTTGCTAATGTAGTTAAAAGTTTTATCACTATTCATATAAGCTCCAATAGGATAAATATAAAGGGTTATTAATGTGGTAATTTATTATTAACAAGTAGAGAAGCAGCAGAGCAATAAACTTTGTCTTCCTGCTGTAATGCCTTTATATGTCATCACATTTCGGTTTTCGTACCATGACTGTCATTCCTTACACTGCTGGCTGCTGCTGGATTTTCTCTAATATTATCTAAAAAGGACTTGGCACCCATTTGAAGATCTCAGTGTCCCTCCATCAGTTTTGTGGTGCATAATTTTTCTTTCACTTTTTCTCTTTCCTTTTGACAGCTTCCAGCAGGTCTGACTCTTATCTGATCAGGATTCCTGTCTGTGAGAATGCTCTTTAAATACCTTCAGTTCAAGGACAGTGTAGAGTGGCTCTTTCAACTAATATAAGGTACCAAAATAGTGAAACTTAATGAGATAGAACACCAAATTGATTGTCTCAGAAAGAGTACCTGAGAGGGTAGTTAAGATGATGTGTCAATCACTTTATCTTAACAGCTTGTACTGTCATCATGTGACATTTCTACAGAATGGCATGAACCGCTTGGTGTCAAAGGACTTATATTTGCACCTTTGATTTAACTAGCCGACAAAAATCATTAAAGGGCAAGGACTGCTTTGCTTAGTGGAGAGGACACAGCTTCTGTGGTTTTAAGCAATATAAAAATATTGATGCCCTAGTTTAAGGACGCCTTTTAGCTCTCTTTAGTTTTATTTTTCCATCACAAGTGTTAGAATTTTGAGGACAGCTGGAATATGTTTTGATTCTACTGGGTCATTTGATGCCTGGGAGACAGACAACTATTCAGAGAATAGCTATGAAGAGGCAATAAGCTGAAGTCCACTCACGTTTCATGATTCCACATGAGTCGTGATCCAGGTAAAAATCTGAATCGATGAGGGATGTCTTTAGATTATTCATTGGACTCTCTCCTTCCAGAAACAATGACATATTTGCAGGAAGTGCTATGCATATGTGAGGTGTGTGGGGCTATTGTCTTATCACAAACAATTCCTGCTTCAAACAAGAATGCTGGTAAGTAGTTCTTAGGAAAGAGTTTTAAGCCTTTGACTTTTTTTCACTCTGTAGCCACCCAGAATCCACATTTTGTATAAAATCTGCTATATAAGCAGCATGTAGATTCTGCTTGTGGGGATGACAATCTGAAAGAGAAGGGAAAGGGATTAAGAGGAGATGATTTACTTTGTGCACTGCTGCATTAAGTACTATAGTGTGTATTAAGAAGAAACTCCCAACATTTAGGGGCAGTATGCAAAGAGATATAACTGTGAACACAAAGCCACCTGCTCTAGGAGCTTGTCTGGAAGTAGTGGAAAGCAGAATAAAGTTAGCAAACTGTGTAAAACTGGAATCAGATCTTTAAGAGTGAAGAGGTTCTTGAATGGCATGGAAGTTAGGGAAAAACACTTCTGGTTGATTTTTTGGCAGACTTTGTGGTATTTTATAGGTCGTATCATCTGGTTTCTTGGACTTGGTAAGCCAGTTGGTCCTCAGTCCTATCTTTTTTATTGCTTTGAATAAGTTAACAAGAGCAATGCCTAGCAGAGTCTTTGGGATTGGGACAAAAGTGGTGAATCTTACATACACAACTTGTTCTTAGGAGGTTATTAATTTTAGAATACGCTAGTTATTCTATATTGTGATTTTGCTGAAAATTTAGTTTAGGCACTTTCTATGCTATCTAATAATGGCAGCAGTGTAGGACTGATTTTTTGCAGAGCCCTCCATTCAGAAGGATCCCAAAACATCTATATGCTGCTGTGCCTAATGAGAATCACAGGCTTGTCAGCCCTTCCAGTGAAATAGAGCTGTCAAATTCTCAGATGTAACCAAAGAGAGAGGAAGAGAGAGCAAGAGCTACCCAATGACATTTAGAATTCCTTTCAAGTATGCATACATAGTCAAATGCCAGCAGTGGGGTTAGACAAGTTCATAACAAGCCTCACAAATGGGTTACACTAAATGAGAATGTAGAGGTTTCAATAATAAAACTCACACACCTGCTTCCTCAAAATTGAACATTTTAATTGAATTTTCTGCTCTTGTTTGTTCCTCTTTGAATATCTTTCTTCATCTCTCAGTTGTAGTTATGCCCCCAATCTCAATCTGAGCCATCTGTTCCACTTCTAATATTAACATCTTCTATCATATAATGTACTATACCCTGAGAAAAAAAGAAGAAAGATGATGACTTTCTCCTGGGAGGAAACCTTATATTTCACAAAAGGTTCAGCTGGCACTTTAAAACAACACCTTCCCACACACAAATATGCACCTGCCACATTAGAATATTATTAATAATGCAGCCTTCTTGTGTTTGACAAGCTAAACAAAATTACCCAAAAAATGTGAAAAGGTCTAAGAAAGGTGAGAGCAAATCAATGTTTCTTTTCAAAATGATAACACCCAAACTGATCCACAATAGAAAGTAATTACATTTTAAATGAACTGTTCTAACTTAACTCATTGTATACATTGCAAATTTCTATTATTTTCTAATTACACAGGTATCTGTTTAAGCTCAGTGAAGTTTGCAGAATTGTGTTGACTCTTCTTAGTCTCAGTCTAGAACTACAAATCCTTGTTCCTTTCATTCTGTGTTGTTATGGTCCTTCACTAGCTAATAGTCTCTATCCAACCTCCACCACTCTTAGTTTAATCCACAGGGGATTTGTGGGTTGGAGGAAGAGAGGAGAGTGGACTGGGGACAGAGCTCAATTTCACTTTTCACCCGTAACTGCAGTTTCAAGCTGAGCTAGAGTCAGCACACCCTGTGAAAAAGGAGTGGTAGTGCAAAGAAAGGAATAGACTCAAGTTTTAAGGTTGATGCTAATAAGTTAAGGGCGGGAGTTTTGGGAAAGTGTTAAAATCTGATGAAAACTTGCAAACTGCTCTGGGAGATTTAGGCTGGCAAGACAAAATAGAAACTAGAAAGAAATCAGGTAGTATCAGGAAGGAGTTCAGAAAGATGAGGTGAGGATCAGGTTTGTTTGGAAGAATCAGGGAGCCTGTAAGGAAACACAAAACGTGATCCTGGCTGGGACAATTTAAGAAAGAACAACGAGATTAAAGGAAAAACTGATACTATCAGTAAAGAGAAAACGTCAAAGCCTCACAGTTGCTTTATTCCAAGTGATATCTGGATTGAAGCAAGCCAATGTGAAAGTCATTGTTCATCAGATCCAGATTATTTTTCACTCGTGGAGAGATTTCAGCATTACGTGGCCAGAACTGTGTAATGGAAGTTTGGAAGTTTTGATTCATCTGATTGAAAATACTTCTCCTGATTTTGTCTATCCCAATTAGTCTTTCTGCCTAATGTAGCTACTCTCAGTTTATGCCACTCAGGGACACAGGTGTTTCTCTAATCCTTTAAATATAATCCAGAGCATGAGAGTGAGTCAGGCATTGGATTTTCATTCACAAACAATGATTTTGAAATCCAGATTTTGTGGAGACTAAGGCTGTAGAGGCACATAAAGGTTAAAGTTTTGAGAGTAGCCCTTAACAGCTGTTCTACAGTAGTACTTCTTTTGGACTGTCAGGTTTAGGCTTAAAATCAGTTGCAGAAAACCCCAGTCCTGGTCAGCTTGACCAGGTTCAGGTAACTGAAGTAATGAGCTGGATTGCAGAGCTCTCTGCACATTCAGTGGTAAGACATAGATAGAAGACGGTTCAGACAAGCTGAATCCTCCTCTGAAGTTTCTCTCTGTTGATTAGAGAAGGCCTTTAATGTGGGGTTCCTGAATCGAGTGCCAATTGTTAAAGAGAATCTTAGCTGTAGGCTGGAATAATGCCTTTGGCACTGGGCAATGGCACACTGCAGTTTTCTAACTTCAGTCCATCATAGCAACAGGAAGGGCAAATACAGAAAAATTGTACTTCACATTCTTGGTTTGCTTCATTTCACAATGGCTTGTGTTTGAAGATGGGATAGATATTTGAAATCGGGGTTTGGGTTTTGAAGACACCGAGTATTTTGGAAGGTGTTGCCTGAAACCTAAGCCATATCCAGGTCTAAGCATTTTTTCACTGATCCTGCCTCACTGCTGGAGGAAAATACAAAGTGCTGCCTCAATGACTATTAGATTTAATATGGTTCAATGTAAATACATGATTTGAAATATTTCCTCCTGGAACACAGAGTTTCCTTTGTGAGCTACAAAGTTACATTGGTGATTTTTCTAAGGGAAAGTAGTTATTCCTCTCTTTATTGCATGTACCTCATGGCTTTACCTATCATACAGGATCATCTAGAGCTGAATAACTATCAATTTGGCCAGCAGACTTGGGACAACTGAATACAGATGTTTTTACTGGATCCTATAGAAGTTCTAGCACCTAGATAAATGTTATCTATATGGAGGAAAGGAATATAATCATCTGCCACATTTGAAAAAATACATGGAGTATATTTTCACAACTAATTCCTACACCAGGAATGTTTTAAATGTCTCCTCTCCAAGGCTTTGGAAATCAGTGCTACAATTAGCTAAATGAAGTTACTGGTAATTTTATGACCTAACCCAGTAAGGCCTATTGGAAAGTTTTGTATGTCAAAAGAAAGTCCCTCTGGAGTGTAAAAATAACTCGCTGATTATTGAACAGAATAATCAGGTATTGCAGTGATATTTAAAAGAAAAAAGGCGTTTTTAAACATTCTCATCACATGGCCATGAACCATTGAGAGTGAAATTCAGGGATTTGGAACCAGAAAATGGTCTTCAATTTCATTACACCATCTATCAATCTTGTTGTGGTCAGACTGAAAAGGTGCTCTTTCCTTCCTTTTCACCTTTTGATTTGAAGTCCTTTCCCCAATTGTTTGGTCCTGGAGAGCCCAGCCTTCCATAATTCAATAATTACTGTCTAAAAAATGTCTTTAGAATATGTACAATTTCTTTCTGTTAGTAGCTCTTGAAAAAAATGCCCCTATATTTGGAAATATTACCACAGTCTTAGAAATGTAACAAAGCTAATGTGGCACAGGAAAAAACAGGTCTGATAAACACAGAAAATGATGGTAAGAAAATGCAAAAGGTTTACTGGATGATGGAGTCCTGCAGGTTGTATCTGGGAATTTCCTATTCCAAGTATGTTATTATTCTCAGGTGTGTTTTTATTGCAATCATGTCTTAAGATGACATGTTCACATTCTTATTATGTGTTTGCTTAAATATTAAATATGTTATAGAATGATTTCTACAGAAATTAAGCCTCAGCTTTTGATGACTGATTACAGATACCTGGTATATCAGAGATACAGACAGTAGGTAACAATACATTGTATCCAAACAAAGTTATTTTATCTTTCTTTTGAGGAAATATTGTTAGGACATACAGAAATATTTTCTGGCAAATTGCTGCTTATAAAGGGTATTGGCTCTCCAAAAGATACACATTTTACTCCAAAAAGTATCTTAGAGTCAAACAAAATGTCTTAGTACTAAATAGAATAGTATCCCTTTATATAAAGGAAAAATACCTAGTATTTGAGTGCGCATAGTTTCTTAAGGGCAATAGTTCTGTTGTCTGAGGACATGAGTTAACTTCAGAACAGCAGAACTATCCCATGGGCTGGACCAACAGCCCATCTAATCTGGGATTCTTTTCCAACAGGGGCTGGTACCAGATGTTTAGAGAAGAGTATAAGAACTAAGCAATACACAATACTTTCCACCTTCCAGATATATTGTTCATGGACTTCCTGAGCTGGTGACTATTTTCAGACCATCTGCTTGCTGCACCCACTCTCCATGAATTAGTCTAGGGCTTTTAAATGCATTAGTGCCTTTTGTCTGTGCCTCCACAGCATCCTGTGGTAATGAGTTTCACAGTTTTATTATGCATGATGTGAAAAAGTACTGTTGATGGAAAAAGGTATTTCCAGAGGGTGATTCATCCTTCCTGACTTAGCAGAGGATTAATTACCCTTTGAAGAGTCTCATCTTTCTGCATTGACATTAGAGCTTTAGTCAATTACTTCACACTAGACACACACATTTTGGGTAACTACAGATAGGGGAGAGTCATCCCAATTTTAGGGTCAGTTTAATTAAATGCAATAACCTCTTTCAGTTAAACACCCTCAGCATAATATTTTTTCTGTAGATTTTGATGATAGGAAATATCATAAAGTTTTCCACAAAGATGTACTTGAATGAAAAATTGCTACCTACCTTTGTAAGCCTGATGGCAAGGCTTTCCCTCTGCCAGTTTAAACTAATTAACTTCATGTGTAGATGAGGCCTAAAGGATCATTATAAGAAAAGGAACATTAGGTTTCATTATTTATCTTTTTTTTATTGAAGTGCTTTGGCTAACACATGTGGATGGTTAAATTATATGAACCATGCCTTCAAATGGATGAACAAATTCTTGTGTTCTATCAGTCAATAGTTACGAAACAAGTAACGTTTGAGAGAGAGAGAGAGAGAGTGACCCTCACTAGAATTTGGGAAGTGAGCCATATGTCATATATCAACTGTATTAATGAAGGGGATGTTTTCCACATCTAAAAGATAAAAGTTTATACTTTGGGAGATGATAATGCACACAACACTGATCATGTAGATATAAGGTTTTTAAACAAAGTAAGATTTAATGCTTTCTATTCACCTATTACCTCAACAGGGTAATTAAATTATGTAAAACTTATTTTTAATAGCCCATGGCATAGACTGAAGAAATTATTTTATAATGAATACATGTTTTAAACTCTTGGGATGAGAAATCTAAATAAAATATGCATTTACACAATATTCTGAAATCTTTATAGCTCTGAAATAGTTCTTATTTGGCAAAAGCACAGACAACTACTTGGCATTAACTAAGTTAACTCCTGTAATAGTAATCAAGGGAAATCACCTCACTGGTACTCAATTTCTAACAATAAACTTCAT
>JANRGV010000051.1:31568658-31581830 GCA_024734035.1 Alethe castanea | reverse complement strand
CTAACAATAAAATTCATAAAGCTTGTTAATGAAACACACCATTTCAGTCTTGCTTTTTGGAATACAGTTCTTTTCCCAAAGAAATTATAAAGTTGTAGGAAAAAACCCCAAACCAAATCAAACACACTTTTCATTTAAACTTGACCCACTCCCATAGCTTTCTGAAGAAGTGTCATAGAAACAGTGGCATTTTGCAGCTAGACCTACAGCAGATGAAATAAATGGTTAGGTGTTTTATGCAAGCCCTGGGAGAGTTGGATTTCTTGCTCAATGGCAGTTGTCCGGTGTCCTTGTGCAACTGAATGGTAAATGGTGCAGTCCAGACATGCCTAAGTCATTTCCCAACTATGATGGCCACTGGAAGAAGTAGAGCTGTGATAGTAGTATGCCACAGCACATAGCTAGGGCAGATTACTGGTGGAACAGACAGATCCAGTAATAGTTTTGCATGACCTCTGGAGGAGGGTAAAACTGCACATGGAAGTTATGTCTGGATAATTACCCTTAGTGACTTTTTGCGTATGAGAGGAGCAAGACAGGAGATAAGGAGAGGAGGAGGACAGGACAATGAGAGGAGTAAGATGTGTGTTTTGAAGTGAATATTGGCTTGATAAATGTTAGAGTGTTTAAGGATTTGTTCCTAAAAGTATCTGAGAAAGGCTGGATAGAAGATAAATATAGATCTGCAAAGCTCTGCCAAGATGGAGCCATTTCCAAGCAGAAACTTAATGGAAATTTATCTAGCAGAAACCTCATTTGTTTAAACCTTAGTCTACAAAGTTAGGCATAACTGAAGTGGATTTAATTTCAGTGTCAGTCATGACCCCAGGTTCCTCTCTGGCTTTAACATTTATCAAAAATCTTTAGCGTTTTTATATTTCTTGTAAATGTGGAACAGTGGCAGCTTCCTGACACACAATGATGCTTTAAAATAAAAGAATGATAATTTAAAAAATACTATGAAAATGACAGTCACTGATGTAAGCCAAATGTATAGAATTCATTCTGAAATGGTGTCTATATTTGCTTCTGCACTGCCTAACTATCATGGTATCCTACTTTCTTTTCCTGTTGGCAAGGTTAAATTATTTTTTAGCGGCTGGACTGTCTCAGAGTAGATGCACAGGGCCTTGGCATTCACTTGCATGAGGTAATGATGTGCATCATGGAAGTCAGTAATAGTTCTTTAGTGGTAAGAGGAGTGTTCTATGAATCTCCAAGGAACAGTATTCTATGTTTGCATAGAATGTTCTTGAAACAATTCTGTTTGTAAAATTTTGCTTCTGAGGGCACCGATATGAATCAAAATTTCATTGTGTCAATAAAGTATTTACCTATTAAAACGATTCTATTCAGAAAATTGCCATTATAAACTATGATTTCTAGCACATCTGGATGAACTACTCTATAGGAAGACATTTGTTGTATTTTTATATCTTTTATGCTTTTTGTAAGTACAGTACATTCCATACATTTGCAGATATTTCAGTTTGTGGATGGTGTTTGTCATCTACTTATTCCATACTGGTTAATTATTGATAGTTTTGATTAAAAATTCTAGCTGTGTGTATGCACTGTGTGACAGATAGGGAAATGCACATCTGACAAATGGTGGATGCTTATTTTTGTTGCCTGTTCCATTTTTAATTTTGGAATGAAAGTCAACAACATTCTGAGCTGTATCAGCAGGTAAATAGCGAGAACAAGGAGAGTAATCATCACTCAGTGCTCATAAGAAAACACGTGGGGCTTTGGGTTCAGTGGGGGTTTTGGGTCTGTCTGTTCAGGAAATTGGTTGAACTTGCATGATGGCCACCAAAATGATGAGGAGTTGCAACACCTGCCCTGTGAAAAAAGGCTGAGGTCTCGTTCAGCTTAGTGAAGAGGTAGCTTTGGAGGATCTTAACAGAAGCCTGGTCATGCCTCAAGAAAACAATGCAGAAGGGAAATTAATAGATAGTTGGTGAGAGGGTATGGAAGGATTTCAATGTCAGATCAGGTCCTCAAGTCTCAGGGCTAGGAGGCAGGAGACAGTCTGTGCATCTTAACAGACTGAACTATGTCTAAGTTTTTTGTGGTTGCTTCCTAAGTCAGTGACTGTGGTGTTCTGGGGTGAAGATTCATAAGGCACAACTTCAGGAAGCTTCTGTGAATGTCCTAGAGTGCTGATGTATGACTGGATATGCCAAATATTGCCCAGCCAAATTCTGTACTGGAAGAAATTCTACTAAAGAAATTCCAATGAAGTTAGATCAGCAGATGGTTTGGTATTTCACAAGGGTGCTTGCTTGCTAGAGTGTTTGTGGAAGTGAAGAGAAAGGAGCTGATGGTAAGACTCATTGTCAGTGCTTGGAAGTGCTGTGTGGTGTATGATCAAGTTCTGGGGAACACTAAATGCATTCTGCCAGGCCCAAAAATGCCAGGATCTCACTGACTTCTGATTATATTGTCTGAATTTAAAGTGATGTATGTGTGTGCCAAAAGTTTGTGCATGCCAGGCATGCATAGACCACACAGTTTATTTGTCTTGTCTATCAGTATGCTGGTGACAGTCCTCCATGTCCATTTATATTGATATATTCAGCTATTGACAAAGGGCTCTGAGCAGCCTCTGGGAACAGGATTGTCCTCCAGTCTTCTTGGGATGGGTGTCATGGTTTGAGACTGAAGTGGCAACAGACTAAAGTGGCTTGAATATCCAAAATACTTTTAGCTACAGGTAGGACATCTGCCCTGTGAGGAAAGGCTCAGAGAGTTAGGGTTTTTCAGCCTGGAGCAGAGAAAGCTCCAGGAACACCTTATTCCAGCCTTTCAGTACTTAAAAGGGAGCTTAAAAGAAAAATGTGGATAGACATTTCATCCTGTTATGGTAGGATAAGCACTACTGGTTTTAAGGTAGACTCAGACTAGATAGAAGGAAGAAGCTTCTTACAATGGGAGTGGCAAAACAGATTGATTGCCCTAGAACAGATTGCCCAGAGTTGTGACCACCCCATCCCTGGAAATACTCAAGAAAAGGTTGAATGGGGCTCTGACCCAGTGGAAGGTGCTCTAGTGGAAGGTGTTCCTGCCCACAGCTGGGGGATTTGAATTGGATGATGTTAAAAGTTCCATTCCAACCCAAACTGTTCTATGGTCTATTTGGTGTTAGTGTGTGTCATGGCATCATCATCCCACAGGAGACACTGTGGTGCAGTACCAGACTGGGGAGGGGCAGGGGACACTTCTCCAGGAGACTTCAGGCCAAAGCTCAGTGAGTCTCTGCCCACTTCTGTCAGTTATGGATTGGGAAGGGAGGGATAGCTTCCATTCTGACTCGCCCAGCTTCTTACAGTTGCTGGCTGTTGCCTCCTGGGGCTCAGGGCTCACCCTTCTGGAAGGTTCTCCCTACACAGCTGCAAACAGCTTTGTTGCAGGGTGAGATTGGAGGGTCCAAGCTGAGCAGCCTCAGCCACACACTCAACTACCATTAAAACTTCCTGGTTTTTTTGGTCTGATCCTCCAGTGAGAAATTAAATTCTGAGCATAGGGAGAGGAAAATGAGAACATTTAGGTGTCTTATACATAATAATGAGCCATGATGCAAGATTCTTTCAGAGTGGCCTTAAGGCTCAACTCTTCAAGAGCAGCAAAGGTCTTTCTGCTTTCTTTTCTGTGTATCCATCTGTCATTTCTCCCTGAGTCTGTCCTCCTTCCTCAATGCCAAGCTGCTTTGGATAATTTGTCCCAATTAATTAGATCCCAGAGCTGTTTTCAAAAGCCTGTATCAGTCAATCTCCATGCTGTTGACTACCTAGTAAATGACATAATTTAGAATCCTATAAGGGAAATCAAGCATTTTTCTTACTTTTTGTCTATGACCATAGCACACCAAAGAGCTGGTATTTACATGGAAGCCATCTGAGCAGCTAATGCAAATAATTAACTCTAGTCTGCAGACTCCATTCAAATTGCTCACTGAACTCCACACTGACTCAAGAAATGAAACTAGAAGCTTTTTTTTAATGAATCTTTTTTTTTTTTTAGCACTGATTAAAACTGTGATTTACTCTTTTGTCTGTATTTCCCTTAATTTGAAGTATAACAAAAGGAGGTCTGTTATTGTCAATCCTTTTCTCTAGCACCAAACTTTTTTGCTGGTTTTTTTATGTAATTCTTTAGGAGACTACATAACTTTTAACAAGGCTCCCCAACCTCCTTTTTATGCCCAATAACACCAGCTGCCTTCTCGCGTCTCTAATGAATGTATCTTCCTTGTCTCACTCCACCACCTCATCACTTTCATTGTGTTCCCCTCTTTGACAGGTGGTCTTGTGGGTATAACGACATCATTAAATAGCTCTAAAGCTGCTAGTAAGGAAATAGTTATCGAGTGAATCAGAATACCTTCGCTGCCGTAGCCGAACGAACAATTTACGGTGTTTGCTAAATTCAGCTGCTTCTCCTCTGCTTGATCTCATCCCTCAGGTTCATAGGTGAGGATAGAGTTTCATTTCCTGTATAAAGAGATTTAAGTCCACCTGAAATATTTGGGGCTGCCCTTACCCCCTTTCTCCCACCACACCCCCCTCTCCACTGCTGCCATGGGTAACAGAAGGTTTCCAGGTGATTCACATCCCAGATAAACACAAGTAGGGCATACACAGTATCCTGGAGCACCTACTGTGGCATTATGAGCCTATCTTCATGTGACTGAGTCAAGCAGTGAAAATGAAAACCCAGGTCATAATTCAGTCATCCTTCAGGAATTCATCAGAAGAAAGAGGAGGAAAAATGAAGCCCCATCCTAGGAACACAGAAATCTGTAGAGACTAAGGTATTTATTTCTCTGCAGGACTCTGAAGTGCACTTGCACAAAGCATACAAAAGATTCTCCTGGACTGTTTTTTTCAGTGTGCAGATTTAGTTTGGGAGAGAGAATCTTAAGATGCCTGGTTAAAAAAAAGGTCAGGAATACTTTGACCTGGAATGTTATTTAAGCATACTCCATTTAATTGATAAATTTTAATGGTAGTGAATATAGTGCAAAAAGCAGCCAGTGATGTGCTGCAGTGGGAGCTCTATAAGCAAAAATAATCCCTGACACAGCGTTTGTTTAAGATGAGCCCTGACACTCAAAAAAGAGACAGAATAAACCCTTTTCACTAATTTGAAAGCCTGATTAACTGCTCTTAAGAATGATTGTAGCCTGAGAGGCCAAGCCCAAGTATGCAGAGGGCACAGTCCCATCCTTTTCTCCCATTACCTAATGGCGGAAGTACTGCTCTCATCTCTGGGTAGTGTCAAATTAGAAGTCCACCACAGGAAACTAAATTGCCACCAGAACTGATCCCTGGGTGAAGACTGGCCTGCTTAGATTAGAGTTTTGTTCAATTTGTAGTCAAACAGCCACAGGCGGGCCACTGACATTCTGAGGTTTTGCTGTGGACATTACTGCTGGGCATGATCCACTGGTGGCTGCTGAATAATGTTTGACATTTCCATTTTGCAGTTCACAGAACTATGACACCTTGTGCCAATGCAAATAAACCTGTCACAGTCTGATACAGTATTTGGGGCAGTAGATTGAAAATTGATTGTATGACTTATCTGAATATAAATTGTGCATTTATTTACCCCAAACCATGGACTTGCAATTAGTCAATACATATTCATAAAATATAGGTTAGGTAAATTAACACTTGCCTATTGTAAATTACAACCAAGAATAATTTGTGGTGGCCAGAAAGTCGAAAATGCAGTTAATTTTGAAATGGATTTGATGCATTGCATTATTTAACCATTCCCTGAATAATTTCAAGCCATGAATTTAGTTACAACACGAAGTATTGCTGACATGCTGAAGAAATTTGCTTAGAAAAATAGCCTTTCTTTTCCATATATTGATGCTTTTTTGCATGTATGTTTTAATTGACCAGTTCTGAAATAAAGTTATTCAATTTTGCCCCATCCAATCAGGCTTACATTTTTGTTACAGTGAGATCTATACCCTCCATAAATTTCTGATATGTTTATCCACGTTACTTGGCTTCTTCCCTTATGAGTTAGAATATAATGTATTATGCATAATCTAGGTTAATGTTGCTTTGCATTTCTCCCACCAGGTTAAGTTATACTTTCCCATCCTGTTGAATAATAGTTTCAAAATGCAAGGAAATGGTGGCTTCTGGGAGAAAGGACTTCGCACTTTGGCTACCGGCTGAATGGAAGGTATTTGAAGCCCCGCTCTGCCTGCTTTAAATCTGCCCCTGAACCCTGCCTCTTGGCTGAATGCCTTGTCCCTGGACTACTGGACATAAAAGTGGCCAATGCATGGACTCCAAAATTGGTCAATAGCTCTTTCCAGTGGGTATGTTGCAGGGCTCTCTCTTCAGTGCATGTCTCAGTTTTCAGTAATAGGCAGTGAAGATGCTTCCTTAGCCAGTAGTGTCTTCCTCTGTGTTTACAGCTTTTACTGGCTTTTCATCCTATTTGAAGATGTTTCTTCTGTTCTTTCTCTTAGATATTTACTGTCAATTACATCTCAGCCCTGAGTGGCCTTTTAGAAATTTTCACTGAGTCCCTGGTTTTTTTTTGTTGAAGTGCTTCTGTGTTTGTAAATTGGAATTTCTGAGTGAGAGTGTGCTGCTGAAAAACCCTACGACCAGCTCCAGTACAGAAAACGTGGAGAATGTATGGATATATGGGTGAATGTGAATAGTGGATAGTGCATCAGAGGCAAGGGCCAAACTTCAGAAATTACATTCCACTGCCAGAAGAATTCTGGTATGATAATGATGTTCTACAGCCTTTTTCTAAATAATGTATTATTTTTCAAGCAGGTACTTGTGTTGAAGTCAACACAGGTGAGTGAGGTGGTATTCAGCCTAAATAAAGGTTCTGTCCAACCACTAGAAATATGAGGAGAGGACAGGATAAAGCTGATTGTAATTTGTACAACCAAACAATGGAATTGCAGTTTCTTGTGGTGAACATTAATGGATATGTGATGCAGTTTTGTCCTTCTGGGAATGCAGAAGTTTGGAATTTTAAAGCAGGTTCATGCCAAGTAGAAGTCTTAGTCTTCCAGTTTCTTGGCCTACACTGAGCAAACAGTGTCCAACATAGGGTGAATTATTTTTTCTTTTCTTCGCAGAACCAACTTCTTTTAAAATTGAGGGGGCAAAAAGTAAAATGCTTTTGTGATTTTATATCTCTCAACAATATAATTGTTCTTCTATGGAAAGCTTGAAGAATATGGAATTACTCTTTGCTCAGAGGTTATAATGTCTGTTTTATCTCTTAGGTCATACAGAAAGTTTTATGTGGAATAATGAGTATTCATCTGTCTGTAATAACAAATCAGGGAATGTAAGGTGATTAACTTCTGGTATTCTTGGGTTGTTGGTGTTTTCAGCAATACTTCCTCATGTGTTTGAAGGTGCCTGGGTCTCAAACAAGCCCATGCTCATATATTTAAATATCCACTTGCTTTAGAAGGAACCTAAAAGGAAAAAACATACATGTTTTGCCATCTTTATTGTGTTTAAAGTGTGTTCCCAGCATGCTGGTGCTCATGGAGAAATAGTACTGGAAATCACTCATATGACTTCTGATGTTGCCCAACCAGTGTGGTACAGATGTGTAAGGGGGCGTGTTCCAGGACTACTGAAAGGTGCCTTTTGCTATCCTGTGTAGAAGGTTAGACCTGCTTTTGCTGGCTCCCTTGGACAGTATGGGACTGTTTCCTTTGTCACTGGGATGATAAAGGTACTCAGCAGAGGTAGCTGAACGAAGCCAAGTGGGATGATTCTGTCATGTGTCTCATTGCCTCACTTGTCCCTGTTCTCTTGGTGTTTTCTCCCTGTTCCTCCTTTCCTGGACATTTGCATATCTGAGCAGAAAACATTTCTGAAGATTTCACCCCTGCTCATCTTTATTAACTATGGTGTCAAGTTCTGCCTAGGGTCAAGGAGGAGTGATGTGACAAAAGGCTGGAAACCTAGGATCAGTGTGGGAGCTTTGGTGTGGAAGCATTACTCACTTCCATATTGTAGAAATCTCCCCCACCAAGGACTTCCTTTGACTCAAAATAAAATGTACCTGAATCTGGTAGTTGAATGCTTTATTTAATGTCATTCTTCTGATTGACATAAATTCTTGAAATAAAATTATCATGGAACAAAATATCATAAGGTTACACTTATGAATTGGGAAACCACATTCTAAACAAAGAAATCACACTGTTTTAAAAAGTGTTATAGAAATAAAGTTCATGCTTTCTGGAGTAAGGTTTTGAAATTGTTTTGTGCCTAGAAAACTGAGTTTTAAAAATTACTTTACTGTTTTTTGAAAAATACTGATAGGAAAAGTCTCTGTCTCTCTCAGTGAAATGAAAGTAATGCTGCTCCTGCTCAAAGTGAGCTGTAGTCTATATACCGAAAGTAATGGTATTTTCCTCAGGTTGTAAATTACACCGCATAAAATAGGCAGAACATTCCTAGTTAAAGAAGTAATCCCATCTGTAGAGGGCAATGCAAAATGGGGGATGGCATTTTGGGAGCCAAGGACAAATTTCCACTCTCCTCCCCTCTCTCTCTTTCTCTCTCTCTCTCTTTGTATTTGAAGACCAATGTGTCTAGTGTTCCCCTTTACAGCTTATGAGACATGAGTTTTTAGCTCCTTTCCCAGGAAACCAAGAATTCACAGGCTTTCATGTTTTGCAGCTCTCTGGCAGAGGTTCAGGTTAAAACACACATAAAGCACAGGTCAGCCACCAAGTAGACAGCCATGCTATAACTTCAGAGTGCATTTTGTCTTCAAGATGCATCTAATATTAGTGCTTTTGAAGAAAACCACCTGTGCATCCCCTTTACTGTACTTTTATTCACAGCAGAGTAGACTGGAAGTGCACAAATTGGATTTCTTTGGCATGAAAGTGACCACAAGATGTGCTCCAGGATTGCCTCAAATGCACTCCAGCTGTTAATGAACCTTCAGTTCACAGGAGCAGATTAGAGCTAGAATGATGTAAGTCTCCCTGAGAACTCATGTGTGAGTGATGGTCCTTACCAACAGCTGTGTCTTTCCAGATATCTATCCTTGGATCACTCTCTAAATGTAGACTTCTTTTTTTTTTTTTTCCTGTGCAGGAGGAGAAAATGGGCGGACTGATAGGTTATTTCACTATTCACTTTTTCACGTGTGCCCAGGGATCTGGCAGTCTGGCTCTAACTCATGGCAATCTGGCTCTTCCTCCCCAGCTTCCACCTCCAGCTGCGGTCCTTAGGCAGCTCCCTGCAGAGAGCTGGCTCAAGTGACAGCTCAGATTTATAATTCTATCAGGCAAATAGACAAAGCAGCTGTGACCACATCTGACTGAGGCATAGATGAGGGAGAGCAGATAATGCTCAAGTCATGGATGATGGCATGGGAACACAGACCTGAGTCCTTGTTAAAAAGTCTCCCTTAGAGAGAGGCTCAAGGTGCTCATCCAATTTCTTATCTGATTTTTGTCCTTGCCTGAAGGCAGATAAATGCACAGAGATAAGGAAGAGAACAAAGCACTTGCATATGGCCACAAATTTTATTCACCACTAAAGCTACCTGCCTTGATGGGGAGTGGGCTGAGTCTGCCTGCTCACAAATTAGTGCAGAATTTCCCTGCCTATGCAAAACCTCCACAAGAGCCTTACCATACCTTCACAGAGCTTTGTATTCCAACACTTTTTATTTCTGCTTCTGAATGTAGTTTGAGATAATGGTGATCTATACAGCCAGTAAGGTGGATCTCATATCATGCCCTGTGGAAAGATGCACTGCTTGTAGAGGGCAGCTCCTCCTGAAATTTGTAGGGCATGTGTGCTCTCCACTGAATCCTTAGATCTTGAATTTGTTTCTTTCACTCAACCTCCAGATCCAGATTATCCTCTAGAGTATGCAACAGAACAACAACTTTTCTGGATTTGTTTCCAAGGCGAATGATCATGATATAATAGAACAAAAAATTACTTCTTTTCTGACAGCTGCTTCTAATCATAATATTATGGGCATTTTTAGAAATAAACAATTGTTTGCAGAAGACAAACCTGCAACTCTGTAATGGTGTCCCATTGCTGACTTCTGAAATGTTTTTGATCTTAAAAAGAATTAGATGCTTAAAAGAAGCAATTTTGAAAGATAAAAGAATAAATTTAAGTTTCTTTTCTGGGTTTTAAAAGAACATAACCTCCTGGTAATTCCAGGAGAATTACCCAGGAAAATGGCAAATGAAAGTGTAGGAATTTCCATTTTCTGAAGTAGCTATGTTATGCCTGCAATGGTAAAAGAAGTGGATTTTCTGTTAATATTGAATGAGATGATATGTTCAGCAAAGATTCAGAAGAGCAGAAGTGTGATTTCAGGAAATCATAAACATATTTTCATGCATTGTGGGTTAAATTGGTGGGAGAATTTATGAAGAATTTATTTAGGAGACAAAGTGTTCACTTTATATCACAGCTTGTTCCTTTCAGCACTGGTTTTAAGTAACACAGGAGGGGTCCTGGCCTTAAACTTTACTGAAAATTATATGACAGAGGTAATACAAATAGAACACGTTTAGCAGTTGGTTGTTCAGAAAGATGATGGAATGATATACATTACATATGTAACTTTATTTCATTTACTTTGGAAAAACCTGGAATCATTGCAGTTTTCATTTTATTCAGTGAAAAAGATATTTATTTACCATTTTGTGAGACCTCTATTGCCAAAAAACTTCCTAACCCTTTCTGCTGAAAGCCCTTGTTTTAATTTCTGCTTCTTGCTTAACAGTCTACCAAGTACTTCTTTCACTTGTGACCTCTGAGATAATGAATCATAAAATCTGCAGTTGGAAGTGGTGACCTCTGGACATATCTGATTTAACTCTCCTGCTCAAAGCAGGGTCAGCTGGATCAACGTAGGGACTCCACAATCTCTCTGGGTATTTAATTCCAGTGTTTGAATATCTTCACAGTGAAATTGTGTTCTTATAACTTTTGAATGGAATTTTCTGTTGTTTTTGGTGATGCCCATTGTTTCTTAGACTCTTTCTGGGTACCTTGGAGAAGAGTCTGGCAAAGGTCAATGTGCAGTGCAGGGACTCTTGTCTGCAGAAATAAAAAAGTCTTTCTAACCAGGGCTATTGTTCCCTCCTCTCCTTAGCTCTTTTCCTTCCCAGAAGGCAGCCCAGCAGGGGTCTCTGTCAGTGTTTTTCCTTCTTCCTTGTTTTAGTGGGAACATGTGTCTTTGGTCCCTTCTATGTGGAGGTGCTGAAAGTCAGACAGGAGGCTTAGCAAGAAACTTATGTTCAATGTTCACCCTATTTCTCTTCTCCATGCATAAACTGTCCTCTTTTTCTTGTTCCTCCTTCCTGATGTCCACTGAAATAGTGACTTCTAATGGTACAAAAATAATCTGACATGCTTCTTTTCCTACTGTGTATTTAATGTATTTTATAATATATACTGTTTTTTTTTATTAAAGTTGCTGTTTGTGAACAAGAAGAGTCTAAACCAAAATGTAGCCATAGAATAGTTTTGGAGGGATCTTCAATGTCCTTTGCTACTCTTAATTTTAGAGGGACTATTGCAGCAATCCTATGAAGGTTACATCTGTGCTGTTAAGAAGCTTCTCCAGAGGGTATTTCCCAGCCTCTAAGCCAGGGAATGCAGTGTAACTCCTAAACCCTTCTCAACAGCACAGGTTTTTGAAGAGAGAATTGGTTGTATTTGCAGTGTGCGTACTTGATCAAAGTGTGCTCCAAGTCCAAAGTGTGGCTTCAGTTGCATGGCTTTATGAAACAGTTATCAGAAATTAATTCATTTTTCAGCTCCAAAAGCCTGAAAAACAGTGATGCCTCCTTCATAGCCTCAAAACTTTGAATTTTGTTGCAGTTATGTCCCGGAGCATGTATTGAGAGGTTGTGTGAGCACCCGAGGAGGCTTTCTGGGGAGCATTGCACTACTCTGATGTGGATCAACCTGAATTGTTTAGTTTCATTCTATACTGCCTGACAGTTTACTGGAATCAGAAGTGCTTGGAGTTACAGCCAGATTTCACTTGGGAAGAGCCTAACTGGTTACCTTTGAAAGGGTCTAGGAAAAAAACAGGATGTTTAAGTTGGATCTGAAGAGTCAGAAAAGCCAGAGCTAAACTGACAGTAGTAGCACTACCCAATAAAGGTTCCAAGTTTAGTCATTCCCAGCAGAGTTACATCTAAGTGTGTGATTTCTGTGGTACATCCAATTTTAAACTGGTTCTTGAAGATACTGTGACCCCTTCTCCTTCTCTATCTGTTAGTCCGACAGTTCAAAATGAGCCTCATTTATCTTGGAATCTGATCAGGTGGTGAAAGTGAACTAAACCCAGCTTTCCCAAGCCAAAACTTCAAATATGCGGTCGACACAGGACTGGCAGCTGCAGTTTCTATCCTCTTGTCTATTAGAATGTGTCTATTCAATCTGCCCTTTGCACCTACTGAAATATTGCCCAACATTCTGGACTCTTTTAAGTTGTTAAAATCCTTTTTCTCTTAAGCTTGTGTCTGGAAAGAGTTAATTATTCCACCCCTGAACATTTCCAGTTGACAGCTCCTCTGCTCAGTTCTGTTGAGAACTTTTATTTCTGCCATTGTGTTGTTTCCTATTTGCTTCTCACCACCAGCTCCCTTTGATTCAAATCCCTGTATTTATGTAGAGTGATGCTGGGAAGCTGAATGGCTCTGAGAGTTGCTTGTACACCATGGAGCCCGGACACCTATGCAGGCACGGTTATTGATCCTGCAGGGAAATGTCATGTCACTGAAACTCCAGCAGAGATCAATGTGTGAGCAGAACTGCAAAGAGCAGTGAGATGTGCAACTTAATTTGTGTCTTCACGATGTTCTGAATGCAGCAGGATGGTTTACTGTGAACAAGATAAATCATATAAACTTTTTGAACTTCCTTAAAGTGTTGGGCTTTATGCTGCTCTGCTTTAGGAGAAAATTCCTTCACTGACACAAATGCAAGAACATGATAAGTAATAAACTGAATGGGAGCTTTTATATTTTTATTCTCAATGCATTTTACAGCCAGAAGAGCTGCATTTGTGTGCTTTTTAATTTTTGGATACCCATTATGAAAAACAGAGGGGAAGGGAAGGGAAGGGAAGGGAAGGGAAGGGAAGGG
>JANRGV010000051.1:31529930-31564196 GCA_024734035.1 Alethe castanea | reverse complement strand
AAAAACTATAATAAAATAGGAAGGTTTAAAATTTAAACAACTCTACCGGTTTAAAATTTTGTAGGGAAATTAATATATAGTCTGAGATGAAACTACTTTTGCATAATTTATACAAACTGATTCAAAATCATGCTGCTAGTATTCCTTTAAAAAAGAATTATTTTCTCAATCTCATGTAAGTAATTTTGATTTGAGTGGATGTTCTACTAAAATCAATGGTATGGATCTATCACTTACTGTATCTTGGGACAGGACTTCAGTATGGAAGAGGGATCCATATTCCAGTTTTCCTATGATTCAGTTTCCTTGAACAATGTATTTTACTGTTTATTTTAAGAATCTTTCCCCAAATGAGATTATTCCTCTTGTTGAGTTCTTGTGTTGAAATCAGCACAAGTTTCTCTGTGGGTTTTTATAGGTATCATTTTGCCATTAAACAGTGCTGTTCTCCCAGGTTTGTATTAACATATATTCACCAGTGTTAGTCTAACAGCTTTATTAATTGCTTCTACAGTGTCATGCTGATCTTCAGAATGTGTGGATGTTTGAAATCACACAAAAATGGGAGCTTCTGATAGTTTTCAGAAAGATTTGAGTGTTACTTTTGTCTAGGGAGTCTGTAACAAATGGCCAAATCTTCCCAAATCCTTCTACAGGTCATTTCATCTGTCTCTAAATGAAATATTTATTTCAAATATGAAGCATTTTTTGTAATCTGTTATAAAATTAAAAGTATTGGATTAGATTGAGTTAAAATAAATCTGGAATTTGAATTAATCTTATTTCCTTTTGCTTTTGACACTTGTTTGGAAAAATCAGTTATTCACTTAATTCTAGCTTTAATGACAACTAAAGTTCCAGATAACATCTAACTAAACAGACAGTGTACATTAAATCAGGTTACTGAGTTTGTTTCTTGTAATACAGAGGGATTTGCATCAGCTAATGATGTGAAAAAGAATTCAATTTAAATAAATGTAATTGAAATTTAAATGCATAGTCTAAAAAGAAGGCTAGGCTACAAAAAGTGACTGAGGTCTTTCTATAGCCAAAATTGAATAGGAGACTTCAGAGGGTACACAATCCCTTAAGGTAGAAAGAATGAATCACCATGTGGAAGCACCCATTCCTCTTTGCCGACTATGAAGATAGAGAAAAATCAGCATAGACTAGATGCTTAAATTTCATTGTCACTTTAAGCAATTTGAATTCATCCTTAGCATCACTAGTGCCTTAGGACAAGTCATAGTGAGTGTCTTGTGCAATGTGTCAATTATTTAACGAGATTGAAACAAACTATTTAAAGATTTTCACTGTTATTTTTGGTATTTTTGAATTGAATGTGTGTACTTTAGGTTAGCATTCCACCCAGATTGGAATCCTGACCTTTGCATTGCTAAAAGCCATGCTGGAATAATATATTCCATCCAAATAAAGAGTTTAAAATGCTCCCTGTTTAAAAATTTAAATATTTTTTCTATTTGAATCTTGTTTCATATTTTAATAATGACCTGAATTATTTAACAGCATTTGGGCTAAATAAAAGCCTCTATGACATGCTTTCTCCTTTGCCATTTGAGACACTACTATGCAAAATAATGTCTGTGCGGATGAACAGAGGGCTCCCCTGTGACCTGTGGTGTGTATAATTTAATCACAAGACATTTGCTTGTGCAGGCACCTTAATGGCTGAGGACAGAAATTGGTATGAAGGTTTCTCTAAGTATGACTGTGACTGTGTGCTACTTTGTTAGTTCTGTTTGTTTGTCCTTGCTACAGTGCTACAGAAATCCTGTGCCAGGGTCGGGGACAGAGAGGATGTAGAGTGAAGGATACATTTTCCCGTCTGGTTTGTAGATATGCTCCTATGAAGCCTCCTGGGAGCTATATGTCTGACATTTTTCCCCTGCTGAGCTCTGTAGAAAGGGCTTGAAAGATCTGATCAAACAAGTGTGGCTCAAGAAAACTGGCAGACGGTGTGGTTTTATTTTTCCTCAGCTCATAAACCTGCATAGAGGACCCATAGGATTGCTTAAATTTGGGTCTGCAATACATTTTTACTAGGAGATGCCAATAAAAGCTGTTTCCCTTGTGACCTCAATGTGAAAATAACAAATGATCCAAGTGCTGGGACTCAGCCCTTGGCTGCCTTGAGCTGGTACATCTCAAGGGACTCCTGTAAAGCTGTGTGTGCTGGCCAGGCCATATGCTATCCTAAGGCTGCTATCATGCCACAGAAATAGAAGTATTAATCTCTATTGCATAGTTGCTATTAAATTATTGAAATGAAGCCAGGAAACAGTTATTCCTTTTTGTTGCCTTGGGAAAAACTTCTAATTTCTTGTTCTCCATAAGGAGATGAGGCTGAAACATTATATGATGATATTTAGAAAATATTTTCAAAACTGTCTTTGAGGTAATACTTTGTGTAATTGCATTCTTAGAATGTCAGTGATAGCTACAGCTTAATAGTGGTGTGGACTCATTTTTTCCCTACTTGCCATTACCACTGTTACATTTCTGTAGCCAAGCTGTGCCCATTTCTGAGTTCTGTCCTGTAGAAAGCCTACAGCTGCAAAGCAGTTCTGAGCTTCCTCTCCTGACATTGATAGAAGAGCAGCTGTACTTGGAAAGATGAAGGGCACATCTTGTCATCTTTACCAAAGTTAAAATTTATGAGATCATGAAGGGTGACAAGCAGACAACGGAGACATGCACAATGTATTACTCCCAAGAGTACTTGCACAGCAATGTGGCTCATGTGCTCATACTTGTGTGGTGGGTTGACCCTGGCTGGATGCCAGGTGTCCACCAAAGCCAGTCTATCCCTCTTCTCCCTAACTGAGCAGAGGGGAGAAAATTAAATGGAAGGCTTGGGGTCAGCATAAGGACAGGGAGAAACCACTCACCAATTGCTGCCATTAGCAAAACAGACTTAATTCAGGGAAATTAATTTATTACCCATCAAATAGTGTATTTTGTTTTGTTAGTGTTCTAACAGGTAATTGCACATTAGGTCTGTCATGCTGGAAAGTAATTATTTAACCTCTGGTTCTAATGGTCAGTACAGACCTGAATGTTGCCTTAATTACTGACTAGTGTGGTTCTCTGTTCAGGGCACCCTGTGTTCACGAGACCCAGACTCCTAGCAGAGCTATGATGCTTCAGACACTGCTAGATAAGTAGCTTTGGGTTTCTTCTAGGCTTTTGTAGAAGTCAAATTCCCAGGCTCATATCTAACATCATTATTGCTTCATCAGCCTGAGGCCTGACATCATTGGGCTAGGATAGATGTTTTAGGATTTAGCTGAAAAGGATATCAACACAGACTACAACAGTGTGAACCATGACTGCTGGTTCAAAGGATGTGCAAACATCTTTGTCTGTGTGATGAGGATCTTAGGCATCTTCAAATGAGGCTAAACTAAAAGATCCAGACATTTAATTCTATTTTCAGACTTTTACTGTCAAAAAAACACCAAAGGAATCTTTATTGGTTAGAAAAGGGAATGCCTGAAAAAATGGGCAAGTCTTTTACTATCTGATCATTGTTTTGTGTCTTGGAAATCATTAGATAGGAGTTAATATATTGATTCTCATTTGATTTCATTTATGGAAAAGTATCCTAATTAAAGTCAGCTATCCTGATTTGTAGCTGAATCTCTGAGATCAGAATCTCACCTGAGGAGTACCTTAATTAAATGCAGTATCTGGTTTCCATACACAGTAAACTCAGGCATAAATATTAATCCTCTACTCATATATTCTTGTTGATAATGATTGCTGATGTTTTGCTTCCATGCAGATGTGATATCACTTCAAGCTTTTTCTATCTATTTAATTTTTTAAAAAGTAGAATGAGATTGTGTTGGAGTGGCCTCTATAAATGACTGGAAGGCTGAAACAGCAAGTCTGAGGCAAAGGAACTGACTCGACAGAGCCAGTTACATTTGTCAGGGTTTATCATTGCAATTTTTCTGGGCTGCTTGGCTCAAACACTGTTCTACACACACACACACAAGGTATACAAAAATAGAAAAATAGGCACAACGAAGATCAGAAGTAACCATAAATAACTTTTAAAATCACTTTGCCTGTATTCCATGTAGCATATAAGAATCTAAATGCAAAATAGAGTCATTGCAACGGTTCCTTTACCATGCAAGACACTATCTACTGTTGTCAGGTTTGATAATTTTACACTCAGATTTTTTTCTTTCCTTTCTACTATCTGTCATGATTTAGGAATGTCTTAATCACATTTGAATGGGTATTTGATATGTTCCTATTTAGGTCATGATTAGAGAGATAGCTCTTGAGTTCTTTAGCAGCTGTCAATTGTAGCATTTTAGTTGTACAACACTTCCAAATGACATGAGGGACAGTAGAAAGATATCATTAGATTACAGACAGATCATCTATAATATTTCAGTATCTCCTCATATGTGATATTTACAATGGCAGGTGATTTTAAGGCCCTCAGGTTAATAGCTGTTCAGCATAAAATGCATGGTACAGGAAAAATTAAAATTAAGTTACAGGAAAAATCAAAATTAAACACACAGATACCTAAACTGTAACATAGATAATAGAGCCACTAACAAAGACCAGTCACTGATCATTGGGCAACTGATGAAGCTATTAAAGCACACCCTTGGTGAGATTAAATCTAGAATTTTGTATCTGGTAAGAAGGGAAAATAATTATCCTGATCATTGCAATCTGTCCTATTTTCCTGTTAAAGTCTGTGTTTTCTGTGTGACCTTGTTCTCAGCTCTGGCACCTGGAGCTGCTCCAACCCTTCCTTCTGCACTGACCATGGTGTCTGGGTAGTTTTTGCAGAACTGCAAAAATAGTAACCACTGTTGTTATTTATCATTGTTGAAAACTTGAGAAAGACCTGTGATGCAGACATGGGGTGGTGAGCAAGAGAAGACAAGCATTTTAGGAGAAGAAGGTGAAATTGCTAAAAGAAATCTTGTCAAAATGATTTTCAAATAAAACCACATTTCTATTTAACCAAACTTTTTCACCATGAGTAACAGTCTTTGGGCACAATGCAATACGTTGTGAAAGATGCTGTGTGATACGGGTGACTGGCCTACAGAGGAGGGAGGAGATTTGAGACAACACAGCTATCTCTCCCATGTGTCACTGAGATTTTATTTTGTAGAGGCATATTTGGTTTTCAGTCAACTATTTCAAAATTTTTATTCATATTCATTTTCTTTTTTATTTGTTTTCACTCAATAGCTTAAACTTTTGTGAAGAGAATAAACTGCCTTACTGCCTTCAGATTTCATCCTATTTTGATTTTCAACAGTAATAAATGATAGAGCTAATCCAGGAAATGTCTGTGGAAGCTGAATCCACGTGGGATACCAGAGAGTCAGCAGGATCTTTCTCTCCTACCACAGGAAAGTCTAGATATTTTCGTTTGAGCCAGCCACTCTGGGCTCTGATACAATGAAGGAAATGGGCTTTGTTTAAGGGTCTTGCCCTTTGTTGACCTTAGGAAGAGACTCTTTCCTATATGCATCTACTAATATCAAAAGATGTTCTGTTAACAATAAATGAATTCATTAACTCCTATTAACTATAGTCTAAGAATGTAGTCTGGGTAGGTGCCTGTACTGGAGACACTTTGAAATACATGAAAAGGACTTGCTTATCTGTTTTTCCCTATGCTTCAAAACTCTTTTGCATTGTCTGACAAAACATACTACCCTTCAAACTTGCTTCTTTGCTTCTCGTACCCTACTCTTGAATAAATTTCCTGCTTTGAGGAAGTATTAGTGTTAAAAATAGTCTTTGTTATCCATAAAGGCTTCATCAGCTTTCCAGCATTTACTCAATTTGATTGTAACTGACTTACAGTCGGCAGTGACCTACCAGTACATGGCTGCTGCTCAGTTCTGTGGACAAGAGAGATGCCAGGTTTCTCACTAGCACTTGTCATGAGCAATGATGGCACAGAAGCCTGTCTGGAAAGAACCTGCTGAATGTCTCCAGGAGCAGCTAATAAATTCAGTGTATTTCAGTCAGGAAAAAAATGTCAGAGTATTTGTCTTGTGGAGAGAAAGGAAAATCAATAAGATCAATACAAAGTAAAAATATTATTGTTTTATCTCAGTGAAAGTAAACCACTGCTGGCATTACTGTAGTCATCTTGTTTTTCCCCTGCAGAATATTATCTTCATTAGAGAATTGCTCAGTGATGCTGCTATGACCAGCCATTTAAAACTCCCTGGGGTAAAAGCTCCCTGGTATCCCTTTGATACTGAAATATTACACCTGTAACACTAGAATAAAAAGTGAATGAAATAAATATTTCAGAGAGAAAGAAGGGAAAAGAGAACCAACATTGAAGAGGATAGAAATATGACAAAAAACAGGCGCTCGATGGGCTGTAGAGAAGATGGGACACAACTCCATGTCTCATTGAAAGAAGCAATTGAGTCACCAAAAATCTAAAAGTAGTATTTTAAGGATTGGTTGGAAAAAGAATAGCTGGTTGTTTGTATTGTCCTGCATCCTCCTGTTTCCTTTCAATCCTGTAAATAAGAGTCTGCTGTTTTAGCAACTTGAATAATCATTTATAGGTGAAGAATTGTTACTTAGTAAGTAATCAAGGATCTTCATTTAATGTTTCTAGGTTTCTTACAAGGGTTCAAGCCACCCTTTACTTGAGACTTCTGAAAATGAGCCTGGCCCTTGGGACTGCAAGTTGAGGCTTGGCAGAAGAGTTACATGAATATATCTGTATATATTGTGTGGCTTTAGCCACTGTGTAATTTACACTCCACATGGTGGCTGGACTGACTGCACAAGCTATTAATTATTACTGCAGTGGAGCCTGAAGCAGGATTTGCATTTAGAAAGCAGACTAACGGGAGTTTTCCCTGCATTGACCTAGGTCAAACATATCAGCTGGAAGTTGTTTCTTTGCATGACTTAACCTCATTTGCAAGCTTTAGAGTACTGCTATCACTAATATTGTCTTCCTCCTAGCAGGGAATTGTGGCTAACAACCCAAATTTCTAGTTACCTGGAATTTAGAGTTCCATTAAACTTTAATGCTATTTTATTTCAGTCTGAATCAACTGATTTTTTTCCTTGTAGGACTATTGCATGTTAAACCAAAGCTCCCAGGATCTTCTGTCTTTTCCCTGGAGTTATGACTCTTTTTTAGCCTATGGCCTAGACACAGTCTGAAAGCAAAGCCTATCATGAAGCCAGGCATCTTTTTTGTTGGGTTTTGTTTATAGAAGTGACCTGGAGACCCAAGGCATGGGCTCAAACACACTCTATCCCTGTCTATGTCTTGCAGAGTCCCTGCTGTGGTTTTTGCTTCATGCAATCCAGCGCTCTCCTAGACAATGGCTTGGCTATCTTCATCAGGCAGAATGAATGAGACCATGCAGCTTTGGCAGAGATGAGAGGTTCACTGTGTAGATGACAGTGCCAAGTCACTTGCCCTTGAAGCCAGAGAAAGGGCCCTTAGTGAAATTCTAACCTCTAAATCTTACCTTGAATTTGCTGAGAGCTATAAGTTACTTAAAGACCCAGTGAAGGTTTTTAATGAAGCTTAGAGTCATTAGTCTCTCTACTTGGGCAATAATGGAGTATAGTTACAGCACCTCTTTAAAGTCTGTGCTCTCCTCCTGTAGTGACTTTCACACTCCAGGTTCTGGGACACAGTACAATGGATAGTATTCATCACTACCAGTGAAATGAACCACACTCTGCTGCTGTGAATCAATTAATAACCTGGATGCAGCAATGCTCTGTAATTGGGACAGTGGTGATCCACAGGGAACATAGGTCATGAAACTCTCTGCTGGTGTGTTTTTGATCTTTAGCTCACAGTTGTTAGTTCAGCTGGCTAAGAGGTTGTACACAGGAGTTTGAGGGAACAAAATGAAAAAGGTGCATCCTGTTGAAATTATAAACAAGTGTGGTTAGGGAAGATATGAATTTTCAAGCATGAAGAATTCACTCATGTTCCTGGAAGAAGTACTACAGAATTTTTAATGATCAGGACCTCAGTACTACATCTTGTCCAGTTGCTGGCATGTTTAGAAGAAAAGCACTCCCTCCCACCACAAACAGGGTGCCAGTTCCCAGTCAGAAGGAAGAGTGTCATTCACTGAATCACTGACTTTCAAGCACTGAGCCAGGAAATCCGACTTGACTTCAAGGTCAAAAGTCAGCAGAGATAGCAGAGGTATGGTAGTTAATGACTGTGTGTTGCTCCTAACCTCCTGAGCAGAAGTCACTGGTAGCTGTGTTTGATAATGAGGATAGCATTTACCTAGATGAAATCAACTAATATATATAAAAGCAACATGAAAAACCATTGTTTATTTGCATTTTTACTGGAGAAAAATGAGGATGATGATTTGCTGTGCACTGAGCTAAATGTGTAGGCTGTGGATATTGCATTTTGATGTATCAGATGTATCAACCTTTCCTTAGAGGTAATTTGTATGAATAATTTAGAGTTTAAGGAAAGATTTTTTTTTTCTTTCCATTTGTGTTTGTTAAAGTAACATCAGCCTCATAATGCTTTGCATGGACTCTTCAAAACACAGCTAGAAATAGCCACTATTTCACTATTTCACTATTATTAGCCACTAAAGCTAGTAATTCATACCTTTTCCTGTATAATGAACCATTCATCACATTAGTTTTATTGAAACATGCAGCATCAACCAAACACTGCTATTTGCTCATCTGAGTTTCAACAGCACAAAGACATTTAGAGGCGCTTGTGTTGTGTGTTGTTCTAATGGCCTGCAGCAGCAAAAAGTGCTCTTTTTGATAAAACTTCAGTTGAGGTCCCCTATTAGGAGAGACTGGGACCTTTGTAATCACTATCAGTTGGTGGTCTTTGCTTAAGAATCTTGCTTGTTTCAGATTCCATAAATCTTAGTCAAGATTGCTGCTTATGGTATGTTTTCCTTTGGTAATTTGAAATATATATCTGTTTTCCCTTTGCATTAAAAGGATTAGAAATATATGACATATGATATACTGCCACTGTGTTGCCATCTACCTGCTATTGGAACACAATATTTTCCATTGACAGATCATTTTCTGTTTGGATCTTTTCATCAAAAAACCCTTGTGGGACTCCGATCAACAGCACGTTCCCCATCTGGACCACTGGGAGCACTGTCCTGGGAGAAGTGTCTTGGGAGTGATGTTTGATATGAATACAGGCCACTATTTTAATGCTTGTTCTGCTTTTTCTTCAATGCCTACACACATAGCCACACATTTGCATTTATACTGCATGCACATCAAGCCCATCCATTCTGTTTCAAACCTCTGCAAGGCCATTTCTGGTCTCTGTTGAGTGGTTTCAAGGGGGTGTCACTAGCAATGGAAAAGAATCACATCAATGCATCCAAAGGATTCTACTGTGTGGCATCCTTCTCAGGTTTAAAACAGGAAGACAGTTTAAGCCCTAAAACTTTCAGGCCTCAGGCAGCAGAAGTATCTTACTATCTCTGCTGCATGGGTATTTTGAAATATATGTGTTCTGCTTGAAAATTCAACAGAACACAGCAACACTTGCTATGACAAGAAGTTGAATTCCTTATTACCCTATCCTATTCCCTCTTACTGCAGCTATGGATATCTAGTCTATAAGTCGCTCTTTTAACTTTTCCTAGAAAATCTGTCCTTCCTGCCTTCTAATTATTTTAGCTGCTCTTCTGTGAATCCCCTCAATTTTTGTCATTTTTTTTCTGAAACTTCTTTTATATATTTTCCCTCAGCCATTGTTGCACGTAGTGTCTATGCTTTATCATCAGGTTGTACTAAACCTCAGTAAATGTGTTCCCTCATTGAGACTTTCTGAGTTTGCTGCCCCAACCAAAATCTGGGATGTGTATTATGTATTTCACTTTTTAAATTTACCTTCACATTTTTTATTACTTGCTCCTCTCTCACTTGTTATCTGCCTTTGTGCATTGAAAATTCATTTAATAAACACTGCTTTTATTTTATTATTCGTAATAAAGTACCAGTGGCACAAAGTAAACCAGAGACACTTTCACACTACTGTTCTGTCATTGAATAAGAGGCAGAGATCTTGTCTTAAAGAATTTGCAGTCCACATAGACAGGAGTAACAGAAATAGGGAGAGTGTATATTACAATATACATTTTACAGAGAAGAAATAAGGAGTAAAAGACAAGATGGATCAAATTAGGTGGTTTCCCCAAGGGTTTACTTGTCACAGAGAGCTGAATCCAGAACTTCTTTAGGCCTAACTTGGGACCTTTACTTTACAACCATTTCCTTGTCAGCTCATCATTCTGTCACTTAATCTCTTGTAGGGTGACACTGGATCTTGCAGCACAAGTCTTTACACCACCAAAGTTCCACCTGTTTGTTTTCAAGCAGGATTTGGTTGCCATTTAAGGAGTGCAAAAATTGTGTTATCCTCAGTATGACATATGAAATTACAACTTGGATTATTTTTACTAGGAAATGTTATCTTGCAGCAGAGGAGAATGAGTGGAAGAGATGTTAGGATTAAAACTAAGAGGCTAAACTGGCTTGATATTTGTTACATCTCCATTCTAATTTCTTTCCCACCCAAGCAAATACCATTGCCTTTCTCTGTAATTGAATTATTTATCTTGGTAAAGTGCTGAAGTCAAAGTGACAGCTTTGAAGAAAAAAGGTTGTTTGAAGAAGAATAGCATTTCCTTTTCTCTTGTTTGCAGTAGCATCATCATCAGTAAGTTCCATGAAATTCCTTCAGAAATGTCTAGACAAGACCAGAGAGGAAGAGTGGTAGAACACCATAATATCACTCCTCTTCCTCAATCCTAGATACCCTAGGTTCAATTCAGATGTCGATTTTTGATAGTTTTGGCTGGGCAGAGTTAATTTCCTTCACCTTGCTCTCCTGGAGATGGCTGAACACCCGCCAACCCATGGGAAACAGTGAATTAACTCCTTGTTGTGCTTTGCTTGTGCATGCAGCTTTTGCTTTCCCTATCAAACCCACAAGTTTACCAACTTTTACCCTTCCAGTTCTCTCCCTGATGCTGCTAGCTGGGGAGTGAGCAAGCAACTCACTGTCTGGGGATTGGTTACTGGCAGGGGTTAAGCCACAGCAGCATTAAACAAAATAAACACACACATTACTCATTCTCTTTTTTAAGGTTTTTATTCTTTACTGTGACTTGAAATCATTAAGATTTTTGCCAACAGCAATGGAATAGGTACAAAAGAAGAGATCTAGCTGTTTGGGAGCTATATTAAAAATGCAGTACAGAGAGGTATTAAAAATGGAGCAAAAATCGCTGACATAATTATATTTTTTTGTGAGTTTTTTTTCAGGTTTAGGTTTACATAGCAATAAAATCTAGAACGAGAATGCTCTTAGAATAAATGAAGAAGATGTATTGATAGGGGGTGTCAAGAGTGTCAGAAAACTGTCCAGTGAATGATTTTTTGGCGGCAGTTTGAGATAGGCTATTTGTATGCCTCTAATTAGCCATACAAATGCCTGTTAATAGGAAACGATGTAAATATGAAAGAATAATGGTTTCACTAATAATATGGAGTATTCTAAATGTTTCATGGGATAGAAGCACAAGAACAGGGTTTAAATAAATATGAAAATTTTCATGTCATGGACTGTAAAAGTATACAGCCTTTGAAGATCTCCCCAAGGTGTCCTTTTCAGTGTTTGTTTTCTGGCTGGTTCTGTCAGGCTGAGGATATTGTCAAAATGAAAGATGTACAAACTGCCAGCCAGTTTTTGCTTTTAGAGCTCCTTATTTGATTGCAGTAAAATAGTCAAATTTGCTTTTTTGAGTTGATTTTTTTTTGGTAGCATTATTAGCATGACAGACTGGAAAATAAATCTAACAAGGGTGGCAGGTAACAATTGATCATTATCTAATCTCAATCTCTTCTGATGGCCAGCAGGCCAGATAAACGATAATAGCCTCTGAACCAGATTCTTCAAACAAGTACAATACCAAAAAAAGTTTTTGTCACAAGCTTCAGCTTTTTCTTTCTTGTTTCATATGGTGTTTTACTCAAAGCCATGCAGGGACAGAGAATTATTAAGATAAAAATCAAAAGCCTCCTGGAGTTAGGCTCATCTGACTTCATTTCCTGTAATGTTGGAATATCTTGTCTTTAGCTGGTGCCTCACCAGCCAGCTATCATCTGGCCTCCCACTGACTGCTGAGTTGTTTATAAAAACACATTTCTCTCAGCATATGATCCAGATGCTTTGGAAGGAAGAGAATATATTAGGCATGCAGAAGAGATAGGCAGCCTTTTCAAGTTTCATGGGTCTTGGTGGGAAATCAAGGGAATTTAGTGGCAGAAAAAATAATTCAAAGTCTTTAAAGCTCTTTTGAAGCGATTTCGTCAAAGCCCACCTTTTGCATTTTACTGTAAAATCCTTAAGCTTGGTGATGCAAATCCAGGCATGATGTTGTATCACTCAGGAAATTGCATGACTTAAATCTACTGTGAATGAACAGGCAGGCTGAGATTCATCTCACCTGCCTAGAAATTTAGATGTCTGTGCAAGCTATTTCATTTCTTTTATCAGTGGGAGATAAGTGGCTGAAGGGGATGGTTCATCATGTCCTAATGTGAATGTCAAGGAGAAGTAGTTGGAGTCATACTTTGGAAGTGCATTTCTCTGTCCTTTAAATACAGATCACTAATTTGAAGCAGATAGATCCCTTTCAGACGACTGAAGTCAGGTTGGGTAGAGTCCACCAGCAGTTATATTCTAGTGAGCATCACACTGCTAATACTTGAATGTTCCACTGAAGACAGATAAAACTGAATCCAAACCTTCTGACCCATCATTTAAAAGCTCTTGAGAGAAAAAAAATAGAAAAACACACTTTGTAAACCTATCTATCTACATCAACATTGTGAGAGCGCAGGGAGGATTCATTTTACATTATATACTCAGCTCCCTAAATCTTTAAGCTACCTGTAAGTTATTCTGGACTGCATTTCATAAACAGAATTATTCATTATGCTGAAAATATTACAACATGAAAAGTTTTGAAGATAAGATTCATTTCAAATGAGAATTTAGTATGTGGATTTTGAAACTGTTCAGTGGTCACTGAACAGCATCTGGTTTCTATGACTTCTACATGTCTTTAATTTTAATTTCTGAATAAGTTACTTAAAGGAATCAGAATTAATTATATCACTCTCAGGATTTTCCTTCTGAAGAAGACAGTGCTCATGTAGCAATGGGAATGGACTCAGTCCAAGGCAAGTCTCCTTTGAAAAATGTCAGTTTAATATTTTTAAGACAACATTTCAAAACAAATTAAAAGTGATCTAAGGTGTATTATATATGATTTTAATTTGTAAGAGCAAGAAAAAATATTTGGAAAAAGAAGTGGTCAGTTATTAAGTGAGTAAGGAGTAGATTTGGGGTAATTTTATCCAAATCTCTAACAAAAAACCCCTTGAAAAACAGGCAGTATAAGGTTTGATTTGGCTTGTTACCACTTCAGCTGTTCTGTCAGTTTTTGGACTTCTTTCCTGCTGTGCAGGAAATCTAGATTAGTCTGTTTGCAGCAGGTTTTCTGGGGTTCATGCAGTGTCATGACACGGCAGTGTTTGTACTGCAAGCGAGGTAATAACACGATGGCTTTCTGAAATGTGGTGTTTTCACAGGCAAACTGGGTACTAATGAGGTCCCCATGGGCAGCTGGGTGATTTAAATATTTTAATTCCCATCCATCTCTTTTGTAGCAGTAACTTGTTTACCTTTTACTGCTGTGATAGCAGTAAGAACTGCAGTGCTAGAGAGTGGGAACAAAAGGCTCTTGTCTAAGCAGCAGTTTTGGAGGGACTCTGTTCAATTCGTTCCAAATTTCTCCCTGAGCAAGTTCCTTGACTCTCTTCCTCAAGGATTTGCTGCCAAATACAAGAAATAGCCACTTGGTCTATCTAAATGATATAAGGCTACCAATCAACCTGGGGAAAACCAGCAAAATCTGCTGGTTCATTCTCTATCCACCGGCCAAAAAGAGACATGCCCATAAACAAATAAATTGACCCGTGATTTTCTGCTCTGTTTTAGATATCATCATGCCCTCTAACACAGAAAAATAGCTATTTGCTGATGTTTGTGTATATATGTTGCTGTCACTTCAGCTCAAACCGTCCAGAAAAATAAGTTTTTATTATGAGAACCAAGTTGGTTTTTTAACAAGTTTCAGCCATCAGCATGAGAGCCCTGCATTTGGCTGTTCCAGCATTTGGAGCTTTCTGCTGATGTTAGTGCCACATGCAGTGAAAAAGGGAATCTCCAACTGGAGCAGGTTGCTCAGAGCCCTGTTCAACCTGTTCTCAAATGTTTTCAGAGATTGCGCATCCACCATGTCTCTGTGCAACTTGTTCCAGTGCTTCATCATCCCCACTATAGGATATTTCTTCCTTTTATCTTATCTGAATGTACCCTCTTTCAGTTTAAAACCATTACCCTTGTCTTATTCCAGCAGACTGCAATAAAAAGTCTGTCCTCATATTTCTTACAAGCCCCCTTTAAATATTGAAAAGCCACAGTAAGTTCTCCCAGTTTTCACTTCTGTGGTCTGAATAACCCCAATTCTCTCAGCCTTTTTTCAGAGGAGAGGTGTTACATCCCTGTGATAGTTTCTTTGGCCCTCCTCTGGACTCTATTCCACAGCTCCATGTCCTGCCTCCTCTGGGGAGCCCAGATCTGGTTGCAGTGCTCCAGGTCACAGGGGCAGAATAGAAGGGGCAGAATCCCCTCCCTCGCCTTACTGGCCACACCTCTTGTGACACAGTCCAGGACATACTTGGCTTTCTGGGCTGTGAGTGCATATTACCAGCTTTTCATCCCCCAACACCCCTAAGTCCTTCTCAGCAGGGCTGCTCTCAATCCCTTCATCCCCAATCCTGTATTGATACCAGGGTTTGCGTTGACCAAAGTACAGAACCTTACTGAACCCCATGATATAATTTATGAGTCTCAAAATAGAGAAACTAGTCTTCTCAATGGAAAAAAAACCCAAAAAACCCAGTCCAATGATCATTAAAGTTAATAAAAAATGGAAATGTAGATGGTGGTGTCAGATTTTTCTTCATACATCAGCGACCAGAAGACCACTGATTTGAAACTTTGTCAATGATGAAACCTAAGGTAAAGAGTCAGAAAGCAAAGGTTTGTAAAACAAAATCCTAATAAGCTGTTCCTTTTGTTTAGGTATTTTGAGGGTTTGAGGTAATAGAGTAAGAGCTGCATTTGACTATTTTTATTATTTTACTGAAGATTCTTGAAACATACAGACTTTTCCTCTTCGAAAGGAGAATGGGAAAGTTAATTCTGCAGATTTCAAAGAAAGACATTTCTTTAATATCCAAGCAGCGTGTCTCAGCAGACAAGGTGGCAAGGTACCAGGACTCATAACATTATGGAGGGGGATAATTTTCTCAAAGAAACAGCTGGGCAGCTGTAGGTCAGAGCTCTTTATGTGCAGCATTCCTCTGAATATGATATTCTTACCCTCAGGTGATTTGGTGTGGTCATTCCTGTAACAGTTTTAGTTCACATTGCAGCAGTTAATGTCATGAAAATTGTTTGAAGCTGCCATAAACTGATTCAAAACACTCCAGGAGATTACAGAAATGAAGGCTTTGGATGTGCTGGGATTTCCTTACTGCATGAAATCTGACTGCAATTGATTTGCATGCAAAGGTTGTTTACCCAGTCCTGCTGTTAGCTGGTTTATGCAGAAAATATGTAATTTTGCTTATTCCTGATGAAGCCTGCTCTTTCAAGTGGAAAGCAACACAGTGGCCCTAGATTGTTACAGGACGTCATGAGGCCAGGTGTGCTCTGGGATTCACACTGGGAACCAAAATTCCCCCAACCCCTGGGCAGCCCTTAAGTTCTCTTCTTCAGCCCATTCAAACTGCATAAAACTGCAATGTGCAGTTATTGTTTTCCAAAACAACATTTTCTTTCCATTTTAAAGATTCTGAGACAGAGACATTTCTTGAGCTAAACATTAGAGAAATGTTTATCATTATGGCTTTTGAGGGATACCTGCCTTGTCTCAGGTAAAAATAAATGACTTCCCCCTCTTTTTCCAGTATAACCATCTGAAAGCTAACTGTTCAGCCTAAATTAATTTCCTGATTCCCTCTGAAGTTCCCTGGGAAAGATAATCAGCTCTAGATGATTTCAGCTGACCTATTTTAAACATATATTTAGAAGAAGATGAAACAGAATTTTGTCTTTCCCAGGGTTCTCCCCTCCTGAACACTCCCTGTGAATCTAATGACTGATATTTATTTTGTCTAGAGAGTTTATACAGTAGAATCTTTGGTAATAGGATTGATAGATAAAGACACATGAAAGCTTACAAAGCTAATAATAAAATAGTAGCAGTGGGAAAATATATGTAGATATACATAGATCAAAGCAGCTCCTTGAAATTTAGCAGATTGTAGAAAATAAATACATAACTGAGTTCAGAAGAGAAAATGAAAGAGAAAAACAAGAAGATTCTTGTTTCAGATCTTCAGATCTTCACAGATCTGATCTGTGTTGAGCACCTTGTGTTGTATTCGTGTGCATGACAATGATTTTGCTTGGTAATAATAAGAATGATCAAATCAATGCAGGGCTATGAGAAATCTACAATTGTGTTAGATTTTTTTTTGCTATCAAAGCTTTATTGATTTGTAGAGGCATATCATAAATAACAGCCCATTTTCCAGAGACCTTCCAGTTTAAAATATAGACCAGGACAGGCAGATGGTTTATAAAATTGGCCCCCACCTTCATTGGGTAAACAAAAATAAAATATAAGCAAATTGTGCAAATTCAGAACACACTTCCATCTTTTTCTGGTACCACTGAGTGAACTGCTGGTTTGCTTGTGTGTAAGTGCCATGATGGCTTTTCAAGTTTTGATAGTGAGATTCTTTTCTACTAGTTACTTGTGATGCAGGGAAAAAGAAGATCAGAGGAAGATGTGTGACTGAGACCTTTGGACAGCAGAGGCAGGACAGCTGACCTTCTGTTATACAAGGGATTTGGTGGGTGTGTTAAATAGGAATTATGGAAGGACTGGAAAAAAAATTGCTTAGAGGAATCTGAGGAATGGAGAAGATTAGAGACAACTAAGAATTAAGGTTTTAAAAGTACAGATAAAACATCAAAGCCAGAAGAAAGGATGCTACAACAGTTAAGGGGGGTGGTTTTCAAAACTTTCAGGACACTTTGAGTAGGATAAGCAGCATGCAGAAGATCACATTGTACATAGGGAAGATACAAACTCAGATAATAAACCACGACAGGGTGGTTGGGCACTGAATAGGCTTCACAGAGAAGTGTTCACAGCGCCAAGCCTGACAGAGTTCAAGAAGTGTTTGGACAATGCTGTCAGGCACACAGGGTGACTCTTGGTTCTGTCCTGTGCAGGGCCAGGAGTTGGACTTCAGTGATCCTTGTGGGCTCTTTCCAACTCAGCATATTTTATTATACTAAGACATTACAATAGCATGCATCCTTTTGCCTAACAAGAAAATGTACATTCTTGTACATCTCCAAATAGAGATAACAGGAGTTTCCCATTGTATCAAGGGACCTGGGTAAATCTATAACATGCACTCATACATAGATTGCTTTGGGTTGGAAGGGACGTTAAGGACTACCTAGTTTGAACCCTCCCCCCAGCCATGAGCTGGGACAGCTTTCACTAGACCAGACTGCTCAGAGGTCCATCCAAATTGGTCTTAAACACTCCCAGGGTTAGGGCATCCACAGACTTCTTTGGGCAAGCTACTCCAGTACCTCAGCACTCTCATGACTTGATTGTTGAAGGCTGTGGTTCTCAGATATTCAAGGGATTACAAACAGAAGATTCACAAACACAAATGTTAGCTACAGAGAATCTGGCAGTGAGCTTTGCTTCTCCTGCAGCTGCTTATATGGTAGGATAAATGTAACTATGACCATATATTTAAATATAGATATAAATATGACCAGATGACTTCTTATTTGCTTGGTAACTACAGAGCAACCAGCTATATGGTAAAATGCATGTAATAGCAAGATAGTTACAATTAAAGAGTAAATGACGATGACACACATTATTTCTCAATGTCTAAACCATGGTTGAAGGTTATATGGCAATTACTTTTGATCTCATTAAGAATAATTAGTAATTACCAAGTACTCTAAGGGAAATGTGATTACTGTGAAGCTACCTGGTATTTCCCCAAGGGGACTCTATCTAGTTGCAGAATATATATGCCCCATTACTTATAGCAGCACATAAAATACCACTTTATTTATGCAGTACAAGCAAAACAGGCCTGTTAAAATGTTTAATAAAATATTTGGTTAAGATGAAAGCCTGCAGTGCCTACACTACAGAATGTTTACAAGTACTTTTAAATCAGCTACTCTTATCTGCCATCTTACATGCCTTATTTTGTAAGCTAAAGAAATAAAACAATATTAAGTAAATAAAATTTAAAGTCATGCCAATCCTCCTCAATTTTTTTTATGCACTTCTCAGAGAATAATAAATGGAAGACACCTCCTTCTAACTAGAAAATACTAAAGACAAAGGTGGAGCAAACTCCCTCTAGCCAACTGGCCACAGCATTAGTGCAAAAGAATGCAAATCTATCTGCTTGACTTTGCCAGTAGCCTTTAGAAAGATGAGCAGATGTTTGAGTCTCAAAAGAAACAAAGAGAAAAACTGCAAGCTGGTCTTTCACATTGATGAATTTCCCAAGAGCCTCTACTGCTATGAAAAAGGCGTCTAGGACAGAAATAGAATGCAACAGGTTTTTTATTTTTAAATGTTTTGATAGTAATTAGTAAGAGGATATCTCATATTGATAGCTGGTTGTGTGTGGGATGGTGCAAATGTTTATACTGAAGCAAAGAATTTGTGGATTTTTATGATCATGACAGGCTCATGAGATTTTTTTTGTTCTGGGTTGTTGAGAAATGTTTTTTTTGTGCGTTTAAAAGTCCCAAAGTTTAATTTTGTAGCATTTTGAAACCAGTAAATGGAACTACAGAAATCATCAGTAAAGTTGCCTCATATTAGATTGATGCAGCAGCCCATTTCGAGGAAAACCCATTTTGGCATACTTGGTTGAATAATCACTAGTAGAAAAACATCTGTAAGAAATATGGAAGAACCTCCTTTTCCTGTGAGTTACCATTTACCAATGACTCACAGATGAAAGAATCAAAAAAGTTATTTTGTCTCTCTCACATTTTCTTATTGGACTCAAAATGGAAAACTAAGTGCTATTTTGAGTGCTTTTATCTTGTAGAATGAGAAAGATGCCTTTGCTATTATGGCAGAGTCAAGACATTTCCACTAAGGCTTAGGAATAACATGAAGCCTTCAATACCACATTTTTTCAAAATTCCAAAATTATTTCTTGCCAGTGGTGCTTGCATTGAAGAAAGTGTTCTGTCTCCTTCGCTGTGGACAAGAACTGGTAACCTTTCCTCTTATTTAATATTAATTCAAGAGTTTGACTCTAAGATTATTTCAGAAATTGCTATTTAATTGTATTTCACACGAGCCTTTAATGTTTTGCTAGTTCTGTAAATACACTCTGTACTGCTCAATTTTGTGAGTAAATACTTATTTTTTTTTTCTTTTTTTACTCTCTAATATATTCATTCAGCACCTTGAAGTACACTTATTTCAATCATGCAATCATTCAGGTAGTTTTTCTCTTCATATTGATGGTACTGTTATCCAAACATGCAGAAGTTTAATTTATTGCATTATCAGGTCTCATAACAATTTCATGCTCATATTAGAGCACATATCCCCTCTCAAAAGTGCAGATTTTTTAGGACTGCATTGATTCACATGATGAAACTTGGAATGTATTTGAAACTTGGAATATATTTTTATGTCTTCTAGAATGAGTATGCACATGCTGTTATTAGCTGATTCCCTGTCACTGTTGTGGACTTCTATACTGCATAGATTACATTTGCTTTAAGAGATTTATTTTTGCTCTCATTGCATTTGTGTATGGCAATTTATCTGAAAGAAGGTTGTTTCACTTGCCATTTCATTCCCCCTTGGACCCTAACCCTGTGCTAAAATACACCTACTGTCCTGTAAAGATTCAAGGATGTGCATGGGATTTCCTATGCTTATCATCCTAGTGTGTAGCTCTTCATCAAACGACTCTCTCTAATCAAATTAGATTACCTCCAGCATGTTATCCTTGCCTGCTTTCTATTATATCTTTGAAAAAGTACGAGTGGGCTTGTCAAACAAAGATTTACTCTGTATAAAAAAAAGCCTGAGTGTTTTTGTCCATCTCAGATTTTTCTTGGTGCTGTGTGATCGCAGGGTTTCCCTTTTTGAAGTCCAATGTCTTATCTTTCTTCTTTCTTTCAGCTTTGCTCAGTATTGACCAAGCTATGTCGTTCTCCCTTTAGAGAGTCACTTGGTTTCACTCAGCCAGAAATTCAACTCACTGTTTCCTTTCAGCTCCAAATGAAAAGACTATTTGACCTTCAGACTTTGATTGGAGTCAGTGATTGAGTGCCATATGGGTAGTTTTAAGGTCCCATTCTCTCACTGAAGGGCTGAAGACATCTTAGCAAAGGTGCTTAGTGCTTCACACACACAGATCTTTATTCTACTTGATGCCCAAGTATTTATGCTCATAGGACACAGGCACACTGCGCTCCATGGCTTTGTTCACTGTGTGAGGGAGTAGACTGGACCAATCCAATGAAGTGGGCTGTGGCAAACATCCCTGCTATACTGGATGTTACCATCTTTGCCTTTGTGCTCTCATGAGAGATACATTTTCCCATTTAAAAGTCATAAATGAATTTTTCTTGGGAATAATCTCCTAGAATAACCCATGCAAGTTACTATTGCTGAGTAGTTGGCATTAAATGTAACTGTTCTACCTTACTATATATTGTTTCAATTATTCAGAGCACTAAGTTTCTCACCCACATTTTACCTTTAGCATGTGAGAAATGTGGTTCAAATCAATGGAATTATTGGTTCCTTAAAACTGCCCAAACATTCAGGAGCTTTGCTGGCTCACAGACTATGTAAAAACAGTGGGCATCTTAACAGGGAATTCAAATTAGTGCTCTCTTTCATGCCTTATAAATCACACCAACTACATTTATAAATACAATTTACTGAGCTGCTCTTTAAAATAATGGCCTTATGTATTAATCTTCACAAGCATTCATGTGTTTGTTTCTTTTTGTGGTACAATTATTATTCAGGTTTCTTTGCTAGCATCAATGCATTGCTAAAAGGGAGAGCTTGTGTTTCCTTAAGTACCACATATTTAATAGCAGGGATACTTTTTGAAGACAGAGAAAAATAGCTCTGTATGCTTCATCTCAGAAACTGAAAAAAAACCCCAAAACATTAGACAGAATGTATTTAGAATTCTCAAACATATACACAGTCATGTAGTTGGATTGCAGGGATGTTTGGAAGAGAGTAAGACCCTGAGAGTTTCTACAATTAAGTCCTACCCAGTAGATGGCATCCATGCACCAACACTTGAGCCTGTGCTCAAAGTACAGTGCAATGAAGAGTTTTGCAATGTTTTATTTATGAAAAAAATTAACTTTGAATCTTTGTGTTTTGCCTCAGGCAACATAAGCAGTAAACATGATTTTCACACCAATAGGTAACAAATAGTTTTCTTAACAAATTAGATGAACCCTGATGTCTGGTTTCCAATTGCTTTAGAGTGATGTGTGTATAATACAATTCTCTTACATTCAAAATCTTTTGTTTTACATGGGATAAAGGGAAAATTACTGGAGATATGCTGCGAATATGAATTATCTTTGGACAACAGAAATTTTGTGGTTTTAAGACCTGCTTTTAATAAGTGTGTAGGCCATTCAATTTTTTGGCTCCCTGGTGCTTCGTAGAGGTGTTTTGCTTTCCTATATCAGCATCCTTGACATTATGACAATATATTTCACAGAAGTTGCTTAATTACAACTCACTAGAAAAACTCCTATGAGGCATTGCCAATCTGTGGTGATATATCTATCCTCATCTTGTGATTGGAAAACAAGATACTGAAACATGTGACTTAGTGCCAGGATAAGTGATTCTGCTTCCCTGCCGTGTCTATTACAGATGTTCCTCAAAATTATCCATGCCAGTCCTTACACATCTGGCAGCACTGCAATGCAGCAAGCATAACTGCACTTTTCTTCATAGAGCTGAAGTTTCTTGTGATTTCTTGTATCTGTAAAGGCAGAGGGAAACAGGTTGGTTTCCCAAATCTTTTGGGACTGGATAACTTTTACATTGTGTTACATGACTAAGGATGGTTGGATTACAATTCTGCATTTCTAACTTCACTGGAGAGACATCCTGGTTGCATTTATCCAGGATTTGAATTGAATAAATTGAAAACAAATCTTCAAAAACTTGTGGCCATTTAATTTCCTTTCCAATTGCTTCCCAAATTCTTTTTTGTTAAATACCATATTTTTAAATTTTTCCATGGAAATTTTTAAAACCTGGTGTTTGTTTAGAGAACATGTTATTCATTCCCTGAATCTGTTGCCAGGGTAGTTAGCTTATTCCTTTGTACCATCCTTCTTGAGCATATATTAACATATAATCCAAATCCCACTGTGTTGGCAGTGAATTCCCCTCTCTAAGAGTTTTGATGACAACAAACTTGTGATGGGTTAAACTGCTGACTGAGGCACTGACCTTTTTCCTCTGGCAATAGAGAAATTCTTCATTAGGCTTGCACCTGAATTTTAGACAGCTAGAATTAGGGGAAATTAAACTGTCCTTAAGAGGTTCATCTTCATGTATTATTAAACAACAGGTTATCCCAGATGGATTGTTTTATCACACTCAATCTTTTATTTTCTTTGGAATGTAAACTTTGTGGGCTGTGTAGAGTTATGCAAGATTTTCTTTCAGAGGAGTTGCTGGCTTGAGGTCTCTGACCACTGTGCAAGGAACATGGACATTACCTCCAGAAACATCAGGGACTTAATGTCATGTCTAAACTGGTTTGTTTCCCTGGATACCATTATTTAATAATGATTCCTCCTTTAGTCTAATGAAGTTGGAAAGTTTGATATTTGGTATAAATGGTAGCTAAGCAAGGTGCAGAATGACTGTATACTTCTTTTAATAGTGAGTTTTTCATGTTCAATGTAACCCTTCTTTCCTTTATGCTCTGAGCACTGTCTTCAGGGCATTATTCCTATCACAAAATATTTTTCAAGCATCAAGATTAGAACAGTTTCTTTCCCTGGTAAGATTTAAAGAAACTTTCTAGTAATTCTATTCTGTGACTGTTTCTTTGGGAAAAGTTGACTATATTACACAAAAGATGACTATTGAATTTGCAACAAATTCAGCATCCTTATGAAATTCTATGCTTGAGACCTTGACTTAATGAAACTGTTTAACAAAGCATATCAGTCAGCACCAGTGCTGCTTGTATTACATTCTAACAGATATATTTCAATAAATTCACTACTCTTTCAAGTAAAATTTCCCTCTGATTAAGTCGTGCCTGAAGCTGAATTTTCTTTTTAAAGTTTGAATAAAAACTGTGAAATAATTTGTGACTTACATCCCCAAAATTAGATTTTTCTCCACAGAAAAATTATTGCAGTATTATTTTACTCTTTATAAGTATAAAAATGGATAAAGCTTGAGACCTGAAGCTTACTTTAACTCACTACTGAGCTAATCCCTGATGAGAAGCAGTTTGGTGACTGGTTAAGAACTGACTTGAAAAAAGATGACCATAGAATGTTTAAAATAATAGCAGATTTAGAATAAGCTTTGAATGTACAAATTTCAATTTTGACCGCTGTTGGCTTCTCCATTGGTGATGACTGCATCCTGACCAACAAACCTCCTATTTTTCTTGATCCATATTCCTGAATTATTAGCTGTAAATTATTTAGATTAGGTAGGGATCAGACAGAGAGCTCTGACTGAGTTAAGGATTTAAAAATTCATCCTGGTTTATGAATCTCTAACAAATTATAAAGACCCTTAGCTGTTCAAATTTAGAATGGAGTGCTCAGTGCTCCTTGAGGGGGTGAATTTTATCTCCTGACGGTTGAATTGTGGACTTCTGGGACTAAAGCCTTCCATGTAAAAATGTCTGGATCAGAGACAGAAGTTTTGTCAGATATCCAGAGGCTGAGTTCACAATTCACCTAGAAACAAGCTGGGTTCAATGATTCACTGCTAAACACACAGCTCAGATATCTACTTAAAGGGAAGTTAGGGCTTTTTTACTTAAGCATTGTTCATTGGAATAGAATTACTTCTGGAAATGTTGACATTTACATGTCATGAGTAGGATGCTGTCAAGTTTTGCTTTCCAAAATTAGATTTTGAAAAGTAAAGGCTAAAAGAATGGTAGAAAAGTAAAAGAATAATAAATACATCTTGAACATGTTAGGAACAACATGGAAAGGAACATTATTTTCTGTTACCACTGTGTGTCAGAAGCAAATGACAAAACTCATTTTAGTGAAGAAAGAAAAAAAGCCTGGCATTGAGTATGAATGTTCTTCCACCTAGCTCTGAGCAGACCTTGACACCTCCACATTTCCAGGGATCTTTGTGAGGGTTTCCATAGTTGAGGTGCAAGTGCAAGTGGGAATAATCTTCATAAGAGCCAGGGGAAGGAAGAATCAGTAAAAAACATGAACAAACATGGTTATCATTTGGAGAACTGATTCACATTTATGATGCAATGTGAAATTTAAAGTGACATTGGCAGTCCTTTTCAAACAAGCTTCTGTGACTGTTGCCATATAAACCTTACTGCCTTGGAGGATTTGCACAACAACTTTGTGGCTATCCATGGAAGTTCCTGATTGAGAAGCATGCATTGAACTCTCCCCAAGTTATGCATGGGAAATTTTGCTGGTTTTCATTTCCAACAAAGGAGTTTTTCATGCTCCAGTTTTATGTGGTGGAAAGTGGAAGGTAAGAATAAAGAACAAAAAGGTCAAATTAAAGCACACAGGTGGATGAACAGGGGGACATTAATTTTTGGTCTATATGTTAACTGTCCTGGCTCATCTCTCAAGTGTGTCCAGGCCCCTGTGGAAGGCATCCCTTCCCTACAGCATGTCAGCTGTATCACACAGCTTGATGTTGTCAGCAAATTTGCTCAGGGTGCCCTTGATTCCCCATCCATGTTGCCAACAAAGATGTTAAACAGCTCTGGTTCCAATACTGTTGTGTACCACAGCCTTCTCCCTGTCCCAGGGGACCATATCTCCCGTTACCTTCCAGTGACAGCCTCCATTTTCCCTAGTCTTCATTTTATGTACCTATATATATAGAATGTACATATATATGCCAATGTACATAAGTATATAGAAGCTTTGCATGTTGTCTTTGACATTCCTGGTCAAATTGAATTCTATCCTGGCTTTAGCTTTCCTAACTTGATCCCTGGTTACTTGGACAATTTCTCTGTATTCCTCTCAGGCTACCTGTCCTTGCTTTCACCCTCTGTAGGGTTTTCCATGCTGAGTTCTTCAATAAGAACTGAGCTCCATGCTGAGTTCTTAAATTAGCAGCTCACTCATCACTCAGTCTAACAACAGCATGCCTAGGGAGGTCTTCAGACCACAGGAAAAGATCTCCTAGGGAGATTTGAGTTCAATACTGTGATATAAACCCCAAAATGTTCAATTCCAAGGGTATTCCTGGTCTGATATTAATCAATTCTGTCTCATAAGCAGCTAAACATCTCAGAAAAAAAAGGAATGCAAGGAACTATTGAAATTGTAATGATAGATCTGTTCTATGCAGCCAGTTTCTGGAAGCTTAATGTTGTTTCATAGCTGTCAGCCTAAAAAGGTGTATTGAATTTCACAGAAATCAAACATCCTAAAAGGAGTAATTAACCCCTGGAATCAGAATGCTTGCACTTGGACTTCTTTTCAGGTTCTCTGCTGACTCCACCTGTCTATAACCTTTTTAATTACTGCATTTTATCAACAAGCCATAAGTGTACACTAAGGTTAAATATACAGACCAAAATGAAGAAGCTTTCAAACAAGTGCTCAACCTCAAATGCAAAGTACAATGACCAAAATCCCCCAGTTTTTGTAGTTAAATCTATATTTAATTTCTTCCCTAAATTACAGCAGAATGCCACATGTCTATGTGGTGATTCAAGACTGGAAAAATGGAATTGCATTATAAGAATGCAAAAATATTTAATTATCACTTTGCATTTCTGTAGTACTTTATTTCTTCAGAGCATCACACTTACAAAATGCTACTCATGCAGGGAAGATGACATCAGTGACACTGCATTAGGCAGACATCACAACTGTGACTCTCCAGGATCACTGTGTAAGTCACTGTATTTTCATCCTGTGATTTCATGGGCAAAGAAAGGAGAAGAATCCAGAGACAAATGTGCCTTGTGTTACACACAGCTCCAGCAATTCACTGAAGAAAGGTTATGATGTAACCTATCTGTGCTTTAATTATTGTGGGAGTTTATCAAGTTTACCAACTGCATAGTTTGTCAAGGTTTACTAACAGCTAGTGATCATTGAAAGAAAATCCTACCAGCTTCCTTTTAGCTGCAAAGACTGTAGCAATTTACCAGATGAGAGAATGAGTGTACACTTGCTTCTTCTCTCCTTACCTTGTAGAGGGTCTAGCAGTGATGTATTGAAGAAATTCTGAGGGTCTGCAGACACTAGATGTGTTTTGACATGTGGGGTGTAATGTGAGGAGCTAGCTTGTCTGAGATCTTGCTTGCAGCATGACAACAAAATGGACAAGTCTCATTTTATTCATGAGCTCATACCCAAACTGCAGCTGAAAATCTGAACAATGCCAGAATGATAAGGCCAAAATAAACTCATACAGTCTTCTAATGTGCTATCTGAAGCACACAAATCCCAGAATGATAAAAATAATTTTTCTTTCATTTTCTAAAGCCTGCAATTCAATTAGCTCAAAGATTTTAAAAAGACATTTCTTCTTGAGCTGAAGACAGACATTTGTGATTTACACACCCCTTAGTAAGGATCTGAAGGCTATTGAATCTTATTGATGAAACAAGTTTTGCATCTTATTTCCTAATTGGATATTTCTTATCTCAATTGACAGTTCACGTGCTGTTGTTCTACAAATGTAGATAGTATTGGAAAAATAGAATGCACCAATATGGTACAGCTTCTGATTTGCTATTGATTTAACTTGTCTGAAATTTTCAAGATAATTTTCAAAGTAGAACTCATCATAATATTCTTGTTAAGGGTAGCAAAACTCTTACCAGATGCTGATCTTGCTGCTTGGCATTTTTACATGTAATAGTCCTTCAGTGGTCTTTGCCACAGAAATCACAGAAATCAGAGAATGGCTTGGGTTGGAAGGGACCTTGAAGATCATCTTTTTTGATCTCTCTTATGATGGACACAGATGCCACCCACTAGATCAATTTTCTCAGAGCCCCATTCAACCTGGCCTTGAACACTTCCAGGGATGACATGACACAAGGTGAGCAGGACTTCTTTCAAGATTGACTTAGACCTTAATTCTGGGAAAATGAATTTCTTAGTCTTTCTTATTATACTTCAGAAAAGCTCAGTGAGTTTATTCATCCTTTCTCTCACTCATGATGAAGGCAGAAGAAGCAGGATTTCATAATAGAAGAGACTAGTAATCAATTCTTCACCTTAATCTCAGAAGTCAGGTTGCTGAAAAAGCAGTGTTGTATGAAGAAGGATGTTGCAGACAAGTTCTGAAAAATCCCTCTCTTAAAAAACTGTGAGCAGTTTTCCGTTTTTCACTGGGAGGTTGGAAGGCAGAAAGAAGTCATCAGGTACAATCATAAGTAGTTCACAGCAGCTCAATGCTTCTCCCACTGTCAAGCAAAAATGATAGGTCATTAGACTGTCAGAGTAGAAAGATCCTGTTTTGGTGACAGCTGCTCTGGTGTGTAATGCACTGAGGATGCCATTAGGTGTAATTAAACAGAAAACCTAAAACATAAGGACAGAGACCTTTTTTCTTCTCAAGATGAAAACCCTCTGTGTACATACAAAATTATCACCCGTCACAGCCATCGTCTCTTTTGTCCCTCAGGAAAACAGACAGATGTCCAGCTGGCAGGGAGTATGAAGAGTGTTACAGTCTCAATTTGCTTTATGCTACCTCTTTCTAATCCCATTGGTGAATTTTTTTCATCAATTTCTGCTTTGCATGTGTTTCCCTGTTTCCTAGGTTGCTGTTTATTTTTGCCATGCTTCCTATGAGTTTGTTTCTAACTTCTTCTCAAAAATGATTCTGTCATGCCTGTCTGGCTGTTTTGTCTGTGTCATTCTCCTTATCTCCTATATATTCTCCCCATTCCCTGATTTTTATACCTGGCTCCTGGACATTTATTCCCTAGTACTGGACCCTGTTCCTTGTTTAGCTTGTCTGACCACCAAACAGGTGGGATGCCTTAGATCCCTAGTGCTGACCAGAGCAGGGGCCAGGCAATTTCTTTCAGGCATTTTGATGCTTTACCCTGTTCCCTGAACATCCTGTTTTGCTTGAGGTTCTCGTGCTACTGACCTACTTCTGGTACCTCTCCAGTTGACAGCATTTTCTGGGACCTGACATTCCTGGTCCTGCTGACTGCAGGGCCTCCAGAGCTGCTCTTGGACACATCCCAGTAGGGGCCTCCTCTTCCTCTTTATTTCAAGCAGAGGCCTCTTGGCTCTTCTGTCCTCCAATGTGCATTTGCAGACCTAGTGGTACTATTTGGTAAAAAAGAGCCTAAACAAACATTTGATCACACCAGAGTAGTTCCCAGAGGAGTAAGTAAGGAGGAAAGACTATCTCCAAGCCTCTCAACCTGTTGTTTCCTTTCTCCACCTCCTTCTGCTCTACTCTTGCTACAAACACTGTTTCTCTAAACCAAGTCTTCCAAAACATAAACACACCTAAATAATTTGTTGATATTGTGTCTTGTGTCTTCTTCATATAGAAAAAGTTAAGCTTTTTTTTTTCTGAAAAAATGGATTTTTTTTTAATCTTTTCATTTTAGTAAGGGCTGACTCACATATTTTTTAGCTATTCAAACAAAATGTAAACTCTTTTCAGGGTCCTAATCCAAACCTTTAATTTGAGATTATTCCAAACATTTTTATTTTGGACTGTTTGGAAACAAAAATCTGTTTTGAATTTTAGAACAAGGAATATTCTGGCAGCTGGGAATCTTAAAAAAACCCCAAACAAGCATGAGGTAGATTAGATGAGAGTCCCCCTGTCTCTCTTTCAGAGAACTGGCATTTTTTCAATAATTGTGCTGTTAAACCCAGCAAAGGCAGATCTTTAGTAAGTGCTCATGCATTTTTTGTAGATTCACCCAATAATTTAGGTTTGAAAGGATCTCCAGAGGTCATCTAGTCCAACCCCTACACAAAACAGGAGCAGTTAGCAAAGGTTGCTCAGGACCTCGTCCAATTGACAGAGACTCTAAAGCCTCTCTGAGACCCTGTTCCACTATTTAACCAGGTTCTTGGTGAATAAAATATAATCCTGGTATATAACCAGGAGTTTTTGTGTTTTGGGTGGTATTCATTGCATGTTGTAATTTAATTTTGTGTTCCTGAGGAGAGTTTATGTTGGTCTTTTTTACACCTCTCTGGAGATAGATTTGTGCATGTTAATGTTTGTTGCTCATCTACTGTGCATAGTGGAGTTAGTCTTTTCTCACAAGCACACAATAGACAGTTGTGCCTACTTTCTGCTCTTTTTTTTTTCCTTTTTTCAGGTGCAGCTGTCACTAGTTTTTGTTACTATGTTAGTTCTATTCGCTTTTCCATGTGGATTCAGATTAAAAACTCTTTTCACCACCTTTCTTAAATTATGAAGTGATCATTTGCAGCTCCCTAACACAGTTCACTTCTATTTCTGGCCTGCACAGAGAGCAGTTCTGAACTTAGTTCTTCCCTTTATTTCAGAGGGGTCCTCATCAATTCTGACTTGCAACACTTTGAAATCAAAGGATGGGGATAAAACTCTCCTGTCAGTATCAGTCATTCCATTACAAATTCTTCACAGCTTAAAAATACCTTGCTTAGAAATAGGAGCTGTCATTCACTTTATGTGCCATCTGATTTAAAGCTCTTTGTGACACACTCATGCATTCTCCTGATCATTGAAGTCTTAATACTTCCCTGCATGTATCCAAAGAGAGCATTCTTTTCTTTTTGGAGAAAGGGAACAGACTTGTGGCGATATCAGTTAGAATAGTCAGCCTGCATTATGAAACAATTAATTAAAGCCTAAATTACATATTAGTGATTATGTAAATAAAAATCTATTGTAAGCAAACAATTTTATCATCTGCAGGAAAAATTTTGTCTTCATGTCTGTGAGGTCAATGGATTCCCACAGTACCACTATTTTAAAAGCTATATCTAATAAAGATATAAAAGTCCCCCTAGTTACAATTATGGATAGGCTGTATTTTACTCATCTCCAGTCTTTAACTCTTTGCAATGCTGTTTCCCCTCTATACTCAGTAGAAGTGGGTAGCTCATCCAAAGTCGATACTTATCCTAGGATGGGATGAATCACCTTCAACACATTTGCACTGACTATAGGCAGAGTCAAAATGGGCTAATTTAGATCACTTGCTGACAAAAGTTGTGAGAGATTCTACCCCTGCTCTCCTCACTATACCTGTTAACCACTGTGTGTCTGGGTTTGCCCATTATTTTGATCCAGTTTTGTACCCAAGGGTGCTATCAGAACTTAAAAATAGAAGTAAGCCATGACAAATCAATTACAAAAACCTTTGGGAAAACATCTGGAGTTTTGCCTTAGAACTTCCACTCCTTTCTCCCTTTGGGATGCTGAAGTCTATCAGGTACTTTAGATACTGAAACTTTAGATAGTCCTGCATGCTCTCTTTCACTCCCTCAACAAACTTATGCAAGGAAACTCAATCAACTTTCATATGTTTACATCTTAAACAATTAAGAGCAGTTCTGAAAGTAAGAATTAAAAGGATGAATATGCCTGGCTTTCTCTCCCAGAAACCACTGGAGACAAGTTTAAAACTGTGTCCAAACTAATATCCAAGCAAAGTGGATGCAAAGATTTGAGAAGAGCCTTGGCCTCACACCAGCTGGACCACGATGCTGGCACTGCCAGCATCGGAGTACCAGAATATTCCCTCAGTAGCTGGGATAAGCAAGATTTATCCTGTGCTCTTCTCCAGCATTCCATTCCCAACTGAGTGGCTTATTTGACTAGGAAGTAAGCAATCTCTCAAGGTACAATGTTGCTTAAAATCTTCATGAAGAGGCAACATTTTTTCCTGTCATTTGTTATGGGTCAACTGAACAGCAGCAGTATCTGTGGTTTTGGGACCTGTTTTTAAAGTGTAAATGACACAGCTTTTTCTTACACAGGAATGCAGGGTCTAAGCCTAGATATCCTGTCCTGAGGATGGTATGTATAACTGTGTATCTAAAATTATTTCAAGTTGTTCACCAAAAAAATCAAGCAGAAAATTGTATAATATTTGCAAATAGTCAGGTTTCTTCACCAAAGTGGAGGTAGACTTGAGTTAATTTTTGTTTCATGTACTGCTTCATTTATACAGTTTGTACCACCTTTTTTCTTTATTTCCCCATAAAAACATTTACATTAAACAACAATAAATTGTTGGTTGCTTTATTCACATCAAACTCACTTCCACAGAACCTTCTTGAAACTGCCCAGAATACTGCTTCACAATTCATGGACATTGCTACCATACTTCAAGCAGGGTAAAAAATGGTGAAAAAGCAAAATTTTTAAAGTATATTGCAAACATATACATATTGGTCATAATTCAAGCTTTCTTGTTAATAATATAGTTCCAAAACTACTGCCTCTGTGGGAGCAATTGCTATTCAAATAGCACTGTGCAGTGTTATTCATTGTGAATCGCAGTTGTACCAGGAATTATTTCAAACTCAATTCTGTTTGTGCTGCAAACCTGGCACTTTTGTTAGGTATGTGAATAGAAACATCCATACATATATTCAAGAAATTGAACAATTGTCAACAGAATCAGCCTCACCAGCTGAGAAACAGCTCTCTGACCAACATAGGCTGGAGTCAGAGAACATATACTGTCATGGTCTCAAAGAAATCATTAAATCCTCTTAAAGAAAACATTACATGAACTTTCTGTCCAGACAGTGTCTCTGTGTTGATCTGAAATTCTAGCAAGAGAACTGCTCTGAAAGAATGCCTTAAGTTAGTGACAAAAAGCATCTCATATTTTCTTAAATGAGGGAAAGGAAGGACTAAGCACTTTCAAACACTTTTGGATGCAAACACTTCCAAAACATCCTATAAAACAGTACAATTTTTTTTCTCTGCTAGATTTTGAAAACTTATGAAAATCATGAATTTCCAAAGAAGGTGCTGTGAGCTGATGTCTCAATTCTCCTGCAATCAATACAATTTCTGGTAATCACCAAGTCATTGCTAGCACATACAGACAACTGTAGCATGGCAGTTCCAGTTGGCCTTTAAGACACTAAAGCATTGCAGGGGAATCAGGATAGGAAGAAGTGAGCCAAGGATGGAGAAAAATGGCTCATACTAAAACTAATTCTGTGTTACCTGGGAGCTGTCTTGATGTCAGATATAAAGAAATGTAGCTTCCCAGAGTGGCTATTAAGCTTTGGAAAGTACAGGAGCAGTGGTTTGGATTGCAGAAATCTTCCTTTTATTATTGTTTTTTTTTAAGCAATACACCCTTAACTCCCTGTGAGTTTGCTATACTGTAACAAATTTGCCTGAATATTTTTCAGAAATTAAATACTCAATAAAATGGACTTTCACTTTTTGCAAATAGCATATATTTCTGCTTAAAATGAAAAAAGCAAACAGGTCTGGATAAATATTTCCTCTTGCACAATGACAGCCATGTTGCATCCTCAGCAGCAATTAGTATCAGGCAATCCTTTTCCAAGTGTTAGCAATGCCAAAATAGGGCTGTAATGTTATTTTTCATCACAGTTCAAGAGTTTTAGGAAGGTCTGCTTCTATTTTGGTGCAAAATCTCGTTGGAGAAATTCACATAATGTGAATAAAATATCCAACAACTTTAACCAGAGCCAGGGTGAACACTGCCTCATGCTAGCACTCAGTATATCCTCAGGCAACACAGTGTGAAATCAGAACATATGAATCTAAGTCTAGTTGCATTTGTATTATCCAGGGGCTAATTTAGATTTTCTTCTTAGTATTTTCTTTTTGACTAACAGTCCACAGCAAGCTGCAGGAAGCGATTCAAAGCAACACCAGGATGGTCATCTTCAGGTGCATTTTAATGGTTCACACTGAAATTCTGCTGTCAATATATTTTTACCTGCAGACTTTTATGTTAAAATAGCTTTTCTTTGCAGAGATACAAAAGTGATGCTTGCTAATAAGTAGTGACCAAACTATTATTGAAAAAAGCTCTTTTTGAGGAGAGGGACATGGAGTGACACATCAGAGAGCCCAGCTGTGACCCAGAGCCCCTAAGAAACACTAACAGCAGGTACACTTCCTTCTGTGGCCTGTCCCCTTCATCTAAGGCACAGTTAGGACACAAAGGGTAGAGGATGGAACATCTGAATGCTAGAAATTAGTGAGATCAGCATTAAAAAACAAACAAACAAACAAAAAACAAATGAGAAGTGGCATGTGTTTTTTCCCATGCAGCAAAGAATTCAAACATTGCCAACCTGAAGTGCTATGTCCCTCCCAACTCCTTTCCCTCCACCAGCCTTCTTCCTGGTGGGGTATTGTGAGGAGCAGAAAATACCTTGACTCTGTGTGAGAACCACTCTGCAATAACAAAATCATCCCTGTCTTGGTTTGAAGGACAGGTGTCTGCCAATAAAGGCAGGAGCTTATCTTTGAAATGGAAAATGTAAACCCCCTCCCTCTAAATTATTATAATTTTGAAATTAAGGGGCTCTCAGGCAAGGATGTGGGAATTAGGAATAACAGTTCTTCACTAGGAAAATTAAAATAGAAATACAGTATTGCAAAGAACAATCCCAAAACACTGACAGAGTCAGAATACCACCTGACACCCTGTCAGTCATGGTGTTGGTAGCAGTCCCATTAAATGGTGGCTACAGTCCCCCTGCAGTGGCAGGTGTGGTTCAGCTGAAGCAGTGCT
>JANRGV010000051.1:31500933-31529830 GCA_024734035.1 Alethe castanea | reverse complement strand
CTAGGTAGGAAAGGCTTGGTTCCTCCCCCTGGCTGGAGCATCTCTCAATGGGATGATGTAATTTTATCAGTCATACAGTGGGACTTAATGGGCCATCAGCAGATGGTATCTTCCTGGAGGGAGGGTGGGTTGTGTAAAAGATAAAGGTGATTGCCCCATCTTGTCTTAAAGATGGCCCATTAGCAGATAGTATGTCCCACAGAGATAAGGATCACTACCCCACCCGGTTTCAACAGATGGTGATAGAATACACATTTCTGATTACATCCTGTATTGCAACCCAAGACAATCCCTGATTATGAACGCTGTTTTCAGCACATATCCAAACCCCATATTAGCTACTATGAAGAAAACTAACTATCCCAGTCAACACTAGCACTCTGGCAGGTTTTCCCAGTGTCTTCAGGTCTCCTGGCTCCCAGTCTTGTCCTTCTTTTTTGCCATGTTACAATCGACCTTGCTATTCCATATGCAGAAATTGTGGCAAGGCAAAAGATTTTTATTCCTTTTTCCAGCCTTCTCTGTTGGAAACTGGGCTACATCTGCCCTTATGGGTAACAACTTTACATGCTTTTGTGCATCCTCCAAATTGTCCTGTCATACATAAACATGTGACTTTTGTCAGTCTGTGTCACCAGCTAAACTTTGAATAGCATTGGCAAGTTAAAATTCTACAGCAAAAATGAGAACTGGCTGAGTATTATGAAGGGAAAAAGAAGAGAAGTGAAAAGACTTCTTCAAAAAGACTGCCTGCTCCTTTTAGGGGATCTTAACTGCTGTATCCACAGTTCTGTTGTTGAGCAGATAAAGATGATGGAGAGGACACTTGGATTTCTACTTTTAACCTGCCCTTCAAAAGAGAGGACCAGAAAGGTTTTCTCCTATTGTATTGGAATACCTTGGGATATCAGTTTTGTCAAGCACTTCTTATCAGCTCAGTTTATAATGCATCACCTCATTATCATTCATTAGGGCCAGTGAGTAAAAAAAAGTGAATAAATGCATTCCCTCTGCAAGTCTAAGAGCCTGTGAAGCCAGAGGTCCTACTGATACCTCAGTGCTTGAAGATAAATGCTTGGGTTTAAAATGTCTGATTGTTCAGGTGACTTCTCTCAGGAAGCAGTGCTAGGAATATTTGTGCAAAAGATTAGGAGTGCTGTACTGCCATCATTAAAGTGAACAGAAATGTCACAGGTGGTTTTCGCACCACTGGCTCCTTGGAAGGTGGATGGATTTATAGGAGGCAGTTGAACCATTGTTAGAAAAACAGGCAGGCAGTAAAAGATCCTCTGAGTTCATTTGCTACTTGTTTAGCCAAGACTCAAAAAGGAACATCAGAAAACCATTCATCCATTCCTTTGATTCAGTGAAGATTTGGTATGTTATGTCACTCTAGATATCATTTTCATCCTGTTTCAAAAGACTTTCAATGGTGGGAACACCACTAACTCCATGAAAATTTGTTTTTAAGCATGGTATTTCCCATTAGAATGAATTTGCAAATACCTAGTCTAAGGGGCTTTTTTTTTTTCAATTTAAACCAATAATTGCTAGGTACAAGAATTTAAGTGAAGACACATTTTTTTCTTAGCAAGAGCTTATAATCATCTCATATTTGCTCTGGCATCTGGATGGTTTAATCCTCATTTCCCTTTCTGTGATTTCCTTGTGCTCCCACAGTATTTTCAACTTCTTACTGGAGCTAGTGTTTTATCTCCAGTAGCAGCTAGTATTGCCTCACATGTCCTCAGACATCTTCCTATAAGATCTCTACATGTTATTGAAAGTAGCTGTGACTAATGCCTTATCTCCTCACCTGATCCTCTCTGACCCTTCATTCCAAGAAATCTTTTAATCTACTAAGTTGCTCACTTTTTGTATCACTTTTACTTGCAGAAACTCTTCTTCTACCGATGAGGAAGGCTTTAAGTGTCCAAACTCAGAGAATAGGCTTTGGTGGGACCAGAATTCATATGTATGATTTCTACTGATAATTAATTTACTGAAGACGATAAGGAAGAAAGCATAATATCATCTAATTGTGACCCCATGCTCCAAATAAAAAAGATAAAATTCAGTCATAGGAGGTTTGAAGACAGTTTTTTCTTCCCTCATATTTTGGTATAGCTAAGGTCCTGTACATAAACGGAAACAACTTGTTCAGCTATTGCATGTGAGTTAAAGTAAACTGACCTGAGAAAACAGCATCTGTTCCTTGTCACACATCTCGAACAGATCTTGGAAAAAAACATGACATAGACCCCTTGTGCTCTTGTGATACCAGACACAGCAAACTCTGTGCAGTGCTGTTCCCTGAGGAAGTGTTTGAGGACTCTCTGCTGCTTCTGTATCACTTGAGTCAGTTTGCAGGTGCAATCAGGCCTTAAATCTGGATGCCAATCACTGCTGAGCAGAAAAAATGGGTTAAATTGGGATGTTAAATCCTTTACAATGAATAATTCACCGTAGACTAGTCTTCTAACCTCTCTCCAGCAGTGGTTATTCATGTGCACACTGTGTGTGTTATTTACACCTCTCACTAGGCTGTATGAAAATCAAATCATGCTTACAAGTTATGTAGCATATTACAGTAAGTGGTGCTTGGTACAGGCTCAAGAATTGACAATCAGTTTTATTTAACTTGAGGCTTACACAAAACACTTCACCAGTCCATATATAAAGTGCTGAGAATGTGATTTCTGCAATTGCTATTATTACTATGCTACTATATTAACACATTATGAAGCTGTGATCTGGACCCCATAAACCTAAATGTTTTCTGTGAAAGGTAAGTCTCGCAAATTACTTCAATTGAAAAGACACATGAAAATAAGGGAGGCTGGAGAATGGGTTTCTGTGACCTGACCAGGGTCAGAGTGGCAAGAGATAAAAACAACTCCCTCTTCTCCCTTCTACTTTTGCAGTCTGGGAAATTATGGCATTTATGTCATGCTTTGCAGGGACTAGTGCTGTATTCTTGCTGCCTGTTGAAATCTCACTTGAGCTTTGCAACACTCAAGGAACATGCATTTGGCCTTGCAGGATGCTTTGGAGAACCAGAAGAATGAATGTGGGCTTCTTCCATGCCAAAGGATGAAGTGATGGACCTTACTGAGTAGGGGCCAGATGCAGTTCCCTAATGCCAGCATTAATTTTGTTGCCTTAGGGAATCCTTCCTTGTCTCCTGCTGTTAATCCAGAAGGGAAGAGGTCATGGGTCATCTCTGTCAATTCTGTGTAGATGTCTCAGGTAACCTAGGGCAACTAAAAGGACACTGGACATCACCTTAGGGCAGCTGAGTCAAATCCTTATTATCCACTGACAGCAATGAGTATATGGACACCTTGTCCACATGCAAATATTTATGTCAATCCAAATCCTATAATCCATCTGTAGTCCAGGGCCCTCTCCACTGGCTAGACAGGGAAGTTTGTCTCATTCTGGTATGCTAGACACCCATAATTTTGTTGGACATTGAACACAAATTAGTTTTCTATGGTGGTGAGTACACAGCTTGTTTTGTCTCAGAAGTGCTTGTCTTCCAAGCCATTAGTTTTAAATAATGGGTAGGAGGAAGGAAATAGGAGAAGTGGATCTAAATATCAAATATATCTTTAATAGCTGACTTTCACAAGTCCTTTATCCCAGATTGTTTCCTCCATTAGCACCTGCAAGAGTTGATTAAATGAGACAGATGTGCCAGATTCATCAACACTGACAGTTTTTTTTCAGATTGTATGTACCTACCAAAAAGAGATTGCTGCCATTTGTTATTAAAACATTCCTAACTGCATCTCCTAGGAGCAAAAATAACTTTGCTTTTTATGTCCAATAGTTTTTCTTGCCCTTGAAAGCATGATCGACAAATTAACAGTGATCTCATAATTTATTCCTGCAATGTTCATTTTATTTATAATCCAAAAGCAATTAAATTCTCTTTTATGCCACATTGTCCTGGTGACAGATGTGTGGTTACCACTCAGATATTTGATGGCTGACATAAATCATCCTGTGATCAAAGTGTCTGTTGACTTGAGAGTCTGAATTTGCAGCAGATGCCATCACATATAGAGTGACAAGAAAATTCTTCATGGGAGTCTCATTTCAGTTAACCACCTTGCTTCACTCTGACTTTGCAATCTGACAGCCCAGTTATTTTATGACAGTCAGGAGTCTTCAAATGTATATTTACAAAGCTACCAAATGTGTCGCTTTGTCACTTATACCAAATAATACCTTTGATAGAAAAGAAATACATTAAAATTTATAGGGGCACAGTGCTAAAGGAGAAGGAATAGATAGTGAGTTTAACAATTTGACAAATTTATCCCCAAGTGTTGGAAGGATTTTTTTCTTTTTTTACAATTTTGCTAAGAGCAATATCCACATGTAATAACTTCCTTTTCTCCCTATCCCCTCACCACAGTACCTATAAATTAGATTGCAATAGGGGACAGGAGTCTTTGACTGCAATTAAAACAGAACTAAATGCTGAGCCTGAGTTATACAACTTGATTTTCTATTCTATTAAATCATGAGAAAGCCTCTGACATGGTTTTAGCCATCTAAACTTGTATAGGAAGTTCACGAGTTAGTGTGGTCAAAAGAACATTCCGTGAAGTTGTTTTTGCAATGGCTACCCCTTTTTGAAGGGAAGGGTATTTTTAGTATTGCATTTGTTACCAGAGAGTGTCAGCCAGTCTCACTGTTGGCCAGAGAATAAGCTCAGGCACAACTTAGTATATTAGTATAAAAAGCAATATAGGGCTATATAAAATAATAGTCTAGATGAGATATGATTGGCAGATGAGCTTTTGTCAATTGTCCAAGTCAATTGGATGTTTACTGCAATGTGAGACAATGATCACTTTCCAGGGATCCTTCTTAGTCAACAGTGTGAACAAGTCCATGATTCCTCCAGTCTACAGAGTCCTTCAGGACTAACTCAGCAGCTCACATGCCCTCAAATAACCCAATACACCTTCATCATATGTCTCACATTCATACTTTTTTTACCCTCTACTGAGGCTGGCTGTGACACAGGCTCATTTTGTCTTAGATATTTTGGACAGAAGAAGAGCAAAATAATAACCATGTCATAGAGACACTGCAGGGAGTCAGAAGAGATTCAGGGGCAAGTGCAATGAAATGTAGATGGTATTGATTGATGCCATTTGGCTTCAAAGTCAGTGAGCTGAGTCCCTTTTTTATTCAGTAGTACATGCAAAACTACAGAGAGAAGATCACTGCTGCAGTGAGCCTGCAACCCCATACAGGCTGAGTTGGCAATGGAAGAGCAGGCAGAGAAAATACAGAAATGACATGAAAATTTCCTATTCATGGTGGCAAGAGATGATCGAGAGAGAGATAGGAATTCCCCAAACTTATTTTTCTAATAAATATTTAGCAGCTAATTGGCCATTTGATTTCTGATCAACCCATATGGGATGCACCTTCTAGGTGGTAGCTGGAGAGATGCTGTGTGTAAGTAAAAGGCAGCAACACTCGTAGCAGGAGTCTGAAATTCAACTTAGTATTGATCTCAATGGAGGCTTCATGTTTGGAGGATCTGACAGGGATCCTCTGCTCTGGGAAATGCATTTTCTAGTTGTGTTTTAGTTAATGTGCTCCCTTCAGGCCATGAAGGAAATTGCTTCAGCTTGCTCTGAGGTGTGGTGTCTCTAGATGTCTCCCACTGAGGCAAGGAATGAAGTGTTGTTTGCTCCTTTCTCCTCTCCTAGTGAATAAGTTAATAATGTGTATTTCTTTGGTTCTCTGCCCTCTTTACTTACCAAGTACCATTAAAGGAGGGGATGAAAATTTGTTGATTTTGTAGTAAAAAAACCAGTGTGGGCTGAATGGGAGTGATTTGAGGGCTTCCATAAATGCAGTACCATTGCCTGCATGGGGCATGTGATTGTTCCAGGACCTAACCTCACAGGCTGTCCTAGTTCTTGTAATATTCATAGTCATTCAGTTAACTCCACATAAAGAAAAAAATCTGGGCATGCTACTGTGCCCATGAGGAAGTTGATGACATCAGAGCTTTATTTTGTGCTATTTCTGGAAGGGCATTAGATTGCAATTGGGCCTCTGAATTCTCAGATGGATCAAGATCAAGAACTTATTAAAACTGAGGAATGTTAATATCATCTTTTCTGTAGTACTTATATATGTATAAAGCATGTCACCATTCATTGCAAGATTTATCCTTTCAATTTCTAGTCCCATTGTGACTATGTCATGCTGTAGAATAGGAACATCACTCCTCTTATTCCTTTTTATGGGTAATTAATTCATAATGGTAAAGAAGGATTTACACAAAATTGAAAAGTCTGGCTGTAAAGAAAGAATCATTCTGTCCAGTGGACTGGGTTTAAATATTTTTTCTTGTACCTGTGGGAATAGACCATAGAAGAGTAAAACTTTTAACCAGAGATTATCAACATAGCCATTAGATAGTGCATCAGCTCTCAAGCGCTTTTTGTTTGCCAGTTGAGACTTTTTTCTTCATTCTCTATAAAAAAGCAGATCACCAGAAAAAGAACATCTATTCCTTTTAAAAAACTGTTTAACAAGTGGTAAAGGAAGCAGTAAAGGAGGCCCTATACATATATAATAATTTCACATTACTGAAATAGAATCATTGCTGGGGCTAGGGGCAGGGTGAAATGCTTAGATACACTATGTAGCATTGTTCTAGTGTATGAATGTGTGTCACTGCAGTGCTGGCTCCATTAACACTTCCTACTTACTATAGCCTTGATGAAAGTGTGTTAAAATCATGAAAATGAAAATGAGAAGCAGCAGCATTGAAATAATTTTTTCATTAATTATTGTAATATTATTTAGCACTTGAAGAACAGAGTAGAAATGTTTGGAGGCAGGATTCTGTTTCTTTAGGTAGTTGCTTTTGTGTTGCTACCAATCTGTAGATGTTTTGATTTAGCATACAGGTCCAAATCAAAGCTTGTTAAAACTCTGGGAATGACACACCTATTTTTCTGGATAACTTGTTTCCTAAGGGATTTTGTGATCCCCACTTACTTCTGTGAGTGGAACTAATGTAAAAGTGAACACTTTTTCCAGTTCCACTCTGCAATGATGTGCAACAATAAATGTATAAAGAAAAAAAATCTAAAAAAAATAGATTAGTTATTAGAAAGAAATAATTCATGGTGAGGGTGGTGAGACACTGTCACAGGCTGCCCAGAGAAGTGATAGATTCCCCATTTCGGAAGGGTTCAAGGCCAGGTTGGATAGCCCCTGAGCAAACTTCTAATGGAAGATGTGCCTGCCCATGTAGGGCGGGTTGGAATGGGATGATTTTTAAGGTCACTTCCAAACCAAACCATTCTGTGATTCTTTGAAAACACCACTCTACATGATCTAAAGCCATATGGGGCAGGTGTGCAGGTGGGCACTTTGTGTCAAAGTATGGTGCTGGGGCATTACTCCATGTTGGGGATAAGGGTGACATGCATTGGGCACACCACTTCCATTACTGACTTCCTACTGATGCTTGTCTGTGTTCAGACTCAATGTAATTTCAGTGACGTTTAGGCACTGTACCTACTTATTGAGCTATAACAAACGAGAACCAGCAGGAGACAGAAGTAGAAATCTCTCCATAACAAACAAGGTGTTGAAGATCCCCTATGTTGAAATAGGTTGGAAGGAACATGCACTGAAGGCTGACATATAAAATCACACCACATCTAGCTTGGGAGTCTGATGCTTTTACTTTACTGTAATAATACAAGTACTGGCCCAGTTCTTGTGCTTAACTTTAGGAAATGCTGATGACCAGAAGTCAGAACATGGTGGCCTTTCACTTGCTCTCAAAGCAGTCATCTCTGAGCCTCTCTACTGTGTCTTCTTCCCCACTAGCTCATCTGAGCAGTCACTGGCTGTTCCCTGCCCTTACAGTTATTGTCCAGCCTCAGCTCAATGCCTAGAAAAAACCCTGCTTTGGCACCTCGGTGCTTCTCTCCTCTCTCCCACACAAGACACGGGGGCTCAACACATCCTTTGATCTACCCAGCTGTGTCTTTCAGGAGGAGTTGTAGAGTGGGGAACACACAGGGCTGCCCTATGGAAAAGGGTAGATATATATCTAATAGCAGCTGGTGCTCCACAGGAACCATGCTAATTTGCTTTCCTCAATGTCATGGCTTCTTTGGTGAATGTGACCCGATTTGAAATTATGCTATCTTGCACTTTGGCATAATTGAGTGACTTGATTTTTAGGAGTCACACACTACTACAGGAATTGACAAGGTGATTGTATACCTTCTTATCTAGAGTTGGATAAAATTCTATCCCTTAGAATTTATTTTCAATAAATCATGTTATAGCCTATGAATAAAATTTTGTTTCAAAATAAAGCAGGAGCATCTCATATTTTTGTTCCTCTGCTAGGTTCAAGGTCTCTTATGGAACCTAGTCTTCTGTCTACATGGTAATCATCAGTATCTCATGAGAGACAGGTACCCCTTTTATGTTGAGGAAATACAGTGGATTGTGGGTTCTCTCAAGGGAATATCAATGTTTTGATTGTTTTAATCCAAGGCAAAAATTTTTTTTCCGCCATCTCTAGAAATCACAGAATCATAGGATAGTTGGATTTGGAGAGGACCTTTAAATGTCACCTAGCTCCACTCCCCCTGCTGTGGGCAGTGACACCTTCGACTAGACCAGGCTGATCAGACTCCCATCCAGCCTGGCCTTGAACACTTCCAGGGATGGAATGGCTACAACAATCTGGGCAATCTGTGCCAGTGCCTCATTGCCCTCATAGCAAAGAATTTCTTTCTAATAGCTGAATAGAGGTCAATCCTGACCTCTTTCAGTTTTAAGCCATTCCCTCTTGTCCTATCACTCCATGCCCCTGTCAAAAGTCCCTCTCCATCTACCCTGTAAGCCCCTGTTATGTACTGGAAGGTTTCCCTGAATCCTTCTCTGAGCACAGCAGGTCTTCACCCTTCTTCTGATCCTTCTCCTAAAGATACAATTTTTTACTTGAATGAGTTTTTTAGAGATTGGAGATTGTATCAAGTAAGTTTTGGTTTGCCACAGCATTTGGCACTTCAGTAAATAAGGTACTGCAAGTCTGCCTATTTCTCTTTTTCTCTTGCTTAGGCAAAACCAACATAAGAAGAAATTGTTCTGTTGGTATTGGTTCATTCAATGCTACTGGAATAATGTGGGTGACTTTATCAGGAACCACATTCAAGGCATATATTACTCTAGCTGGAGAAAATGAATTAATATAAAGCTGTTGGAGTGGATGGTTTGGAGATAGATAAATACACCTTCTGTATTGCTATATCAGTCTGTTAATATATTGTTTAATTCATCTTTGTCCCCAACTGATTAATCTAGAGACAGGGCAGTGAAAATTAACTTCCCATTATACTGCATTTGAACTCATTTACAGCTTTCAGATTTGTTTAGTGACCTCAGATCAAGGACTTCATAAACTTTTGAAAGGAGCAAATAAGCAGTCACAGCTGAACATTTGAAATGCCTGTGTCAAAAGTGACATGGGTTAGCATTTAAAATAAGGGACTACAAATCATTTACCACCCATTTCCTATGAACCAGAGTGTGAATGTCCTGTTCTCTATTTTCATTATTATAACTGCATGGTTGGAAACAGCAAATAAATACACTTTGTCTAAAATTGTGTCATTCTTTGGTGATTTAGAAACTGCTGTTATTCTTGTAGCCTCAAAATGTTTAGTGTTTAGCTTTGATTCAGATGAGTACTTGAGAGATGAGAACTGTATTAAACAACTGCAAGATGCTAATATTTGCAAAAATACAATATTCTGGTTTTACTAAGTAGTTCAGAATATGTCTTTGTTCTTGTATTGTCTTCAAAATGCAGAGATTTGCCTAGAAGGCAGATGATATCCACAGAAGCTGGTCCAGCCTCTCAGAGACTGATGGTAACTTTCAGGTAAGATATTCAAACACTGCAGTAATAGTGTGTGGAAATCCATGGGAAGGTCTTTCTTGGCTTGCCCGTACTCTGAATCAGGCTCTCACTTTTCAGGACAGAAAAGAGGAAAAACAGAGGAATTCAGTTTAACTGAAAAGTAAAAGACTGTCTGCCATCTGTGAAAAAGTATTCGGGTAACATTTTCCTTAGAAATTATTTTCTCTTTCTCATTTAATTATCTGTAAACAAATAAACATTTTTTTCTCTCATTAAGTGCATGTACATGGCAAAATTTGCCTTACTTAAGTCTAGCTGGAAATGTGTGACTGCAGAATTCATTCATGGATTCCAGACTTTTTCTATACGAAAAAACACCAAACTTTCCTGAGTCAGAAAACATGGGATATTTCATTTGACAAATGTTTCTTTCTGCATGTTTTATAATTGTAATAGTGGTGGACTAAGTCTTTCCTTTCCCGGAAAGTGGGAGAGAGCGTCTTGGTGTGGCTCTTCATGAGAAGAATGGCACCCAATCTTTAGAGCTGTGCATCACACGAGGACAAGGACTGTTCAGAGTCCAGCAGAGCTGCTTATGTGAGGCAGGGCTCAGGGCAGGCACTCTGAAATTGAAGCAGAGAGCTGTAAATGAGGTCTGAAATGGAGATTCCTCTCCACTGTTCTCCATAGAAGAGAATCCAGCTAAGTTCTTGTATATTTAGGTTTAGTGCAGGTATTTTGTTTACACTTTAGTCAACTCTGAAGAATCCTCTGATGCCTGTGCACTAAATGGTCAACAATTGGTAAGTCAAGCAGAAGATCAGATGCTTAGGAACAGGCTTCTAGTTATGGTCAATTGTATGCCTGCTGACTTACATAGTATGTATTTTGCATATATATATTATATGCTATATACTGCATGTATATCAATATATAATTATGCATATTTCATAGGCATAATTCAGCTCTTACATGTAACACTTTCATGTGTCAATAAGTAGAAACAGAAATGTGAAAGGGGATGTCTGCTATTTCGTCTGACTCTGCACAGAGGCACAGTGCAGTGGGCTCTCCCAGATAGCTACAATAGTTCAGTTATAAATATATGTAGGGATATAAAAGCTGGTCAAACCATCTGACTCAGAATTCTGTCACTGATTTGGCTACTGGGACATGTTTGGGACAAGTCATGTGACTTGCAGAAAATGCCATGTACGTGCAACACATGCCTCAATTGTACTCCTTTTGCTGTTTACTCCCTGCTCCTGTCCATCAGTGATTCAAATACTACAGCCTTGACTGCCACTGGCTGAAGGGCACTAGGTTACTTTTGACAAAGCAGTCAGCACTAAAGGATCTAATCCTTTTTAAACTGCACCAGTTCCACTTCCCAACCAAACCTGCTTATTTAGAATCATAGAATGGTTTGGGTTGAAGAGTCCTTTAAAGGCCATTTAGTCCAATCCCCCTGCCATGGGCACAGACATCTTCAACCACACCAGGCTGCACAGAGCCCCATCCAGCCTGACCATATCTTCAGTGTGTTTTTAGATGTTCCTGAAATATTAAAGAAAGATCCCTGGAAACTTCTCACCTCAATATCAGGCATTTCCTGACAATGCAACTGGTGTCTGAGGAATGCAGTGTTCAAATCCTGGCTTATAATACGCTAGGATATCATTTGTCATTTGTATGTGGGAACAGGAGCTCACACTTAATACAACATCAGAAATAGACCATCAAAATCAGCACAGAACACTTAGGAGTCAAAATAAGCCATCTGGCAAACAAGCAATGTTCTAGGTCAGCCAGTTTGGTGATGAATGTTGAATAAACTGGAACTTACAAACTGGTTTTGCAGGTAAGTAAGCAAACACAGAGGGTAATATAGTTTTGCAGCATTTAGATTTAGATGTTTTCCTGGTGTAAGTCTTAAGACCTTCCAGGCAAAAAACCCCCCCTCCAGCTATTGTGTGACAGTTGTTCTTTTCTCTGAGATACCGCTTTTAATAAGAATCATAGAAGTTTTTCAAATAGTTCTGGACAAGGAAACTCTCACAATACTGAAATCAAGAGATAGCAAAGAGATTGAAAGGTATTTTAAGAAAGCTATAGTATATTAAAGCTCTGCAAGTTTGCTAGAAACATAATTCATAGTACCACCAAAGGGAAAGAATAGTATTAACTTGTCCATTTTATATAAATCCCTAAGTTTGGAACAAACCCCACACCTCTTTTATCAAGTTTAATTTGTATTGTAGGATGAAATAAAAATTTTATGTGCTGTATGGAAGTAGAAAAGGTCCTTAGTGAATGATTTTAAATTATCTCCTATTCGAACGAGTTAATTTTACTGAGAGAGTTCTATCAAACCTTTAATTAGGCTTAAATTGTACATCTAAAAAGTTGGCAATTTGACAGTGACCTCCTTAAAACACATTGATCCAAGTCAATGGAACAGGGAATGAAATGTTAAAAATAAAAAGCTTTTTTCATTTTAGTCATGGGATTTTAGGTTTAGTGTGAAAGGTTGGGGCAAGCAACAACTATTAAAAAGAGGATGTTTTCATTTTTCCCCCTCTCAAAGAAGTTTATAATGATAGAGACTCAGTTAGTTAATCTTTGTAGAGCACTTCAAAAAATGTAAAGTGCTCTTTTGGACTTGATCTGATTTTCAACAAATTTGACAATGAACATTTCTTTGACTTCTATGAGAGATGAACTACACAGCTAAAGTCAAGCTTCCTGAAGTAAGGAGGACATTTTGATAAGCTCAAAGCTCTGAAGTAGATTTTTTCAAACATAATGATGTCTTAATTTCTCCTTTGGTTCATGATGAACCCTCAGTCTTTCAGAAACATGGCTTTTCACTTTAAAGTCTCCCATTCCTGTCAAAATTGCTTTCCTTAGTTTTTGATGTAGGTGTTTGGAGGAGTTGGACTCTATGATCCTTATGCATCCCTTCCAACTCAGGGCATTATAATAGATCCCATGAATCTATTATGATAATCTGTATGCACCTGCATTAAAACATCCCTACCTACTGCTCTGAAGCAGTCTTCATTTACATTTTGAGTATGGGTGAACACACTGTGCCTCCTGCTGGTGTCATAACCAGTGGTTTTATAGTTTCTTTTAAAATGTGATGAAAATATAGACTTCCTGATTTCTGCAGAACCCCATACAGGTTGATGAAAGCTGCCATTTGAGATCTGCTGGACAAGACAATTTGTAGCTGACTTAGGTGGTCTTTTTCCCACACTACTGTACAAATATATTTTGTTTGAGGTAAATATCCAATATAATCTGATCAATACAGTTCCATTTACTAGTCACACTTTGAATTTCATCATGGACAGCATGTATGCTTGTTTGAAAAATAATTTTGGTTTTTTTTCCAGTTAAACCTTGTAGACACTCCTTGGATTTCTGTTATTATGTTCTTTATTAAGCTGAATTCCATTTTTCCTTTTCTCCCCTTCAAATTCCCACAGATTATTTACAAACCACACTTTCCATCTTATTCCAGTCATCATGATTACTCTATTTCATTGTTGCAGAAGATACTCAAAATTCCAAGGTGTGTTCAGTTTGGGACCTTTTTTTGTAAAATACATTACAATAGTTTCCTAAAAACGTATCCATACAGTATGGTGACATTAGTTTTGTTCTTGATCTGCACTTCAGGTTTGCCTACTCTGTTTATGAGCATAAAATAAAAATTTCTTAAATCAGAATTTTATATTTTCAGTTATTTTAAGAAACTACATAGAGTAGTTTTTAACGTTGCTTGCTTATTAATCTGGACTGACATAATTACAAATCCTTGAGAGAACAGTGGGGAATTACTAAGACTTAAATTGGCATTTCAGGCCCTGATGACTTGGTAGTAATAGCTTGCTTTAATTTTTTAGCAATTGTTTGAAGTTAATTTTAATTTTTTTAATAAATATTTATGCCAGTTTACAATTTCTATTGAAATGTTTGAATCTGTAAGACTGTTTGGAGTGCTCAGATATTGGCCTTTATTTCCAGTGCCCAGAAGCATCATCCTACTGGAATGGGGTTGATATCCTGTGACCAGCCCCTTCCACTACTTCCACTACTGGTGGCTGAAAGTATTTCACTTTTCTCCTTCAGTGGTGTTATTTCTTCCTTTTTCCTTTATTCTGATGCAGACTCAGAGAAACTGGGCTGCTGATGAGTTGACAGTAACATTTCACAGCATGTAGTCAGGGGAAAACAAAGTATTTTTAAGGGTCAGAGTGAACTAAATGGACAACAGGGATGAACTTATCCACAGAAAATATTAAACAAGTTAAGTTTCTGCATAGATGGTGTCCACCATGTGTGTTAGTCACAGGCCCAGTTCCCAAATCACCTGGACTGGTTTACCAGTACTAAGTTAATAATTTGTTATCTTAAGCCTGCTGAGATAAGCAAACGAAACATGTAGTATTTACATTTGCAGTCCTGAGTTTCCCATTAAAATGTTTGTAGTACACTGTAGAAATGTGGATGTTCTTATTGGGCAGATTTCCATAAAATTATTTCCATGCTCAGTTGGAATACTGTGTAAATTGACTGAAGTCATCAGGTGGGACGAAAAACTACATTAACATTTTCTTCCTCAAAATGCAGCAAATAGCTTTTGATATTGCACTTGGAGGTTGTTTTCTCTTTGGGGCATGGAGTAACATGGAATGGTTCTTTTGTTTCCAGATGTCCTTCAACTTGCTAATTTCCAGGGCCCCACCACTGTTCACTGTTCACCTTGCAGCGGCAAATAACGAATGTCACTAAAATAGTGAGTTTGCCTGAGCTATTTCAGAAATTAATGGACTGACTGTGATATACTGGGGCCTCTTTCATGCATCTATAATTGGAGTGCCAATTTATTTCCAATCATTTCAAGCACTGTAATTATAGTGCATCATTGTTGTCTGCTTAACATTCATATGGGACACTGCCACAATAATGCTGGCAGGAGGCCACATATTTTACTACTGAAATGAATAGTAAAAATGAGAGGTAATATACAAAAGCAACAGAACTTTGAGTTTTGTTTAGAGGTTTTGTTCTGGCTGAACAAGTAATTCTGGTCATGGTAGAGTGGTAGGAAACAAACTCACCTTCATATAATCTCAATAAAAATATTTTCTGTGCAGACTAGAAATCTGTCAGGTAGAGAAAAAAATTAATATTTTAAATAAAAATTCCATAGTCTGTAATATCCAAAAAAATATTCACATTTCAGCTAGAGAAAGAAATCAAATTGTTTTCCAGGGAAAAGAAAATGCAGCAAGATTTTTTTTATTGCTGCTTTGTTTATAGGTGTAAAATAAGGAATCATGAGGGCTGGAACTGACCTAATGAAGTCTGTGGTCTTCAAGACCTCAAAGCAGTGCCATCTAGAGCAGATTTCTCAGGGCTTTGTCTAGTGAGGTCCATGGCCTTGAGGATTATAAAATAGGGTCAGATGGGTAAGATTTCTCAAAGCTGTGTCTGGTCTCCACACATGAACACTCCATAACAACCTATTCCAGAGTTTGACAGTTTGTAGAATAAAATTTATTTTTCTTGTGTTGAAACAGGATTTTCTTTAATTCAGTTTGTATCTCTTGCCTTTTGCCAGTTTGTTGGACAAAACTGAGAGAAGTCTGGCACCATCTTTACAGCCTCATAGTGAATAGTGAGAAGATTCACAAGCAGGTGTATCTGAACAACAAAGCTGACCAACTCCAAAGTCTCTACCCCTGTCACCTATACTACAGATAATTCCCAGAATTTCCTAGCTTCAGTGTAGATCAAAGCTAATAGTCGCCAGTTGGAGAAATCCTGGTGTAGGAAAGAACATAATTCACTTTGGGACCTGCACCCCACAGACACTCCAGATGCAAGACAGAAGCCAAGTCTGGTTCCTTGGCACACAGAACAAAGTAAAAACAGGTATAGCCAAGAATTAAGCAGCTGGTCACTAGCAGTGCATTCTTACTCATATGTTTTTTCCATCTTGCTAGGATTTTTCTGTGCCACTAGACACTTCCCCGAATCTGGTTTGATCTTAAGTTTCCAGGATTTAAGAATATGAAGAAAAAAAATCCTAGCAAAAATCACCTTACTCAAGACTGCAGCATGAAACTATTGAGAAAGGAAGTGATGGAGTTGGGATGCAAATTAGAATTCAGTTGCTGTGTCAGAGCAGTGAAGGAATTCCCTACCTGAGAGCATCGTAAAGTTTGAGAAAAACATTGCCATTATCCAGAAAGGTCACCAAAAGAAGCCAATTAGAATTCTGGATGGAATAAATCTTTAATAATGCCCTCCTTGGAAAGGTCAAATAGAACTCTGTATTGGTCTCTTATTCCCCAGAAGGCACTGGCAGTATTTTACTTGATACAAATTGTTATAACTCTGCAAAAGTTACTGAGAAATTGATCTTCTTTGTGTCAGCTAAGGACAAACACCATTTTGCCAAACACAGGCAAACCTTAGCTGCATCAAAATCAAAATAATTGTATTCTAAAGTAACTGCATTGTTTTCCACATATGCTACATGTACTACTGTGCAATAATGAAGTCCTGCAGCATAAAAGTGCTGTGTCAAAGAGGGTCAAATTTAATTAATGGAACACTTTTTGTGTTGCCTGATGTACTGCATGATATAAGGTGTAAAATGCTCAAGTTTTCCAAATGAAACTATTTCTCACCATGCATATGACTTTGAGAGCAACTTTAAAAACCACAGGACAGTTTTGATGCTTCCCTTAAAATATGTGAGCATGCAGTGAGAGCATTCTGTTGTGCCCAAAGCCAGAATATCCTATTTTAAGCCTGTGGGGAACCAGCTGGAGGAGATGAGAAAAGCAGTGACATGGGTGATTCCTTCAGGGAAAAAGAGCAATCATTCTAGAAGGCTTTTGGTTGCTGAAGATAAGAAAGATGACAGTGTAAAACATAAAGCTGGAAAAGGTGGTGATGAGGAGATGGTGAGCAACGTGAGATGAGTAAGAGAGATGACTTAGAAATAATTAGAAAGATGATATCATTAAAATAAAAATCTCTGTTCAAATAAATATTGGGCTAGAAGTTCATAAAATGGAGATGAAATGAAGAAGAAACAGAGATGACAATTTCCAGGATATAAAGACCCATTTAAGGAGAGCACTTAACTAACCAGACCAAGACAAAATACACACGTTTTTGCATGTATTCCAGAAATATAAAAATAAAAAGGTGAATCAGATGCTATTTTATTAGAAGAAAATGTTCATCTCCTTGGTTCATATGGTAGCTACTGAAATACTGAATTTGCAAGATGCAAATAATATTGGAAAGAAAAAGCAAGTTGTACTGATGGAAGAACATCACTGTACATTAAAAAACCCAAGGTTTTAGGAAGAATATTGTAAAACTGGCAGATGGAGATAATCACATGTGAAGGGTACAAATAATAATTTTGTTTTGATCAGAGCTAGACATTTGCACTTAGCACACTCAATATCTTCCCTCCAGCCTGCCTTGTGCAAGTGGGATGGTGTGAGGATGCAGACTTGGGAACAAATAGACTTAGGCTTAAAGACAAATAAAGGAGGAGACAATGCAGAGATAGTTGATAACTCCTGGTCAAAAATGGGAGTAGCAGCTATGCTATTGCATCAGTGTAATCATGAAGGCATGAGAGAGAGTTCAGGGTCTTCGTGCAATTAGCTGGTAGAGAAGGCATAGCAACCAGCAGAGTGAAGTTCCATCTGCCAATAATCAAATAAAAGAAAATAAACTATATACTTAAAAATGTCTCATGGTGTGGACGACTGGTGCATCCTGGGGAGTTGGCTGCTGCTAAGTTTTTAGATTGTGATCTCAGGGCACATATATGAGTAACTATACATAGACACGGTGAATTAGTAGCTAAAAATGAGGTAATAGACCATAATATAAATTAAGTGACTTTGTAGTGCAGCTCAGAAAAGAATATTCACTAATCAAGCATGTAATTACTGAGCTTTTACGCTTATTACATGGTCAGTCAGTTAATGGTTGTGTAGCAGCAAAGGCAAGAAGCATTTTATCAAAACCTATCTGAAATATGCAAAGGCACTAGTTTAACACATGATACTAAAGCAGATAAAACCTTTACACAGTAGCAGTTTTGTCTATTTGTTTTGCCAGCTGTTTATCAACAGTTGTATTCACATACTGACCTAGGGAATTAAAGAATGGCAGGTATAGCATGAAAGCAAAAAAAGCCTCCTTTGGAGATTTGCTGTAAAAATAAGTCTCAAAAATATTTTTGAGTTTCTTCTGACACAGGTTTAAAAAAATCAAAAGTATTTTTTGATTAGGAAAGAATGTCAGAAATCAGAGGTAGCTATTTTCCAGGGAGGTTAGCAGCTCTGTTGAAATGTGCTATGAAGGCACCATATTAACTGATACAACCACATAAGTTATTACTCAGCTACATCGTATACTTGTGATTAGGATGCACTGCTGTACTGCCTAAACATGCATGAGTAAAACCACATTTCCTCTCCCACCACTAACCTCCAGTCTGAGTAAGAAACATGAGTAGGTAGCATATAGATCCCTACTATTTCTTAACTTCTTTGTAGAGTGCAATGTTTGCATTTTCATTATTCCCTTCCGCCCATCCCCACTCCCCAAAATCACAAGACCTAGAAAAATCCATTAGCAACTCTGAAACTGAAAATTTTCATGTGATCAAGGGCTGATAAAGTGGTACTTTAAAGAAAAAGCCCAAATATCCTTAGGGCTATTACACTGAAGGATATTCATTGCAACTGAGTAGACAGAAGTCCTATGAAGCCAATATACTCCAGGCAAAACTGGAGCAGTCATACAACGTTTGATCTCAGGAATAGCACCCTCTAAATAACTCACATCTACACACCATGTCACAGTCAGCATATCTCCTGCTTGACTGTGTATCCACACAACCTATTTTCTCCTTAAACAGAGATCCTATGACAATGAAAAGGAATCAGATAACAATACCCTTAATAAATTAAAGTTCAGCCTCAGGGCACTGGCTATGTTAACAATTGTCTTATGGTCATAGGATATGAATATTTCTTATATTAAAATGTATTGCAACAAGAAAATTTATGTTTATCTCAAATACCTTTGGCTAGGACTCTCTGGCAACCTATGTACTAGTACAATAAATGTGCTAAGGGTTGTTTTCTGTTGATAAGGACTACTGGCATGAACATAATGTTAAAATCTTTCAGCCTCAATTACATGATGCCTGCATTCAAACTTCCTATTGAGAATGATCCCTGATGCCTGCTAACTTCTGAACACTTCCCAGAAATTGCTCAGGGCCAAAAGTATGGCCAGGGATTGCTATAAAGCCTACCTGTGGAGCTGATTGAATTCCAATCCCTGAGGATAATTTCTGGTGCTGTTTATCAGTCTATATGTAGCATAAATGTGATTTATCTAAATAAATGTAACCTCTCTTTTGGAGAGGTAATCTGGGTTTTATTGTTGATTCTTTTCTTGTGAAGCCATGGTCTACTAGGAAAGCATGGCATGGGACAAACTAGAGTTGATAACAAGATGCTAAAAAAAAAATAAATTCAACTTTCTAAGAATTTTCTGGAAAAAACCCCACATTTTTATTCAAACCCTGATATATAGTTCCTTTGTTTAAACAAAATAAATACAATAATCCCTTGAATTTTGAACACTTATGCAAAGTACTCTAAAAATAAAGCAGAATAACAATTTTGGCCTCCCCCATCTTATAAGGTAAAAAAAAATTCAAATTATAATCCTATTATAACATTTGCATATATAATTTACCATGCAATGCATTCTGAACTAAATGCTGGGACATCCAAAGAGTATGACCCAAGCAATTTGAGCCTTATGTAATTCCTTATGACCCTCAGCTGAGGATTGCTTAGAGTTCATCATGTTACTGGGAGCATTTTTATCTGTTCCCCAGAAGCGATGCACTACATGTTTATGCAGCAAAATTACTACTATCTTAAAGCATCTCAGTGGTTTCAGAGAGGATTCACTCAATAGCTTAATAGTTGGACTAAATACATGAATTCCCTCACTTTTTAATTTTTTTTTAAACTTGAAAAGATTAAAATTGAGGTCTCCAAGGGCATGTCAGTATATAACTCCTAAAGGAGTTAGACACTTAACTACTTCTTTTTTTTGACTGGTAATGAAGAGTTAAAATAACAGTTTCAGACTATAATCTGAATAATTCTGAATATTGGAGAATCATCAGCTGAATCAGAATCACCATCAAACTGACAAATTTGAGACAATGTGTGTACCAGCAGTGGGGTGAAACAGCTCAAAGGAGCACTGTTATCCAGCTGGTGGTAAACCTTTTTTCACTACCCATGTATTTGATCACATGGCACAAATATCTTGTCTTGAAAACTAATTTTTAATTAAACTTTTCATTCTAGTATTCCCTTAGGGTGTAATATTGAGCATAAATAGCAACTTATGGACTTGTTCTCAAGATAGATATGCTTTAAATATAAAGACTAAGACTTGTTGATATGAAAACATCTCACTCACTGAACATCCTCGTTATTCATGTACAAATTCAGTGTTTTGAATGCTACAGTCTCAGTTCCCATAGGACTGTGCAAATTCCAGCTTTTAATGCTAAGGATTTTTCCCTAGAAAACGGAATTGTTTCGTTTGGTTTTCAGCCCAGCAGCACCTGAGAAATGTACAAAGACAGAAAAAAGTAATGTAATGTACTGTGACTTATTTAATCTGTTCTAATGCTAACATGATCATTTATTTTATGTTTCTTCCAAGCCTGTTACAGTTTCCTTAACATAAGTCAGAGGTGTATTTTTTAATGTTTCAGCAGTGCTTTTGTTGCTGCTGCTTCAGGGGAGGGAAAAAAATTTGATCTTTCTCAGAATATATTTGGAATATTTGTCAGTTCCCCAGGTTGGTCAGGAGTGGAATTAGGCCAGCAGAAAAAGTCACAGTTTTGCAGATATTTAGGTACTGAAAGGAGCAAGGGAACCCACAGTAAAATTTACACATGGGTCAAAATATACAAGCAGATGAAGTAATTTGACAGCAGATGAGGACTGTGACCATCTCAAAACAGAATAATTTTCAGGGAGTGTCTAAGGTAGGTAATAGAAATAGCTGAAGGGAGAATATTTGAAATAGGATCTGTGGGGTTTTTGATATGTTACACTCTACACAGGGGTTAAGATACTTCTGAGATCTGAGAAGCAACTTTGGTCCCTTTTGTCGTATGCCCTTTTTGCTACTTCTACTTCTTTTACTTATCAGTGCAAGTCAACAAATAACTGTAATATTGATAAGGCCAACTGTGGCAAAAGGCAATATCTACTGTATGAAAACTATCCCAGCCAAAGACATTTAATTTTTCAGGTTGAAAAGACCTCCAAGGTCATCAAGTTCAACCATTAGCTCAGCACCACCATGTTGACCACTAGACCATGACCCCAGTTGCCTTATCCACAGGTTTTTTGACAGCTTCTAGGAAATGATACCCCCAGTCTCATCTGCACCCTCTCTTAATGAAGACTCTGTCTTCCCTCCTCTTTTCAGTCTCGAGTAGAGTGTGGTGGATTATTCTGCCCACTGATCTCCACTGGAGCAGGCCATTAACTGGCTCTAGCTGCACTAAGAGTTGGCATGGCACTGGCACAACTCCATGGAAACCAACATGTTGGTTCTTGTCTGTGCCAGGTTGGTTTTGGGGCCCTTGGTACAGTTAGGCAGGCAGCCTCTCCTGATTGGGGGTCCATCTCTTATTTGCTATTCTTTTTGATAGTTGCTAGATTTATTTGTTAATTAATATTGAAATTGTGAGAATTGTTTAGAAATAGCTTGTTTTCTTTTTTTATAGCTCATTTAAGCTAAGATTCTGGAGACAGTGTACAGGAACAATGATAAACAGACTTTAACTGCAGTTTCTTTAGATGGTCCCTTTAATGGGCTCATAAATACAGCGGCTGGTTGTTCATTCTTTCATTAGCAGGATCTATGGTTTAACAAAAAAAAAATCAAGTGAATCTGCAAATATCTGTATTTCCTTTTGTAATAGTTATAGAAAACTTAGATTCAGCATAACTCAGGGCCAATATTCCTCAAGTTTGAGCTCATAATGCCACATGATGTCTTGAATTTGGAAGTGCAAATGGAGATGATATACTGTTTTCTCCTTGCCTTACTGTGAAGAAATCAGTTTGGAAGAGGAAAGCAGAAGAAATTAGGGAGAAGTTTGCTGGGCTATCTAAGACCCAGATGATGGGTGAGATCTGATGCTCCATCATATCTATCTATCTGTCTGTCTGTCTGTCTATCATATATGTTGTCACTTATCTTCCTTTTGTCTCTCCGTTACATAATTTTGAAGGAAGATGAATAACTCAGGATTCATTTTCATGAATGTAGGTATTCATAATTAATATTAACGAGCACATTTCCAAAATATGACATTTCCTTGTAAGCAGAATGACACCTGCTGTGTGCACTTAAATGTCATGTTAATGAGAGCTGGTGCCCACTTCACTTTGAAGGAAAGGTGAATTTATCTGTTTCTGTGTGGATGAGAAGAGAACTTACTCTGAGACAGACATTAATACATTAAGCCTTGAGGCCACCCTGTAAAGCAAAAGCTTCTGAACTCCTTTACTCCCTTTAAAGCTGAGTTCACAAATTGCTGTCCTTGAGGGTGAAAGGAAAGATAATAAAATTTGAAAAAAAGTGAAGTAAAGTTTGTCTGACTACTTCTTTAATTGAAGCTTTTGGTGCATGAGCACTTCCTGTCATCATTATGTATATGTGCCCAGTAGCACAAGATCTGCTGCCCTTCTGTGCCTGGAAATTCTCTGGCTACGAAAGAAAAAGTACATCACATTTTAGAATGATCACTGACTTTTTCATTTTTAGATTCCACCGTTTCCTTTCTCCTTTGTGGCCTCCAGATTTCTGTGAAGAAGGTCCTTGCATAACACATTAAAGCTTTGATATGGACTACTGCCTTGCTTCCCAAAGCCAGGTGTCTCATTTCTCTTCTGGGAATGAGAGCAAAGCTGTAGGCTCTCTTGTTGCATCACAGAATAAAACAGAATAATAGAATCATTAAGGTTGGAAAAGACCTCTAAGTTCATGGAGTTCAACTGTTAACCCAGCACTACCTTGTTCATCACTAAAACATGTCTCCAGCTGTCACATCCACACACTTCTTGAACACTTTCAGGGATTTGACTCTACCACTTCCCTGGGTAGACAGGCCTACTACCTGCCCATCCTTACAGTGAAGAAATTTTTCCTAATATCTAATCTAAACCTTCCCTGGTGCAACCTGTAGCCATTTAAGCTGAAAAAGAGTAGATTTAGATGAGACATTAGGAAGAAATTCTTTACTATAAGGGTGATGAGGCACTGGAACAGGTTGCCCAGAGGCACTGTGGGCCTCTCCTTCCTGCAGGTGTTTAAGGTCAGGCTGGATGAGGCTCTGAGTAACCTGGTCTAGGGGAAAGTGTCCCTTCCCAGGGAAGGGAGATGCAACTAGATGATCCTAAAGGTCCCTTAGAACCCAAACCATTCGCTGATTCTACGATATGATTCCTTGCTATTCATCACCAATAATTGTTTACCACCTCCAGAAGTCTCCACTTTTAGGATAATGAATATATCCTTTAACATCCTCAAAAATAGTGAGAAGTCCTTCTACATTACCTCGTGTTCTCTGTGCAAGATCACATTCAGATTAAGCATAGTATTTGAGATCTCACATTCATAATCACAGGAATGTTTTGGAAAACAAATTTCCCTAAATATGATTATTTTAGAGTTTAAACTCTCACAACAGCTAGACCATTGAAAATATTTTTTGGTTTTTTCTTTTCATTTAAAAAATTATATTCATTTACTATTTTAAAAATATTAATTATTAACTATTTTATAAATGCATTTTGAGAGGTCTAATTACATATCTGTCCATAGCCATGTGGGTTTTTTTTTAATTTAATGTAATCATTTTACTTGTTTTATATGCAGCATGCAGTGAAGAACACCTCAGTGAATTTCTGTAGTCTTCTGAGGTTTCTTTCTTCTTAAGGTGCTAAAGTAAATATGTGAAATACTGCATATTCTGTAGCACTGGCAGGACATCAGATAGTACAGAGAAAATTGTCACTGACCTGGGAGAACTTGAGTTTTTCAGCCTGGAGGAGTGAAGACTTGGGGACACCTTCACTGTGGCCTTTCAGTTCTTTAAGGCAGCTTATGAAAAGGATGGTCACAAACTTTTAAGCAGGGCCTGTAGTGATGGGAAAAGGGGTAATGGTTTCAAACTAGAAGAGGGTAGATTCAGGTTAGACACAAGGAAGAAATTTTTTACAATGACTATGGTGAAACCCTGGCAGAAGGAAGGTAGATGCCTCATCCCTGGAAACATTCAAGAACAGGTTACACAGGGCTCTGAGTAACCTGATTTATTAATGCTTCTTTATCTGAGCTGTCAATTCCCTATCTCATTATTTGCTTTATTGCCTGTAAAGAAGTTTAGTTTTAAAAATCTCGGTCTTTCACAGCAAATGTTGCCACAAAATTGGTTAATGATGAAAGTTTCCAGGTTTGATGAAAAGACTTCTGCAATCCAGACATGAGGATTAATCCTTTTTGCTGTTTTTTTTCTTACCAGGAAAGAATGAGAGAGAAGAGAAAGACAGTGGCAAGCAGCTGGATTCTGTGTACAAAACACAATGACAGAAACTCATGTCTTACTTTCTGAAAGGTCTGAGGGTTGCTAGAACCAACTGTTTGCTATCAGAGCCACATAGGTTAAACAACAGCCAACAATATTATTTGAAGCTATTGAAAATATTTAAAATCCCAGATTATCTCTGAATATGTCAACAACATATTTCAGGAACCATCCTGCCCAGCTGGGTTATTTCTTTATTTTAGGGGAGAAAGATCATTGGTATTCAGAAAGTTTTCCCCACTTTTATTTTAATAAGTTGTTTTTACAGCAAATCACAAAACTGAACTTTCAGCATTTTAGAGGAGGTCTGCTGAATGAATATGCAGGGTTTGGAGGACAAGAGAGATTTGTAAGTTATTCTGAACTGCTGAATTGCCTAGACAAATCATTCACTTCTGTTCCTCTTGTATCCATCGACACTGTGAAGTCTTTATACAAAGACTTTATGCCTAGTGTTCATAAAGTCTGAGATCCAACAGGCCCTTAACTGCGACTGGGGACTCTGGAAGCTATATTAATTTTAATAATAATAATAATAATAAATTTCAAACCAGTAATTATTCAGTTCCAATGGAAGAGCCTAAGTGTGGAGGAGGAACAAAAGGATTTTTTCCACTGGATTTGCCCACCTCTGGGGAATGCAGGCCCATGCTGTGGGAGACAACTTTAGCAATTACTGTTGCTAGATTACCCCAGCATAAAGGAAGGGTTGAAGTATAAGTGAAGACTTTACCTTGGCTACTTCAGAGTTCTGCCAGAATTCTATCAGTTTTTTATGTGTAAAGGTAATTATTATACATCCCAAGGAAAGGGCTATTGTTTCTCTTCTGAAAAGAGTGGATCTTGTAATCTTCCCATGGGAGAGATTTCATTGCTGACCAGTCATATAGTGGCTTTGAGCTTTTGGATATTGGCACTCCCTCAGTTTGGAGAAACTCCAGGCATCTCTAAGAGTGTCCAAGGAGGTTTTTTTTTCATGTGTGAAAAAAATCATATAATGAACATGATTTTCCAAACACTCTTGTTAGGTCTGTAGGGTAATAAGCCATCAAGTGATTCTTTTTAGACTGACATTGGATGAATTGATGGCACATGCTTCCCTGTACTAAGACACTGTCATGCCACACTTCTGTTTGGCTTTTGGACAATCTGTTGATTAGCTCACACCACCCCATATTTGCCATGAAAGACAAGTCTTCTTTTTAAAATCTAGCTGGTGTATTCAACATCATTATAGTGATGCTGCATTTTCCAGCAGCAAGAGCATCAGCACACATAGGGTGCATAAGCTTTGTAAAATAACAAAATCCTTGCATAGTCCTGGGATAAAATCAGGCTAACAGATGTCATCATTACTGACAATCAAGAAAATTGAACTAGTGCTCAAGCATCTGTGTGAGGGTGGCATTACCTGACACAGAGAAAGCAAATTACCCTTCCATCATCAGGGAATCAATCCAAGGACTATGTCTTTGGATATAATTTGCATATGCTTCAACTTAGAAAGGGCAAAGGGAAAAGATTGTTTTATTAATGAAAGACTGGGTGGTATTAATCTGAGAACTGAGGAGAATTGTTAAACACAGAGCATTAATATGTCAGAAAGAATCAGAATCAGCTGAAAGGTTATTTAGTGATGAGAGATTTGTTCTATAGCTTCAACTAAGTTAACTCTAGTTTCTAACAAATTATGATCTATGTCTTTACTAGGGGGTTTATTTTAACAAGGATGTTTTATAAAATGATGGTTGGAGTTGGTCATTCAAACCTGTCTCTTGCTTGGTGGTCTCTGTGTGGTGTTTCTGCACCACACTTAAAAAGCCAGACATTCAAACACCTCTGCTTCTAGGGAAAATACAAAGCTTATATCACCCTAGGGCTTTCCCTGTGATTCTGCACTTCTCCCAGGATAAACAACTTTTAAGTATCTTCATTCTCTTTCTTGCCCTGTGCCATGCAAATGTGCCTAAAACTACTGAAGTAGAGCCATTTTTGCAGAGTTTCATGAAAACTGATAAAGGTGTTGTGTATATCTTCACTAACTTGAAAGAATAAGAAGAATGTTGCCTTCTTAATTTTTAACTCCTGTGCACCCAAATCTATATTTAACCAATTTATCCCCACACTACAGCCTGTGCATGGGATGCAGAGCACCTGGAGAAATGCATCTAGGATTTGCTGGACATACTTGAAGCTGGAGAAACTATGACTGCTTCTGGTAATAAGCCTTGCTATGAAAAACTGGTGTGCAATCAGTATTAGAACTGATTTAATCTTTCTACAGAATCAGAAAGCTCTTTAGTCACTGATACCTCTTCCAATATGGCTAAGGCCTAATCTCTGCCTAAGTTACACTGGTTTTCTGTATCCCTTTCCTGTAAACAGTATAATTTGCTGTTGCATGTTTCAGCAGACAGAGTACAGAGGTATCGACCTATTTTTTTTTACAGCTCACAGTAGTAGCATTAGCTCTCTCTCATCCTGATTACTTCTGCCTTTATACATGTATGAAAATAGATTTCCTTTTTTCCTTATAGACTTCTATGGGTTCATGAAGACCTGCTTGTAGACCTCCCAGCCTATCAACCCTCTCCAAATCCCTTCTTCAAGTTCAGCAATGCATTAGATGATAGATTGGAGATGCATTAGAGATGTAACTACTGTCCACATAACATGAATCCAGAAGAGTCCTTCCAGAGCCACCTGCATTTGATGATGATGGTTTTTAACTGACATTTAGTATGTGCATCAGTGATGTTTAGAAGAGTTAATTTTCCATCTGCAGTCAAAAACCTTAATAAATCTAAGTACATTATGAGCTGCACAAACATGATGAAGTCAAATAGGAAAACTAAATTTGTTTCATGAGCTGTTCTTATAAAACGGTATAGACTGGTGTTAATTATAGTTCTACCTTTAATTTTCATTAATTGAATCCCATATCAACTTTAGGAATTCTCTGCTGGAGAGTGAAATCAGATTAACTGCTCTGCAGGTACCTAGATTATCCCTTTTTCCTCTTTGAATATCACCAAGAGTAAGTCTTACTCTGTACTAATGTATATTAAGATATATTTTTAGCAACCATCACAATTCAGAAAATTTTCTGTAAGTTGCTCCAGATTTAAGTTATTTGAAAACTTCAGATATTTAACGAGTTGACTCCCCAGGCTGCCTGAAGGCTGCTCTGTTCTTTGCCCAACATGACACCTGGATTCCTTGGTGTATGGGTGGCTTTTCTCACCTCCACCTTGCAGGCTGCTCTCAGGTGACTTTTCTTTTTGGCTGTTCTGCCTAGAAACATGAGTGGGATGCCAGCCAGTGGGTGAGCTAGGCCCTTGCCTTGCAGGTGGGACTAGTGTAAGCTCCTTGGATGGTCCCCTCAAGAATCAGCCAAGCAATTGTTCTATTTTGCAGGAGAGAAAACTTGCAGCACAAAATTAAATGCCAATCAGACCTAATTTTTCAGCCAATACAAAATGTTTTTTTTTCTGATCAGATAATAGTACATTTCTTTCAAAAGCAGAAAGAGAAAAAAAAAAGGATACTTTTCTTTCACACCAAGAGCATGGGGTGATAAAACATAATAAGCAGAAAAACTTAATCAAGAAGGGAAAGTGTCTGCAATTGTGACCCTTGGCAGAAGCTGTAAGATGTCAGATTTAGAGGGCCAGAACCCTGTCATTGACTTGCAGCATTATTTCACACATTACTTGAATTTTTTTCTACTTAATAGACAATCTGTCAGGAGGGGAAAAAAAAAGAAAGACATTTAAGCAATCTCTCTTTTGTCTTCTAAATCCATTATCAAGAAATAGAAGGAAATACTGGATTTCTGTAGGTAGCAATTTAGGATGCAACTGAAAGAACAAACACGACAAACAGCAGTCATCTAAAATGCACAGTTTTACCTGTATCAAGTGACTGGAATTCCTTTTGAAGAACTTAAATAAATCTGGAATATTTTTGGTCTGATTATATGCAATAAAAAAGTTTCTGGAGCATGTTAAAAAATGAAACTCCAGCGGTTTTTTTTGCTTACATATTCATGCATTTTGTAAAGGAAGGAAACATCATTAAATATGTTTTGCAGAATTTCAAATGGTAAGAAATGAAATGCTATGATGCCTGAACAGCACAACAATAATCTCTGTACTGCTAAACTGTGAGTAATGATTGGAAAGCAT
>JANRGV010000051.1:31452061-31500833 GCA_024734035.1 Alethe castanea | reverse complement strand
TGGAAAGCATGCAGCTGATCCATCCAGTAGAATCTATGAGAAGTGCCCTGGCAGAGGACAGAGTTCTGAGCTTTACCTGAGGAGAGCTGTTGTGGTTTACTTTGTTCTGTTTGATGGAGAGAAAAAACACCAGACTCCAGAGAGTCAGCTCAACACTTTTGTTTACTGACTGAACATTGAGATGAAAGACTTCCCTGCCATGCAGTCATCTCTTATTGCCAGCCCAGTCCAAAAGACAAGAATAAAACAAAGGGCAAAGCAAATGAAACAGATGAGAGCTTGTAGAGGAAGACAAATACCAAGAAAAGTATTAATAATAATGATGCCAAGAAAGGAATGCTGAATACAGGACCAGCTGAGCATAAATGAGAGAACAAAGAAAGTGGGATAATGGAAAAGAGAGAATAATTGGAATAAAAATAAATACTAGGATGTATTGAAAATTCTTCTCAAGTGATGCATAAACTCACACCATTGTTTTGAAGAACAGCTGTGTAACACTTCTAGGCCAGGCACTGACAAATTTAATACTATACCTGCCAATGTGGGCTCATTTACAAAGATAAATGGAACAGATTCAGCTTCAGTGTACAGTCATTGGTATATTTTTCATTTGCGTAAAGGTAATAGTTTTATATTTGTCTCATGCCTGTTGTAATTCTTAGATCTGCAGCCAAATTTCTGCATGTCACTGGGTGAATGCTGTGACCTATTTCTATACATTGAGGACAAACACACACTTGAAAATATTCTTAAGCATCCTAACGACTGTGGTTGGTTTTCTTTTCCTCTGTGTTTTCTTAGCATAGATGCAGCCCATACTGAAGGGTTTAATTTTGAAAATACACAGCCCAGGCTTCTCTTGAGTGCATTGTGGTGTTTTATTTTGGCCATTAGTAACATCCTCCAGTAAATAGCTCAAGTGCTTGTTTAGCCAGTGATGCCTTGTTTATCTCAGGTTTGCTTCTTGCCCATTTATTTGTTGAACTGGTGCTTCCAGCCTCCTACTGCCTTTGAAGGGAGGTACTAAGCCCTAGTGAATTGGATCACTTTCAGTCTTGCTGATCCTGTATTGAATGCTACCCATTTTTGTGTCTCCATTTCTGTTACTGTGAAACTTGGCTGAGCAGTTATGTGTATCCTATTTAATAGTCAGATGCACGGCGTGTGCCCAGCATGCAGAACAGACCTTTGGTCAACTAGCAGAGTCGTGAGCTGTGTACAATACTCTGCAGATAGAGCCTCTCCCTTATCCCAGTTTTGCTAGATGACAAACCTCTAGTGTTTTCGTTTGGTTTTATTTCTTCTGAGTTTTCTGTGTTATTTTGTGTGTACAGGTGTGAACAATCCTTCAGTCCTAACATTATTTGTTCTGACTATCTTGGATTTTAATGGTTGTTTTATTAATTTTAATATTGCCAGTGAGGTAGGGCAGAGCGGCAAGGAAGAGAGAGCCATAGCTATAAGAATAATCATGTTTTAGAGAATTCGTGTGTCAGTAAGTCAAACTGTGCATTGAGCATATTCCCAAAAAGCATATTCTCAAATTTCAGTGGTATACGTCATATGTCTTGAGAGGATGAAGATAAATAATAGGTTTGAATATCAAATAATTTGAGTGCTTAAAGGATGTGCCTTGGCACACAGTCAGTTTGGTGTATTCTATGTAAATATAACTCAGGCCTCTAAAATTTCAGCTGTCCAGCAGTGAAACAGCTCCTGTAGTACTTGAAGGGTGAGTGATCATGCAGTCAGGGAATCACAGGATATCTGTAGTTGGAAGTGGCCTCTGGTCTCAAGCCAACCATGCTGCTCAAAGCAAGATCAGCTATGAGCAATCTTCTCAGGGCCCTCTCAAGCTCCAGTTTGTGCTTCTACAGGGATGGACACTTCACCCTCCCCTCTTTGGGTCTTTTTCATAAATGTGACTATGCTCATGGAGAGGTGGGGTTTTTTTTTGTCCCCAGTAGATAAGTGTTTAGGGAGTTGCAGCTTGAGTTCACTGCCTTTTGTGCTGTTGCTATGCTCCTCTGAGAAACAAGAGAAGATCCATTGGTGCTACACCTACGAATACCTCAGCTACCTCAGTAGGTCGCTGTAACCCTCTACAATAAGACAGCAAAAAGATTCTCCATAAACCTTCTCCAGGCTGAATAAACCCACCTCCTGCAGTTCTGCCTTTCTTTCATGTGTTCAAGCTTCTTGACTGTCTTCATGGCCCTATGGTGGACTTGCTGGACCTGTATATTGATGTCAATTGGATTCAGTGTTTGTTGGCATCACCGACTAATTGGCACAGGCATGGAGCTAATGTCACCAAAATACCCAAAGTCATTGTATGTTCTAGGAAAACATATGGATGGTAACTGGGAATGTGTGTGAAAAAGTGATTCCAGAGAAATACTATCTTATACTCAAAATTACAGAAACTCCTGATATGTAACCTAAATCTCTCTCAGCTTTTGTCCCTTCATACTTCCTGCTGTGATAGACATGGTCAGGTTATTCTTTCAGTGGACTTGGAAACAAGTATAGTGGTCTTATTTTTCAAAGCCTTGTGATATTTTAATATTTCACTGGGAAAAAGGCATGTTTGCATAGCATCCACTGTTCCATTCCAGGGTTAACACTTAGCTCAGTCTTAATGTTGTGTTCCTCAGTATTGTTTTAAGGGTTCCCAGTGAATTGTGGATAATGCTCAATCAAACTGCTGCAACGAGAATCCAACAACTGTTCCATTTTCACACAAAGTCAATGCTAGTTGTCGCGGTGAGATCAGGGAGACAAGAGGTCATGGCTCCTCAGGCCATGCTTGGGTGTTCTAAGTCAAAATCCTTCTACATGGATTGTTTCTTCTGAGTTGCATTTACTGCAATGTCACTGTGATGTGTCAGAGGTCTCTGTGGCACCAATGCCAAGTTTATCCCACTAATGATCAGCTTGTGGAGTTCAGCTGCATTTACTCTATCACAAATAACAGTGATGTCAATACTGAAATAAAAAAGGAAGCTTTTGTCACTCTATGCTCTCCATTCTGTTCTCAGTTTTATCACTGTAAACCAGAAGGAGCTTAAATAACACCAAGTAACTATAAATAAGCTGGTCGCATGATCTCTATACTTTTTGTCCAGCTTGTGAGCTGTTTAGCTCAGCATATCCACTTTAGTAAGCAGAAGTCTTGAGATACCTGATGGTGAGGTGGGATATAGCATTTTCTGCATAACACATGAATGATCTATCTAACATGACAAAAAGTTAAAGAGAAGCAGATCAAGTTTTTCTTTTAAAGACTTTTTTATTTTTTAAATTTTTTTTAAAGGTCAAACAATCCAAAGCTGGTCCTGATCTCTTTGCTTGTTTATGAACTGGGTTGTGTGACTGTAGATGAGAGAGTGATGAGGAGAACCATGGTTTCTGGACAGGAAAAATCAACAGGTCAACTATGGAAGCAACTTATTGTGAGACATTTGGCATTTTTGTAATGCTGATTATTGTATTCCAGTGCCTAGACTGTTTTCTGGACAGTTTTTTATATTTACAGCCTTATTGATTACTATGGAGTCTTGTGCAATTTCACTGTGTCCTCAGTTCTGAACCCTGACTGAGACCAGAAAGATTTCCTTCCAAAGGCATAACAGAACAACCAACTTGTCTGTCACTGTGGTTGTCCAGGGAAATAGGATGGGGAGTTCTGTGAAGCATCTCTCTACAAAGTGCAGAGTCAATGTAAGAAGAACCTGGACAGGAAGACTTTGCTAAGTTTCTTCAGCTTTGCAATGCACTAGGACATAAGCTAAATTAAAAATAAATTCTTAAAACATGGATTTAAATGATGTATTTACACATGTTGCATGGGAAGTATGTGGTACAAAAAGGTGAAATAGCCAGAACTCCTTCCCCCTTTTTTTACCATGAGTACTTATAGCCTAGATCATATCCTTCAGATAGCATTAATTCTTCCTGTATTTCCCCTCCTAGTGCAGGTTTGTTAGAGCTGTAGCAGAGCAATTTTGCTACATACAATTTGGGGAGCAAGAGCTGCCCTCAAAAGCCATCTGCAAACTGCTTAAATTAAGAAAGGTTAATCCATTCATAGAAATGTGAGATGGAAGCATAATTTTAATATGCCCTGTGATATGAAGCAAGTAAGTCTAGATCTTGAGCTTTCCTGTTGCCTAGAAGAAATAAGTTCAGCAAAACCTGAAATCCAATTTCCATATATATTGCTGGTCTTATCACTGTTTTGTCTAAAGTGTTAAAGTAATCTTAATTATCGGAATGACAATCAAAAATAAAAGTCAGCACTGTGCTCTGTCTCATTATAATTCAGGGTTTGGATAATGTTGCTTTGGAAAAACCTCATGTGTGTGCCATAAATTATACTTGTAAGAGTCAAATAAATTACTTTCCCAGCCAAATTATTTTCTCATGTTCAAAATGGAAGTGCTGGAAAACTGTGCTTCTACTGGGTACATTTTGTGTTGATTTCTGAAAAGCAGTAATTAATATAAGTGAGTAAATATAGTATTTTTTTTTTTCCCCTAAAATATTGTCTAGGAATTGATGAATGTGGTTTGCATATGTAAAAATCCTTCTTTGCTTCCACAATTTGATTTTGGACAATTTCTTTGGCTGCTCACATGCATCAGTTTCCCTGTGATGAAAGAAGCTATTGCATTAAATTATGAATATTCAAAGTTAATAAGTATGCTGAATAAGCTTTGTATCATTCTTTGTGATAAGGTGGCAAATGTTATAAAACTTTTGATTACATATTTTTGCATTCCTAAGAATTTTGGGTTTTGCCTGTCCCAGTTTCTCAAGTGCCAAAGGTAGACATATGCCAGATTATACACCTGCTCTTGATTCACATATTGCTTTTCTCTCTATATTGATTGTATATGTATATGTACATGTATATGTATATGTATATGTATATGTATATGTATATGTATATGTATATGTACATGTACATGTACATGTACATGTATATGTATATGTATATGTATATGTATATGTATATGTATATGTATATGTGTATGCATATGTTTAGGCATGACAAGCAGGGTCCCATGCCCTAGACTGCAGACATGCAAAAGGTGAGAGACAGTCCTTGGATTTAAGCTTTTCAGTCATAAATAGACAAAGAATGAGAGAAAGGGGTATCTGTATTTTCTCTCTGCAGACAGAGACTTCTGCCCACAGCTGAGATATAAAAAACCAAGCCAAGACCATGAATCCAGTCCCTCACCCCAGGACTGTGCCTCCACCCTCTATCTGTGCATGAGGCTCATTTCCGTATTTCATCACATTAATGATTGTTTCCCACAGTTGCATGCTGATTATCCTGCCAGTTAAACAGAAAATCCAGGTATATATCATCTGCAAAGAAATTAAACTGCCTACACTCTTGACAATAGATTGTTGTATTTACATTACCTTTCCGATATCCAACTGCACCTGGATCAAATAAAACCCTATTTAAATTGAATGACAGTGTTTTCTTAAGACCTGTGAGACTATTACTAGGGACTTTAAATGAGTCAATTCAGTTTCTTCTATAATTCTGTAATAGAAAACTACTTTCCAAAGGTTTCCTGTCATTTTTCACTCATTTAGAAGGGAAAACCTGCTGGAAGAATAAGTTACAGATGAACATTAATTAGGGTGAAGCAGCAGGGCTATATAAATTATGAAGGAGGTTCTTTTTTCTGAGTTGCAGATTGATTCCTTTTGTAATCAAATTCCATTTTCAGTGCAGCTTCCTTTTAAAGTGAGGTAGGCAGAGAGGAGATAAGTGTCTGGTGAAACATAGTACCTGCTGTTTCAGATTCTTTTTAGGGGGTTGCCTAGAATGACATGACTCAAATTTAAAAAATAAAGAAAAAAAAATAACAGAAGAAAATAGGTCGGAGGTTCTCAGTACCAATTAATTTAGCATTCAAAAGGGAATAGAGATGGCTAAACTTCATGGCAAATTGAAACAGTTCAGAAATGTGAATAAAATACTGTCTTTGAAAGATATTAAGAATAATAGTATTTTTCATTTTTCTTTGAACCTCTTTATGCCATTGTTCCAAATGGGACCTTACAAATATCAGATATTTAAAACTCTCCAACTCTCATGGAACTCTCGGGCTATTTCAATTATTACCTCTTTAAGAATGCAAAGAGTTTTGTTTTTTTTTTCAACAGTTGAATGACCATCACTATATGTCCTTCTGTAATTATTCTTATCCATTTCCCTACTGAGGACCATGTGTGCACCTGCCATGTGTGGTATTGCTCCCCACCACTGACATGCAGACACCTTTATTGATGCTTAAAACAGAGGGACCAACTTCCTGATGTGGTTCCAGAAATTTAGATCAGAAAATTTTCAGTATGCTCTGTTGTCCCAGAAGTTTGTTTGCTAGTGGGATTTTCCATCTGCCTCTTATGTGTATGAGGACATACCACTAGCAGCTCAACAGAAGAACGGGAGACAGAGGACTGAGCTGATACATCTTATCCCTTCACTGAATACAAGAGCTGATTCTCCAGCTCATGACCCAGTGCCAGTGTGCTTTCCTAGTCATTTGATTACAGAGAAGGGCACTCTAGAGTAAAAGAGTTTGTTCAGTCGAAATTTTCTCTGCCTAACTCAGAGTTAAGTGCCTACTGTGGAGGTTGAGTTCAAGACAAGGGTCATTGATTCAAAATTTTCTCTACAGGGAGCTGTACCTGTAGTGTCGACGGGAAGAAGTAGTCTTGGTGCTGATGTGGCATTTGTCTTAGAAACAGCACCCTTACTCAATGGCTCTGGGTAAAGGATAGCAGGAAGATCTCATTTTTTTTCTTGAACTTAGATGCTGTAGGGGATGATAAATTTTACTTTTTTGTGGTTAACGTAGATAGGATCTTGGGTTTAATTGTGACATCTGAATGGAGATGAACATTACTAATATACTCCAGCAGAAGTCTAGGAAGTTTCCCGAGATGGAGGCTTAAATGGCATAGAACACAGCAACTCAGATTTTCTCTGTAACATTAAGCACATTCATTTTTCTCTATCTCTTTTGCTATTTACTAGTCATAACAGCATGGGTATGACAACTTTATGCTTTTAAGGAGACTTTCCAGATTTTTTGGAGCATGTTTCATTCACAGGTACTCCTCTACCTCATTCTTCCTTCTTCTGTCAAGAGTTTTCCCATTATGAGCAGTGTCAAGCTGTCAAGACAAAACCAGTTTATCTTCTAACAACCAATCTTTACTGAATACTTCTACAATACATCTGTAATACAAAACTTATATATGTATATATGCATATATATATATGTGTGTATATATATAAATATATATACATATATATATAATTCAAAACTGAGCCATATAGCTCCCACTAAAAAGACCCAGTGCTTCAAACACTGACAGGTTTGGGGTATTGGCCACCTCTATAGGAAGCCTATTGCAGTGTTTGACCACCCTCTGGATAAAAAAAATGCTTCTTCAAGTCCAGCCTGAACCTTTCTTTGCAGCTTTCAACCATTCCCACCTCTCAGCACCTCACTTCCCATGTCCTCACCTCAGAAAGCTGTAGGGGACAATAAGGTTGTCCCTCTGTGTCTCCTTTTCCCCAAACTAGACAAACCCAGAGTCCTCAGCAGCTCCACTTAAGACATTCCTTCCAGCCCTGTCACCAGCTTTGTTGACCTTATCTGGACACATTCAAAGACCTTCACATCGTTCTTAAGTTGTGGGGCCAGAACTGCACATCTTCCTCCAGATGAGACCTAACCAATGCTGAAAACAGTGGGACAACCATCTCTTCTGCCTGGATGGTGATGCTGTGTTGGATACCCATGTGTTGGATGGGGTTTGCCCTCTGGACTGCCAGAACACACTGCTGATAGTGTTGAAGTCCAGCTGGCCAGCACCCCCAGATCCCTGTCTGCAGGGCTGTTCTCCAGCCAGTCGTCTCCCAGTTTCTACCTGTACCCAGTGTTACTCCATCCCAAGTGCAGAATCGAGCACCAGAACTTGTTAAATTTCACCCCATTAACCGTTGCTCCCCAATCTATGTAGATCCTTCTTCAATGCCTCGTTTCTTGAGGAAGTCAACAGCACATCCCAGTTAGGTACTACAAGAAAACTTGATGACAACAGTATTGAACAGTATTGGCCCTGGGATTAAACCCTGAGTATACCAGTACAGTTTTTACCTGCTTCCATGGCTGATGTTTTGCCTTATCTGTTGTGATTCCAAGGACATTTTTCTTACTTTCTGTAAGAAGAGTGAGGCTGTCACTGGAATACTCTGAAAGGGCAGATTTTGCCGAGGAGAGGCAGAAGTAAGAGATCCCAATCTAACCTGGATGTCTCATTTTGTCCACTAAGGCATAAGAGAGCAGGAGGGAATGCACAGAGCTGCTATTGCCAGTCCAGCCTTATGAATCATTTGAAATGTGAGTGAGTTTCAGGAGCCTAGGGGCATCAATGGCTGGTAAAGGGAAGTCAGGCATGGTTGAAGTTCAGAGACAGGCATGACAAAAATAGGAGGGGGAAGGAAAGGGAAAAGTTAGGAGCGATTCCTCTGATAAAACAGGCATGTCTGTCTAAGCCAACTACTCAAGGCTTCTCTTAGAACCTATGGAGAAAAATAACATTTGTTGGGTCCTCATTGACAGAGTTTGCATTTCTTTCCTTCTTGCCTCAGGGAGGCCCTGGCAGGTTATATAAACTACTTCCACAGTGATATTTTCTCAATTGCTCTTTAGTCTGGAAATTATTTTTTTCATCCATTGCTCTAGGAAAGGAAGAAATGGCTATGAAAGTTTGATTTGGGTAGAAATGTCTGTTTGTAGTCGTCTTGTTTTTGGTTGATGGACTGCCTTCTCTTTGTTTAGTCATCCAACTTCTAAATAGATGAAAAGGGCTTTTGGGGGATTTTGACCTGGGCTAGATTCTCTGGGAGGCAAGTTGGGATAAATAAACTTGCTTTCTTGGTAGATAAATAGATAAAACCAAATTTTCAAATGTGTGAGTCCACAAAAATATGCACTTATGCAACTTAGAAACATTGGGTATTTTTTGTTCTTTATCAGCCTCACTATCATAATAATAGTTTGTAGTCACATCTATGCTAGTAAATTAAATAATGCCAGAATATGCTCCTGTGGCCTGGACCTCAGCCATCTCTTCTGTAGTATTGAATGTTATACCTCTCATGGTTTTGACTGGAGGCACCCAGTGTTCGGTCAAATGCCTCCCAAGCCAAGTTGGAAAGCTATGAGTGATGATTCTGAACAGGCACTGTGACTATGGACATGCTTCACTGGAGACTGAGGGAGTTTAAAAGGATGGGTAAAAGCTGTACTGTGCCAACTGGCTTCAATATCAGGCAATAATCCTGTAATGTTTTGTTCACCAATTCAGACACAGTCTCTGAGTGCTACCAGTCAACAGAGAGCTGCCATTGACTTGCATGGTAAAGAACTGAGTTTTGGTGCTGAAAGGCATGATGTCACATCACTTTTGTGTGAAGCATTACTACAGTATCATAGGGCTGATATTTATCTATCTAGCCAGGAAGAAACAAGCATGAAAGGTCTGTCCCAGACACCTTTTTATTCTCTGAATATATATCAGAGAATCATCATAGACTCATAGGATGGCTTGGATTGGAAAGGACATTGAAGACCATCTAGTTCCAACCCCTTTGCCATGAGCAGGGTTATCTTGCATTAGACCAGGTTGCTCAGAGCTCCATCCAGCCTGGTGTTGAACACTTCCAGGGATGAGGCATCCACTCACCACTCTCACAGTGATGAATTTATGCTTAAATATAATCTACTGTACATTATATATCTGAATGGGATATACACAAGCACTAGATTTGACACTGAGTGGGCTCCTTAGACTGAGTAGGTTGTAAATTACCTTTATTCCTTCTTGCACATTCAAGACTAACATGCAGTAGCATGTAAGGTACAGCAATGATCTGCATGTATCTAATGGATGCATCTGGGATTTCTGAATTGCTATCAATTTGGTACAAATCCTAAATCATTACCTTTCACCTGCCAAAACGTCTAGTTTGTAAAACTAGGATGTGAAGAATGTACTAGTGCAATGCCTGAAAATACGTATTGAATTCACTTGCTTGATCCTACATTTCTACCTAAGTATCTCACAAAATTGTCCAGGTGAGATGATAGGGACTTATTAGTGTCAGCATTTAGTATTTGCTAGATGAAGAGGTGAATGGGCACATTTCTATAGGTTAACAAAGACTTAATTACATGCAGATTTGCCAGTTTGGACTGGAATAATTCAGAAGCAAACTTTGGGACTGGCACTGGTCTTTAATGAGGTCTAAAAAAAGTAATGTTATTAGCTTGGTAATTTATTCAGTCTGAGGGAAACAGAAGACAATGAACTACATCTCACAGATTTTACTGTCTCATCCCATATCAGAACAGCATCAGACTTCAGAAGTGAAAGTGATATGGGGATGTCTGGAATACAGTATAAACCAGCTAAGTGTTTTTCCACAAATGAAGGCTCTCATCATCTATTAAAAAAACTCATCAGTATTTAAGGACTCCCTCTCTGCCCTTTGCCTCCCAAGACAGAAAGGCCAAATTAATTTACAAAATGCTGAAGTCCTAAAATTTAATGATATCATTACTATTCAATTGCAGTATGCTGTTGGACAGAGAATCATGTAATGAGTAAAGTTCTTTTATGCCATCTGACCAGCCAAGTGTATTAAATAGCTGACTAGTTCTCACTTCAGAGGGAGCAAACACAGCTTTCATTCAAAAGGAGCACTTCAATCTGTGTCAGTAATTTGCATTGACAGCAACAGTTTGTAAGGTAAACTCAGTCACATTCTTAACTGCTTACCTGGGTCTTAAAATATTTGCTTAAATGCTTTGATGAGGTGAAACCCTCTAGCCCCTAGGGGCACTATGAGTCCTTACCATCCCAGCCTACCTTCCCTGGACACCCTGTCCATGCCCAAGGATGCTGTTTCAGACGAGCACAGGATCAGTTCCTGCCTAGTCACGCTGCAGGATCGTGGTTTGGAGCCCTACCACAGTCCTGTCATGCATAGTCCAGAACCACAGGCTGATAATCAGACCTGTCCTCATCCCAGCCCTATCTCTATGGCCCTGCTGAAGAAAGGAGAGGGGAAAATTTTCAATACAAGTTCTTTAACAGTAACTCTAAAAATTGCAGGTATATAGTCCATTTGTATGGGAGCTGCATATCTGATCTCTATTTTTAATATTATGTATTTGAAGCAGGTTTTAAAAAAAAAAAAGTTAAACCTAGTGATTTACACCTCTTTGTAATTAGATGTAGCAGTAAGAATAACATTTCACTTTGTACCGGAATGTTCTTTTAAACTTTGTCATATAATCTTAAGAAGCTTAATAGATATTGTGATTGGTATCTTAATTCAATTGTTACTTGACTTGTGGGCTACTTTTTGATTTGCTTGAATAAATGGCTGAGTTTTCTGTGACATAATTGTCTTCTGCAAGGGCTTTCTGTGAATATATTTTTAATTTCTAAGTGGTTCCGTTTCTGCCCTGGCTATTCAGACACCTTTTTCTTCTTCTAATAGCATTAATGCCAGTAATACTAATTGAGTAATACTGCTGAATAAATCATAAGTTCAGCATGTATATTGTAATTTTCAGAGCTCTTCCTACACTTTCAGTCTCATAAATCCCCATTTTTAAAAGGGAAATGAACATTATTATCCATATTTTCCATCATAGGAGTGAAATACTGCATTTTCTTATTCCATTTCTAATTTTTTTCCAGGCAGATGCTTGTGAATCTTAACAGCGTCTGTCATTTCTCTGTTGCTCTCCTGTACACTGAAGATACGGCTGAACTCTGAAGATTACCAACACTAAGCTTTGCTTCCTTGGTTATGTTTATTTTTGTAAATGAAATGTGTGTGAGGCCACATCTCTCTCTCTGTGAGACCATCTGGCATAGAATGGTCAATCTCTATGTGAATAAATTATCTTGGACTCCAAATGGGGGCAATCTGTCTGAAGGATCAAGAATGGTCTCTGGTTGATACCATCTCTGGTGTCAGACATCTGCCCTGAATGATGCTGGTTGCCCTTTTCCAAAACCTATGCCCTGGACTCTACTATCATTCACAAGCATTGTCATATTTAGCAGTACAGTTGGATCTTTTGGGGCTCTGTCTGGGGCTCTGAGTTCTCATCAAAACATACACTGAGACACCACACTGTTCTTCAGCTATGGTGTGATTACATATGAAACATATTTTCAGGCAGCAGAGGTCAACCTGCATAAAGACATGAAAAGTGTTGGTATTCTCTTTTGATGATCACTCTAGTCAACAAGTTGATCATCAACTCTGAAAGTAATAGCAAAGATTCTGTAGACATGGGTGTTAGAAGGAAAGGATTAAAACTGGAAGATTTGGTGAGGATGGAAAATGGATTTTTTTTTTCTCTCAAGATGACCTTGCAAGTGGGGGATGCTAATATTCCGTATGGGAAATTTCACATATTGTGCTTGCTTTGGGATGATTTCTGTCTGTCATGGGAAGTGGAATTTCTGTAGAAGGAAACAAAATGCTATCAAAGAATTAAAAAGTAACCTTCACAGACAGGCTTGGGTCTTCTACTGGAAGAAGGAGAGACAAGAACCTTGGAGTTTTGTGCATGGTGAGGTTGGGAATGGGCTTGGGTGTTTTGTGCCCCTTTGTGACTGGACTAAGCTTAGAAGTGTGTGTGTCCCTGCTTGTTTATTTGGAATAGGTCAGCCAGTGAGGTGATGGAATAAGTTTAGTGTTTGCTCTTCAGCTGCGGGTTGTGTTTGTCTTGGTTAATTGCATCTAGCAATTCACACAATGGGATATAGATTTTTAATATCAAGAGGTTTGCTGATTTTGGCATGGGTATCAGGGAAAATATTCTACATAGAAAAATATAACATTTTTCTGCATCTAGGTGGTCACCATTCAGAAAGTCTTGGTAAATACAGTTCTCTGTGTGCTCTGATATCTGCATATGTCAGCGAAAACTGTGGTTTTAAGGAATTGTCTTCCCTTACATCCAGTGAACATGGAAAGGACTGAAGGGACTGTAGCAACTTAGAGTTCTCCAGATTCCAATTGCCTGATTGTGGTAGCCTTCTATTATAAAAAGGAGAACCAGAGAGTGGACTTTTAAAAAATTGTTGGCTGGGGGTCAGGGATACTAGACATGGCAGGACAATGTGGTCTTTGAGATGAGATGCTGTCAGAAATAGCACATCTCAGGAGATGAGCAGCAGGACTGGACATTGGGACACCTTGGAACAAGGTCTAAATACTTCAGCAGATTTGCACTTGGTGTTTCTCTACTAATGTTTACAGTATTCCTCAGAGAGTCTAACAATGTAGATAACCTGGGAATTTAATTTCAGAGGCACAGCCAAACATAGCCACCAAGGCACCTGAAATACAATGGAAGGTACAATGAGGACAGTCTATGTCTGAGGGAAGAGGCATACCCTTGCGTTGACAAAGAGAGAAAATAAATTGAGTCTGTTTGTTTTCTGTATAAAAAGTAGAAAGTATTTATATATGATAATGTTCAGCTGGTCAGGTAACTTTTTCTTGCTTCACTTCTATCTGACTTGGCTGGCTGTGTATGTAAACACATTTTTCAGAGAGATCTGGAATGATACCTCACTGTAATACATACAAAGGTAATGAGACCCCTTGTGCTGGGAGGAATAAATCACAGAAGGTTGTGTCTGCAAAGCTGCAGATCTCACTGTATTGGTGTGTGTTATCACACCTCAAATCCATCATCTGACCAAGAGGCTACTCTTGAATTATTTTATCCAGCAATGTACTAGATGTTGCTGGCATAGTTCACTTTCTCCATAGCAGATTGGATGGTGCTGTGTTTTAGATTTTTGACCAAAATAGTACTGATAACATAAAATTCTACCTATTGCTGAACTGTGTTTTCACTGAGTCAAAGACTACTCTGTTTCCCATTCTGTCCTTCCCTCTCCTCCGCATTGAATACAATGAGGGTTTTGCAACTGGTAGAGCAAACTAGGTGGATGGTACAAATTAACCAAGGAGATACTCGGTATCATATAATGTCATGCACAGCAATAAAAAGGGAAAAGAGAGAGATTTAGGAGTTAGATGCTTTGGGGTTTTTCTTTTGCTTGGGAGCTGGCTGGGCATTGGTCTACCCATGAGAGGCGGTAAGTTATTGCCTTTGCATTGCTTGTTCTGTTTAATTTTGTCTCTTCTTCCATGTGACCTTCACTTATTACATGTGCTTTTACTTCAACCCTGAAGTTTGCCTGCTTTTATTCTTCTTTTGTTACTGCCCACTGGCATGAGGGAAGGGGTTGAGTGAATTGCTGTGTAGTGCTTAGCTGCCTGCCTTGGAGGACACACAACAAGCAACTAAACAATACTTTTGATTGCAGAAACTGCAATTGCAATACAGAATGTACATTACTTACTCTCATCTAATCTTGTGCTTTGCTGTGAGCTCAACAAGATAAAGCTTCTTCTTGAGGTACAGGAATTAATGCATCCTTCTCCAGGGATGGGGAGGTATGTCTGCATTGGACACTCTGAACAAGCTTATTTAGGAACTTAAGCCATATGATAATGGTAGGATGGAATTTCTCAGCAGGACTAATTAGCCTGGACAAAGCACAGTTTCACTGCTCTGCTTCCATCATCCTGATACTGTGTGGTTGGTTGTATAAACATCATTCTCCCTGCATCCTGCCTGACCTTCAGGCATCTCAGTTTTGTAATATCTTTACTTTTCCTGTATGGTCAGAGCCCGATTTCCATAATGCTCCTCATTTCGTTGTGTCAAGACCTGGTTATGACCTCTTCTTTCTGATTTTTTTTAAATCACATTATTTTCTAGTAAGGAAATTCAGGGTATGCCCACATGATGGTGAAGTGCTCAGTCTTGACAACATGTAAGAAGTGTTCTGCATGATATGGCTTGTTGTGTGGTGAGAAAAGTGGATCATTTTGCTTTCATCTCATCTGACACACCACACAGAAGAACACTGCTGAAATTCCTACCTTATAGATGTCTATGTTACAGATGCTGCATATAGATATTGGAAGAAACTGGAATTTTCATACTAAATTAAAACCAAGGGCAAGGCCCATTTCTCACTCCTCATTAGCAGAAGAGCAGAAATAGGGGTGTACTGTCTCTTTGCCTTTATACTCAGAACTAAGCTGTGGAATTTTTTTCATCACAGAATTCACCTAATCTCAAGCATCTAAATGTCAGACAACTAATCTAACTATTCTGACTTTAGATGCCTTAAATTTAGGTGAGATGCATATCAATTAAAATTAGACTTGCTGTTCAGTTACAGTGTTTTGTTGTGGCATGAACACCATGACACATTCAGGCTGTGGATGAATTTTGCCTACAGCTATATACAGAAGTATTGAAATCTCCAGTCATTCTCATGGGGAGCCAGTGTTAGTGATGTGCAGATTTTACAGAGAATCAGTTTAGCCTGATATGCCTTCAATACTTGAATCATTGTATTTGTCTTTCAATGTCTCAGCTGTCTATTTGTAAATTCTTTATTTAGGCACTTTAATAAAAGCAGCCCAATTTATTGATTTCGTCTGTAAATGTTGCTTAAAATGCATTGTTTCTGTGATAAAATAAGAGGATGTTAATTAAAATTATTAAGTAATCTCCCTCCTGGAATTTGTGATTTTAAATACTTGGGATGTGCTGAACTCATATTTCTACAAACATTTGTAATGTGCACAGAAATGCACACACACATAGACCACATGCTTCCTATTATTATTTCCAATTAGAGAAAAACAAATCATCCCATGACTGAGTCTGAATGTTTCATATCTTTGATTATTATAGCAGGCTCAGCCATGTAGCCAAATGCTGTGAGGCCATTCATTAATTTTTCAAGGTTCTCCAAGTTTTAAAAAATTTTGTTTCTAATCTGTCTGTGTGTTTTGATACTGTTCCCACCTCATGCAAAGATTTTGTGCAATTCTGAAAGTCCCTTTGCCATGTAAAAAGGAGTTTGCAAAGTTGCTCACCAAAGAATGATCATTTTTCTGGTAAACATCATATAGATCCACTAGAGAGAGGAGCAAGAGGGTCAAAATGTGAGTATTTGACACCAACCTCTTAATGCTGCAAGGTGGCTAGAAGTATTCTTCACGGCCTGTGGACATTTCTAGAATAAAATTCATACAATCTTCCAGGACGTACACAAAACAAACAGATTTTACTGCCTGTGGACATGCCTGTTTCACGGAATGAAAATTCTGGGTGACTGCTCAGATCTAGGTATCTACCTTGAATGCCACCTACTGTGACTTCTAAAACACTTCATAGATTAGTGTTCTTGCAAGAGCTGAGTGGTTATGTCAATGAATTGAGGAGAAAAATAAGGTACTTTCAAATAGTTATAATGTGTAAGCAACTAAACATCAAATCCTATAAGGATCCTGTAGAAGAAAAGTAGGATTTGCATGAATAATGGTGCAAGAGATGTGATTTTCATCTTGGGTACAACTTGGTACTATGTGAAACTCAGTGTCCACAGTCAAAAATACTGTTAAAATTGGAGAAGATGGAGAAGAAACTCAAAACTTATTCAAGTACTGAAGAAAAAAAGACTGTGATAGGAAAGGTTAACTTTCTATGTGTCAGAATGATAGAAGGGTATGATTATGGTATTTAGGAATAAAATACAAATGGGCTTATTAAGGAGCTGGGTTGGAATATGAAATCAGGTGGACTTAAATGAGAAACCAGGAGGAAATAAAGTTTCCTTTTCCTCTATGGAACAGAGTAGGAGGGAGGAGTGGTGTTTCATGGAAATAAAGCTTTACACATATCTTTGGATTAATTCTGGATATACTGCCAGAAGCTGATATACTAGACAAAAATTGCTCCTTGGAGGGTTATATCTATAACATACAGGAGATCAGACTATTTATTCTGATGATTGCTGGGATCCTAACCTCTGTGAACTGCTGAACTCAAATATTGGTACTATGATTTTTTACATATATAGGGCAACTTTATAGACAGAGCTAGGTTAGAAAATACTAATATTTTCTGTGTGAAAAATTGAAAATGTACAGTGCTTGACTGTTCAAGAGTTTTAGCGGATTTTTATTCAAGGTGAAGTTTCTGCTGTCTGTAGATGTCACTGTGAAACTCCTAAGGCTTGTGTTGAATTTATATACAAGTTCAACGATTAAGGCTTTCCTAGCATTACCTAAAAAAACCTGCCAGAAGCAAAGATGGAATGAAGTCTGGCCGGGACAAATTTTAGCTGTGTCTTGATACCAGCATTTTTCCTTTTCCCGTAGTCCCACCCCTGATGCATTTGTGTTGCTTGACATGCACTCGTTCCTTGATGCCAGTTCAGTCTATGCTCTGAAAGAACCTGTATGAGAACATCAAATATGAAAATTTAGTTAGGGACTGTCTTGTGCTAGGAGACAAATTGTTGCACAAATGTTTTTCAAATTTGCTGACACAAGCCACTTAAGGACCCTCGTTTATTTAGGGATAAGAATTGTAGGGACAATTATACTTTGTAGTAGATTCATACTGGATGTTCTCTGGCCTGATGGATACTTTGTAGGATATGCCTATGTACATGTCCCTGTTCGTGGACATGGAATTTATAACCAAAGCATAGCATGCATATCACTCTCTGTGGCGTCCACCTCTATAGTTTATTGGGAGAATCTAAATGACTGTCTTATACTAAACACCTGCAATAAGGGGATGGATGGAATGCATCTTACTTGGTTAATTTTAAAGCATTTACTTGGTTAATTGTAACACAGATGCTTCCTCCTCTGTGTAGAGGGAAACGATCAAGTCTTCTGCACTGGACTTTGAATCATTTCTAATCAGCTATTCAGCTCAGATACAGATATGCATCACATTATGGGAACAATAGGTACATAGAAAAGCCAGAAAAATAATGGAATTTTAAATTCCTGAATACAGAGTATAACAAAGCTGTGAACAAAAGAAAGCAGAGAGAAAAGGATGACTGTGAGCTGAGAATTGCAATGTATCTGTGAGCCAAGAAATTATATTGGTATTTAAGGCTGATGCAGAACAAATGATGTGAACGAAAACTCAAAGTGATAAATAAAGTCAGATTATTCTTGGACAGAGTCACACCTTATATAGCAGTGAAAGAAAACAGATCAAGAAAAGCTGATTAAAAAAAAAGAAATTTGAAAGGGTAGAGGAATTTAATCATGGAAGTATTTAATTGCACTCATATTGATCAGTATCACAACTCAGAATAAACTTCCCCTACACAAGTTCTGAACACTGTGCTCTTTAGGGAATGAGTTTTCCTATGCATCTTTTCAAACAGGCTGCAGAGCATGTGCCCAGTTGTCTTTTTGATCTCACAAGAAACGAGTCAGCTAAGCAACTTACATTGGGAGGACTGATTCTTTGGTGGGGCTAAAGAACTGGGGGAAGTAAAGATTCTTTTCTTCTGGATATTGTAATAATTTTACACTTAAATGTCCCTTACAATGTAGAAAATTGCTGGCATTGCTCGATTGCCCGGTGTTACTGACTGAATCTTGTGGGATGGGACAATAGGAATAGAATCTCCATAATGGAGATAGGTCCAAAATCGGAAGTATCACACCCTAGTATGATTTATGTGACTTCTTATTTCCTCCTCCTAAATTTCTTATGTTGCAAGGTTTTTAGCTGAGCCAACTCATTTCAAGGAACAATGGAAAGAATGCAAAGTTTTTCTCTTCCTGAAAATAAATACTTGTATTGATTTTCTAGATCTTGATGTATGAGTAAAAGCAACTCTAATAAAATAATATTTATTCATGAAAAAAGCAAGAATGAAACAGAACACAAATTATGCAACAGTTACCTGCAGCAAAGCAGAAACTCCCCTGCAAGGACTAAATGCATTTCTGAAGTTGATGTTATCCTTGGTTTTCAATGATATCACAGGGAGCATAAAATATACAGGATCATGCTGCATGAATTCACAAGGTTGCACTTCAAAATCTGTAATCATAAGCAAGAACTTTGAAATGAAGATTTTAGAAGCTGTGTTTTTCATTTAAAAATACATTAAAAATATTTTAATAGAAAGGATCACTGAGGAGTTATTCATACAAAAAGTATGAACAAAGGCATTTTCCATGTAGCTGTCTGAAACTGGTAAGATTTACTTTTAGCACGGGAGAAATTGCAATCTTGAAGAAACCACTGGTACCATAACTGCAACCTTGAGTCTTAATGGGATCTGAAATATCTGAAATTCAAGGTGAATGTTTTTTTAGGTCTTAACAGGAATGTGACAGGACCATAAATTATTGTAGGTCATAAGAGGCCTGTAGCAGGGACTCTTCTGTTGCATATGGAACTCATTTATTGTAAAAGTCTATTTAATAAGTAGGTTATTTAAATACAGAAGTAAGACTAGATTCCACACAAGCACAGATTTAACAGAATGCTTAGGTTTGTAACTTTTTTTTTTCGATTCCTCATTTCTTGAAATATCTTGGTGAATTTGGTCTGCAAGGTTTTGCCTTACCTAGCTGGAAACATTTACAATGTAGACACTTTAGGCCTAAATCTAGCATGTTATTTTCTAAACAATGCATATACTTCTTTTTTCTCTATAACTGGTTGCATGTGTGACAGTGTCTAATTTGCTGCTATCAGTAAGATCAATCTTCAAGTCTAAATAAAAACAAATACAAGAAAGGTTGACTACAATGTAGAAGAAAACCCCAGAAAAATAGAGAATTTCAGTAAACACTTCCCCACCTCAAAATCATGTTTTGATGAATTAAGTGAATCTAAGTGAAACCAATTAACAAACTTTTGAATAATGTCTAAAGAATACCAAGGTGCTGAGAAGCAGCAAGACAATTGGAAATGATTCAGCACAGTGTAAGTGCTGAAGACCATGGATGCAATTATCTTGACAAAATTCAGTGGCTGTTAAATGTAATTGGGGTTAGGGGTCATTTCCTAACTCTGAAGAACTTCTCAGAATTTGTTTTTTGCTTTTGAAATCTCAGCACAAGCCTTCAGTCTAGTTCTTTGGTTTATTATCACAGCATCATCTTCATTTTGACACTATACTTTCAGCTGTTACCCATGCCCTTCACTGCCTTTTCAGCAGAAAGGGAAGACCTATGAATTTAATTTTTTACCTGTTAAAAACCTCAATGTCAAAAACTTCTCTGACTCCCAAGTTGTTACATTTAGTGCCTTGAGCACTAAGCTTATTCACAGTAGCTGATGGTCTATATGATCCAATGTGATCATATTCAGCCCAAAAGGGTCAAGACCTTTAAATGATTACCAAAATAATTTACAGGAAGGACACTTTCTTCTCCCTACCACAAAATTGATTTTTCTGCAGAAAAATAAGTCTATATGTAGACAAGAGGCACTACATTCCCAGGAATAAATCAGAAAGTGCTAAAACCATATGCAAGCTTTCACATTTTTAAAATTAATTGATTTTAGAAATGAAGAAAATTGCATGAGTGAAAATGTTTTTAATAGTCTTGTTTACATTCAGAAAGATTGTTACTGCTGAGTGACAACATAGGATGTTTTAGAATTGGATGAAATGTAAAGTGTTAGAAGGATTGTCGTGCTTCCTAATCCAAAAACCACAGATAACACCTAGTAATTTCTGCTTCCACCTTTACTCCTTGGTCAGGTCAGAGGAACAATTATAATTTAGCCTGAAACTTAATCAGATAGAGCCAAGTCTCTTAAATAGCACCAAGGTATCTACAAGCCGGACACAACATCTAGGTGGTCATGTGAATACCTGTAACAAACATCAATAATTTCATTGAAGAGTTATAAATCTTTTAGTCATGAAAATCTAGTGGTTCATATTGTGCAAAAGAGATATTCTGAGCAGGGAAAGGAACACAAAGTCTATGCCACACATTTTTTATGCAGCCTTAAGAAAGAAAAGGTGCTCATTAAGTCAGATGATCACATCTGCCATTTCAGAGGAAAGGGAATTAGGAGGAGAGGACACCTCATCATTCAGTGAGAATAGAAGTGTCATCTGCATATAAATGCATAAGGTTTTACACAGCCCTCAACTGGATTTCTAATAAGGAGAAAAGTACAGTTAGAAATATAACACTGACCCTGGTCATATAGATATTCAAATGGTTTTGGGAAAATCAATCTTAAAGATCTGCAGGATGAGTACATCAGTGGAGATTGGATAGAATGGATACCAGCTTGGGACAAAAAATGATCATCAGGGTTAGGACACCACACTGAGAAGCAATGAGAATGGAAGCTTAAGTACGCCTCTGTGCTGTTTACCTCTTCTTGTTTTATGGTAGATGGGATGTGATTTTCCTTTAGAGAGAGGAATCTGGGAACAACAACGCAGGTCGCTGAGTGGAACAGGCAGCCAAAGGTTTGCTGCTGATGTTTCCCCATAACAGTGACAGACCTCCTCAATAGATTTGGCTAGCTACACAGAATATGTGGTACTGGTGGCAGTGCCTTGTGGAGGCACTCTCTGAAGGAGTGTCAAAGAGCTCCACAAAGAAATTGAGTCATTTTGGCACTTGTGAGTTCCCATATCAAGGGCTGTTTTGCTAGGAGGAGCAAGGAATAATTTAAACTTTCATTCACTAACAGAAAATGCTGGAAATTGTTTTCATTATTTTCAATCTAACTGTGAATTTCTGAGGGAGGACTGGCACTATGCAGGGCTTGAATAATTCTCCAAGAATTCTTGTACAACCTTGGACCAGCTGTTCACTCACTATGCACTGATTTTCATGCTGTCAAGGGGAGATACAAGTCTTTCATTTTATAAGAGTTTTTTATTTATCTTCTTGGTAAATAAACAAACAGTCTCAATGGTGTTGTTGTAGCCTTGATATAGTAAAGTCATCTACATGTGCATGCTGGTAAGCAAAAGTAGTCTTAGAGATATGTTAAGCTAAAAGACTTACAGGTTGGGGTGATGACACAGACTCTTATTTTCTCTCACAAACAACAAAAATTTGGATTAATGTAACTTGTTAACCGGACAAAAAGTTCCTCTGCTTTTAAAGGAATAGGCATTTTTTCTTTGCTAAAACTTCTTTTAATTGAGTGAAGAAATTTTTGGATGGGGAGGAAATCTGCTCTGACTCTGTGCTTGCTCAGATTTGTATTTATGAAGGTAGATGGGTGAGGTATCCTAGGAATAGATGGAGGAAAGATTTAAAAGCTGAGTTAGATTTGAATTTTAGAGAAATGGGCACTGGGAGAACATAGCAAAAGTGGACCAGGGTGGTTTACTAAGGTTGCTGGAGGACATCAGGCTACTGCTCTGAAAGGAAAAGAAGCACTCTAAATCCCTGGCCACTGTCCTCATTTGGATTAAAAATATGTAATTAAATGAAAGAAGAAAAACAATCAAACACCGTGGTGTTGATAAATTGATTCAATTTATCCAATGATTTTGAACTTTCAGGCTGCAGATGTTTTGCCTTTTCAAATCTTTCTTTTCTGTCATGTAGATTGTTGCTCTTCATTGCTAAAGAGTTTTTTAATGCCTTTTTAATTCTAAAGCTGGGGCTTAAGAGAAAATACTGAATATCACTGAGGAGATAGAAAGAAGCATCATGATCTTGTATTCAAGCTTGGCAGCTTAGGGGAATCTCTGACATTTCCTAACAGGTTCTTTGATTGCATAGGATTTATGTTCTTTGCTTGCTTTTGACCCATCTCTGCAGATGGGATACAGAAATAGAAATGGTGCATTGAACATAATTTTATACAGAGCTTTTCCCACTTCTCAAGGGTTTCCTTCTTTTTCTGTGGGAGCACTAGTTATTTTTTTTCTATCATATATAAGGAGGGGAAAACTTGAAATAATTTTGCATCCAAGAGTCGGTATATCACTTCTTCGCAGTTACATTTGCATTAATTTCTGGCAATGATCATGAATGACTGGCATCAGCTATGGCTCATTATTCTTTCCTTAAAGGGCTTAGCATAACAGCAAGAGGCAAAAAAATCCTATTCAATTTCATATTCTTTCTTTTGAGTGGAAAATACGCCATGAGGAATTCTGTTGGAGGAATCATTTGGGGAATGGGAAAAGGAAAGTGAAGCCTGAAAGTTCCAGACTCCTGCAAAGAAAGTGACTATCATCAGAAGGGCTACAGATGACAACGTTTATCCAGCTCATCCAAGCACAAGTCATGACATTCAGTAACTGCCCTGGACAGTAATTGTAATGGAGCCACTTCTGGTGAGTGACAAAACTGCAGTGAGACAGAGGAGGGGGATGAAGGGATTGGTTATACAGATCAGATCAAGAGAGTGACATGTGGCAGGAATGGAAGGTGAATGTTAGAGCCAGAGTCACGGAGCTGTTGTAATCTTTTACATCTTGGTATTCTGTATTCTTATACTTGCTTCCCTTTCTAGGAGCCTCTTTCCAGATTTTCAGTAAGGAAGTGAGATAACTCCCTGACCTATTAAACACTGCAGTAAGCCCTGATTCTTTGTTTCCATAAAAATGTTACACACTACCATCAACAATGAGAACTTTCATTCTTCTCCTCTTTGACATCTCCAAAAGACTCTGTAAGCATCTGTGGGCTGTGTCTTCATAGACACGTTGTAGGTATACTCCATCAGACTTCACTGACAATGTTATTGACAAATGCCTTTATGACATAATGACTTGCCGAATTAATAGTAGCAAATGTGTCAATTAATTAAAAAATACAGAGAATTACTCCCCTTCCTTTTGAGGAGATATTAACACAGACAGACATAGGCAGAGTCATTAATCAGCCTTTTCTCCTTAATTCAACACATCTTCAGCGATAAATGCCTGGTTGATTAAAAGGGACAGTCATTCATATTAACTATGGGAGATAAGACTATCAACACTCAGTTGAACATTTAAAAATTTAGGAAGAAACTCTTTAAAATGAATCTTTAAGGGAGTTTCAGTCGCTAACAGCCCTGTAAAGTGGAGTTGGCTGGGTCTTACCAGCTAATCCTCCTTTAATCCAAAACCCACTGTTTCAAGAGGAGGAGCTGGGTGAGTCCTGCTGGTCCTTCAGCAGAGCCCAGAGAAGTCTGCAGATCCTCCTGTCAAGGAACAGATACACAGGACAATGTTTAAGTAGAGGGTTTTGTGCCCTTGAGGTATTTGCTGCCACAGAGCAAGGTGAGATGTAGTTCTCTTGAACCATAGCTGGTAAGCTGCATTGAAAGGGTTCAAAGTAATTTCAAAGTCAAGGTTAGATTTCCAAGTACAGCCCAAATTCAGTGCTGCATGCATACATTTTAAAATTGATTTTTTTCTATCACAGGATCCCATACAGTTTTCTGCATGCAATCTTGTCTCACTTCCAGAAAAATGAGTCTCAGGAAGTCACCTGGCATATAACAACACAACCCTAGCAGTTAAAGTTCAGCAAGGTCATAACCACCTGGCAGCAGTACTATTATGGGAAATATGAGTTATCTATAGCAAAAGAAAGGCCCACCTCCAGCTATTAAAAATACATGGAATGTTGTCTCCCTCTAGACACTGCTACTGATGTTTTCTAATTATGCTGATATGACTTTTTAATCAGATTGAAATATGTCTGTATAATTAGCTATAGGGAGATTTGACTGATGTAGCAACATCAGCAGAGAAGGAGAAAAAACCACAGCCATAACATCTATAATGCTATGATAATGAACAATTAGAAACAGCAATGCATTCTAATTGCTCTTCATAGTGCTCAGAGAGGTTTGATTTGGGATGTGGCTGTTGCTTTGATTCTTACACAAAGTCCATTTACAGCAACATAAGAATTCACGTTGGCTTTTGTGGGCTTTGGGTGAAGTCCTTCTTGCAACAATAGGAACAAGAATATAGATACCAAGGTTAGAATTGAAGTGTCTTCAGAAAAAGAGGAAATCTGAGACCCCTTACCTTTGTCTGCAATTTAAATTCATTCCTTTTTCTAGCTAAACCACTGAGTTCTGAGTTCTGCATGTATGGCAGGTTCTGCCTGTGTGTCCTCTGCTGAAGTTTCTGTGTTAGCATTATATTCATCTGTCAGGGACCTTGTGCAAAATGGAGCCAGTTCTTCACCCCAAATATTATGGAGGCAGGGGTACATAGGTTCTTCAGTTCAGTTTAATTTAACCATAAAGGGAGTGCTCTGGTTAAGGAAAGCATCTGTTAAGGAAAGAAAGAAGCTCATACACTGAGGTCTCTGATCTGTTGTTGCAGACATTATGGTAACCTTACAGCAGAGGCAGCCCCTGTGGATCAGCCATATGGTGAGATAAGAGGGAATGATATGCTCACTGGAGAAGACGGTCCTATTGTGTAGTTTATTGCCAGATCCAGCCCCAGCACTGGCCCTGTGAAACATAATTTCCAGGGTAATTGACAAAGTCATGGGTTTACCTCCTGTTGGGATGGCAGGTGTGCAAACAGTCCAGGCAGAGGAAGGAAAGGGGATGCTCAAATGGCTGCAATGAAATCTGCCTGAGTGTAGGAAAAAACTTGACTTTGTCTGAGCAGATTGAAGAGATGAGTCAGATTCAGAGGACTTTCCTCAAGAACGTTCCTCTAGAGTTGTCTCAGCTGCAATCTGTTTTGTTTATAGTTGTTCACCCATATCTATTCATTCATGCTAGCTAAATTCTGGCTCTGTAAACACAAATTTTGCATTTATTTTTTTCTCAATACAGGTAAGTGACTTTTGGCAAAAGTCAATACCACTGTAAAGTAATTGTCACAATGAGGTATTGATTACCTTTTTCATGTAGGAGTTGTTGAACACTTTTCTATTAACATATTAAACCTAAAGTTGCAATTAAACTTCTTTGATTTAGAATCATCAGTGTGTTAAAAATACCTCCATATCTTTGTTGTGAAAAATTCTAAATATCCAAACTTCTCATGCTTTATATTTTATCTATGCTCAGGTCAATTAGTTAGCTGACAAATATCCATCCAGGTAAAATACTGGCAGCTGTTTGTGTATCTGGGGCCTGTTCAACCAACTCACTCTATTATCCCAATTTGTAAAGCTGGCTGGCTAAGTGTGTCATCTGTATTACAGTGACACATCCTATACTCAGTAGAAAGCAAAACAAACCTCCCATAACAGTTCTGTCATCTACAAGAAACAGGATTAGTGTATGTGCCACATTTTCATTATGTATTTGTGCTAGGTACGTGCTTATTTGTAGCTTAATTTCTCCATTATGTGTGTTAGGATGCATTAAGCAGTAAAGCTACATGTATTGAATTGATTACATCTCTTAATTAAATGTTTGTCTTTTGGAATGTGTAAGATGCATTTTTAATTTTCTGTTGTGGGAGGAGGGAAGAACAAATAATGATTGGAACAGTGAGGTGCTTTCACTATGCATGAGGAGAAGAGTAGACTTGGAATAATATTCCCAGAGAAGAAGTCAGTTGCAACCAGGGGTGACACAGGCCATTAGACCTTACTTTTCCAAAGTTCTGCTTACATTATATAATTAACAATGGGATCAGTTGTAAGATCTTCTCCCCAGGCAAGCATTCTCACAAGGAAGCTGCTCCTATCTTATGGCAAATACATTGTATCTGCCTTATTCAGACTCTTATGTGTGTTGTGAACCGAGATCCAAATCCAGAGGTTTGTTATGATCAATGCATGGATCTTTTCATCCTCAACTATCCCAAGGTTTCTCACTTCTAAAGAGGAACAGAGAGAAGGAGCTAGAGATCCATGTGTATTAAATTATTTCTGTTTGCATCCTTATTCCAAAATGTGCAGTTTTACAAACGGAGATTACGGTAGAGTTCAGGTCTGGGTTGGATTAAATGATCAAATTTGTGACTCCTGTAGATATCCTAGGGGACAATGTACTCTAAGTCGAGATCTTAGGTTTATACTGCAGTTGTAAAAATCTCAATGAGGAACTTCCTACCCATGAATTCTCTTCACCTTGAGATTTCTTCCTCAATAGGAATTTTCTTTTTAGGTGCTCTGTGGGAGGAGAAGCTCTGACCCGAAGGAACCTCTTAATAGGGATTTTTCTGGGGCCAATGTGAATGTGAAAGCCTTTGTGGTTAGCAAGACTTTTGGAATGCTGTGTATCTCTACAATTCACATACCAAAATGTGTGCCAAATTCAGCTGTGAGTGTTATTCAGGAGAGAATTATTGGTTTATATTTTCCTCTTCTTTCATTTTAATTGCTGCAGAGTGCTTCTGGCAAATGAATAACATAGCATGTTAGTTAATGGTTAGTTAATGATTGTTAATGGTCATTAAACAAGTCTTAGTTAAGACTTGTTAAGACTTCGTTAAGACCCCATCCAGTATTGGGAAGAACTTTTTTTAAACGTTTTTTTAAACATTTTTTAAAAACATATTTCTTCAAAATATATTCAGAAGAGCTATCAGTGACCTTTGAATTTGTTCCTGGCTGCCCTGGGAATGCATTTTAGTTGATAAATGCTTGAGGATAAAGCTTTGAGGTCCTTCTATCTATGTCTGGATAATAGAAACGGGCCAGTCTCTATTACACATGTGAAGTTGGGTTAACATTACTAGAAAAGAAAAGAAGGAAATAGCACATGAAGAGCCATGATATTTCACAGACCCAGCAATTGATAATATATTGCTAACTATCTTGCAATGTCAGGTAAAAAATTGATTCTATTGAAATTTCAATAGAAATTTCTGAATTACAGGTTACTTGAGAAAGAGATTATCTATTAGAGCTGAACAGGATGTAATAGACTCATGCATTGTCATTGGCGACTCTTAATGGATGTGTGTGGACTTAAAAAAATCTTGTTAATAAATCGTCTATATGTTTTATTAATGTTATTAAAATAGTAAGAATATTTTATTAAAAATGTTATTAAGAAATAGTACTACTCCAGACTTTCAAAATTTATAAGATACATTAAAAAGAGATTGATTATTATTTGTGGGCGAAATATGACAGTTTTTTAAAATGGGCGATATACATGATGCATGCATGTGGTCTGAACTCATTAGCAATGAGTATTCTTCCAGATAATTTCAATAAAGGAAGTGTGAATACTTGATAGTAATACATATTGTTCATTTGAATTCTAGTTTTGTTTATGTTTACTGAGTGTTTTTCCTCCAACTACTCACAAAAATGATTGCAAATGTGTTCTTGTTTATTCATTTGGTGAACAGCTGTTGTTGCTGTGTGCAGTAATTTTTGCATATAAATTTGGGCATTAATAAAAACTGAGTATCTTACACTTGTCATCCTTTTCTGACTATTATAAACGAATTGTGTGGAGCAGAAAAAATGCTAGAAAAAAATCCTGTTGACCAGCTCTATAACACAAGGCTCCTGACTTTGCTGGAATTAGACTAGTGGTCAGATCTTGTGCTGGAGGACTGTCAATTTTTCCCAGAGTAAATGGAGCATAGAGCCAGAGAGTTGTTTGTGAAGAACAGTTTGAGCTACTGGAATAAGAAATAAAAGTATGTTCAAGAATCATTGTCCAATGAGAAAAAAGGCTAATTAATCACATTGATGGATTTTATCAGCTCTATTGAGAAGGGTCTATTATAAAGGAGTGATAAAGTATTTACACCCACTCATGCAATCAATGTATTGCTTTTGCAATGAACTTTTTGGAAATTTTGGAGTATTTGCCAGTATTTAAAGAATTTAAAAATCTCTAAATTTTCTAAATCCCTGGTGTTCCTTCAAGAGTTTAATCCAGCATTTGGAGAAAAACTACTTTAATTTTGTTATTTTAGGGGGGTGGAGATTATAAAATAATAACTTTATTAGTTAGTTTGGGCTTCTCTCCATTTCCATGAAATAATACAAACATAATACTCATTCTGTGTTTCCATCAGCACGGTCCACATCTGACCTCTGACTCCTCAACTTTTCCTTTATTGAGATCCCAATCATATCAGAAGCATCTCTATTTTGTTTTTGGACCAATAAAATTCTACCCAACCATTCTGAAACTTCTTGACTACAGCCTGGACAAGAATGCAGGGAGAAGGGCTTTCATAGGACTGAGAGATTATAATCTTACAATTTTACCTAAATATTTATAAATATTCCCTTTGGAAGAATTACTAGACCATGCAAAATGTGAGAATTTTCAAGACTTCTCTCAAAACTATTGCACTCTTGAAAAATTTCATAGTTCATATGAGCTAACCTTTAGTGGGCAAGGGGGCCTAGAAGATCACTTACTATTTTGCTTGAACCATTTTAAGGCCACTGCAAAATATCAAGTAAATTAAGAATCCACTGTCAGCCTTGCTATGTAGTGACCCCTTTCCAACACATCCAGAACTGGGGCAATTAGGAGCTCAAGCCTTAGGATGACAAAGGCTAAATAAATGTCTTTAGCTTTTTGCTGATCCTGTTGTTCAGCTCATCACTCAGTTAAATTCCATATGAGCAGATTTAGAATGAGTGGAACAATCAGTTTCTATATCCAGGGTTTCAGAGTGTTCTGGCCTCCTATTTCCATTTTTTTTTTTTTTTTTTTTTTTTTAAAAGAAATTTAATTTAAGCCCGGGTTGGAAAAAAAAACTTTTATTTAGCTGTACACTGAGATCCTCATCAGAAATTAAGGTTCAGTTTACTACTGGTATCCCCATATCCTAGGTGAGTTACCAAGTCTTTAACAACTGAGATAGAGTATGAGGAGTTAGTCCTTTGTAGATAACACAAGAAAGAGTTGGTATGAAAATCCTGTAAGAAAACTAACAGCCAAAGAAAACCTGAGTACTAAGGACCAGGACTACTATGATTGTCTAGTTATTTGTGCTCTTTCAGGGGTGTGCTATAGCAGCTATAACAGCTGAATATTACTTTCATTGTTGAAGAGGATTTTCAGCTGCTTCATTTTCCTTGGGATGATGCAGACAACCCACAGGTGATCTCTAAACTACTGGATGACACTGGGAATCTGTAAAGAGCTGTGGGAAATAGTTTTATGTAAGCGTGTTCCCGAGGGAGTGTTTATTGAAATAATTTTAATTTGACCTCATTACTAATCTGCTGGCCTGTGTGAGCCATGGTAATGCCAATTTCAGGATCTATAGGTAAGCATTAGTTTGCGGAATAATTGATAAATTCTGGTTTAATATTAACCATGTGTTACTTTATCAAGGAGTATGTGCTCCCTCCTTTAGGCACAAAACTAATTTTAAATGGGATAGAGATGTAGACATACCATTAAGATTATACTTAAGTATTACTGCCTCTTTGTCCCAGTTCCCTATGTATAAAATGGGCAGAAAAACAGACTTTCTATTGAAGCCACTTAGACTGTACGTCAATTTTGGAAAACACCAGCCCTCTCTGTGATCTGTAGGATGCCTTGTGGCATGTAGGGATATTGCTGAGGAATATGAATACTAATAAGTTGTTCTCAAAGCCAGAAGAGAAAGATACAGAGAAAAAGAGATAAAGATGGTGCTTTCCTTAGGTGAAGGTAAGCTGATTGAAGCAAGCACTAAGAAAACAAAATCTCCATGTAGACTGACAGTTTGAAAGGTGGGAAATAAAAAAAGTACAAAATTAGAGACCTTTGCATGGAACTTATGTAAAAGGAGGTTTAAAAACTGTTTTGAACAGTTCTAAATAATAATATAATTTCCTGTTTTTCTTGAGAGCATTATTGCTATCAATTATTTTAATAATTATGAAAGGTGTCTCTTTAGTAGAGCTAGTGGCTTTGTAAGGAAATGTATTTTTATGCTAATAAACAGATGTAACATCACAAATCCAAAGCCATAAGAAAGGATGCTTTAGATGCCCACAATTCTAGTAAAGACACAAAGAACACCATGATTGCAGCATGTAGCATTCTGAAGAGCTTCAGCTATGTGTCTCATAGCAACAGAAATACTGTTTTACTGTATAGTGATTTTAATGTGTCTTGAGATGGGTATTTCAAAATGTTGTTACTAAAGTGATTTTTCATTCTGTACTAGGCAATCTAGCCAGGTATCAAAAGCTTTTCAGAGGCTCCTGAAGAATACAAACTTCAGGTGTTTCTCCAGCACATGACTAGGGAGGTATCTTTTAGTTTAGGAGGCTATGGACAGCTGTGAGCACCAGCTACCAGGTTCTGTGATTACATTCTGTTACCTGAGGAGAACACAGTCAGTTTGGTGCCAACACCCATGAGCTGCATCCTGATACTGAAGTTGTATCAATCCTATGACCATGAGATAGGCATCTTCGTCTATTGGATGGATGGATGGATGGATGGATGGATGGATGGATGGATGGTCTTTTGACAAGTTGTGCTAGGACTCCTCATAATTTAATTCCCTTATGTACACTTTTCTCTTGTATAAGGAAAGGCATTAAACACTTTAAAGGGTGGGGGATGCCTGCATATTGATCACAAGGCATACTTTCTGGTCACCTGCTGAAGGAAGAATTTCTCCAGAAATTGGAGAAATTATGGTGCTTGAGAAAGGGGAAATCAAGAAATTGGCTGCTACAAAAAATAATATAATTTGTGACTTGTTCTGCTGATTTCTAAGTTTCTTCCTCCTACAAAACAAAATCCACCAAACAAATCCCACAAAAACTGTGATGCCAAACAACCTATCGTTTGTATTTGTTGCTCTGAAAATCAAATTGAGCTCATGAACTGGTGAATTTTTGTCTGTGGCTCTGCTACACCATACATTATGTACAGCACAGGTAAAATAATTCATAATTGTAATAGTGAGCTTTTGGGTTTGCAGATTTAAAATTATACAAAGGAGAGCCTCATTCAAGTACGCCAATTATAGCCTAAAAAGCTAGCATAAATGTTTCCTATCTATTTATATAGTACATAAAATTGTCAAATTCTCAGCCACTGCAAAATCTCAACCACTTCTTCAGCTTCCTCCAAAATACTGCATTATAAATTTTGCTCAGGAATTGCATTAACCTTTGTGAGTTCTGGTGCTTTGTTGACTTTAAGAAATAAGGCCAAGTGCCTTTGAACTGACAGCAGGAGACTGCAAATGATGGCAAGATGTTGTATAAAACGCCAAGCCTTTAAAATCCATTAAAATTAGTTTTCTTTCTGTTTTCTTTCCAGTGGTTTAACTGCCTCATAGATTTGAATAATGTAATTTTCTCCGTAGGAAGATAGCTTCTTTTCACATTTTTCAGCTCAAAATTTTTCTTTTCCCTACATTTCTTCTTCTGTGCTTTTGAATTTGAATATTTTGTTGTTGGGTTGTTTTTTTTTTTTTTTTTCCCATGCATATCCTGACTGCAATTCTTCATCTCAGACACAGAAGCCTACAATTCTACATTCCATGACAAAAGATTAATACACTAAGGTGTTCTTTATTCAACTCTACAAAACTGCTGTAGCAACTGTACTCACAGGAGGGATCCTGAAAGACAGGATGTGACAGCTGCAGTTTCTCTTGAAAATATCTAAAACCAAGGATCTGGACATAAGTTTGATAAATATTAGGACAATCCTGATGTGATAACCTGAATAGAATTTGTTTTCCCTTTGATTCAATGTCTCCCTATTTTTTTAAATTTTTTTTTTGTTCCAAGTCATGTTCAAAAATCCATGCCAAAATTATCTGACTAAAGAGCAATGGACAAATTTCCCTAAAATTCATGTACCAATCCAAGAAATAAATTCAAGATAGCTGACAATTTAATAAGAAGGCATGTTCTATTGGAAAACTTTGAAATGAGAAAACAAATTTCTAAGAATAGATTCTATAGCATCAGTGAAGGCAATTGTTTTTTTCAGGATAGAATGAATATAAGAAAGCAGCATTGCTAGATGCTAAAAGTGGTTTAGTGCAGCACATTATACATGAGTTTGCTCTTTGAAATAGCTATGTGGAAGACGCAACATCTGACAAATATGCAGACTGTTGGACTGCAATCACTGGTGAGCTGTTTGTTATCTGTCAGTACTACACAGATCCTGCAAATTTAAATTTCTAGTGATCATGTTGATGTAAATGATTAATGAAAAGTTGGTAACAATTTGAAAAAATATATATGTATTTTAAAAAGAAATTCTGTAGCTTCAATATAGTGAGAAGCGGAAAAGTCTGCAGGGGGCTGTTCACAGTCCATCTTAGTGTCTAGTTTCTTCGTAGACACTGACTGGAGCACTCAAATCCTCAACTGCCTACTTGGGGAGCATACAGAAGGCCAAATGAAAGAGTTCTACAGTCCAAGTTCAGCCAGTAGAGAACTATTTGATCTGAAGTGATATTGGGTTTGTACTGGTTTCACTTTCTCTAGGTATCTGATAGTAGAAATATTAGAGACCAGCTCTCAGGGTTAGGAAACCAGCCCTCTTTGAATTCAAGTCTGTGCTTTTAAACACCTGTTATTGCAGTTAGGAAAACTACCCACCAGGAACTACCACAGAGCTTCCCACTGGCTGGTGTGTGTGTGTGTTCATGCTGTCACTCATTTCCTAAATCTCTCTCTCTCTCCCTTCATCTTTAAGGAAAAGTAAAAGTTGATCTTGTTATATTACAATATTTATTTGCATGCCAAGTCTAATTCTGCTGGTTGTGCAGAGAATTCTAAGGTCATTACTGTCAGCTCCTACTAGAATGGATGACTATAAAACTGAATCTCTAGCTGTCTGTTCTCAGTAATAGGTGAGTGATTCATGCTACAGCTCATTTGGAAGGAACACAGACTGCCTAAATGTGAGAGCAGATGATGCATTTAGAACATACCTTACTTATGCTGCCTGTACAATATGAAAAAGGGGACTCTTTTGATATGAACATAGTAAGCAGGGATCATAGAACTTGTCATCATGTTGGCTTAAGCAGTATGCAAGACTTTTTGAAAAGCAGAATGTTTAGAAAATATAGCCCTGCAGCCAAGCAATATGATGTTGTCCTCCTTAATAAAAGATCACAAGCCTCACACTAAATTTGCAAGGCCATGGGATTGAAGCCTTGTCAGGCTTGGTCTTTCTGAACTAGTCCTGACCTAACTGCAGCTTTGTTTTTACTTGGTTTACCTAACATGGGGTACAGACATGCATGGAAACCTCAAGTTTGTAAACAGATCACCCATGGTCAGTTAAAGGAATTCAGGTCTAGGTGGGAAAACTGGATTTAGGAATAACAAAGAGAACCATGAACAAATATGCAAGATCTGTAAAACGGCATTTATGTAAGAAATTTGTATGTAGCATAGATAGGCTAACCAATAAAGAAAAAGCAAGGTGTAAATATGTGCTAGCAAACAAAAAACACCCCAAGCAAGTCCTAAGCAGAAAGAAGTCATCACCAGTATCATCATAGTCCTCTCAGGGAAGGACTTGGGATGTTCTACACTCATGTCCCCTTCCCTGGCCAGATGGAAGCCATGAACTCCAGAGCCTGGATGACAGTAAAAAGGTGAACATAATACCAGGGAAAAGGGTAGGGGATAGGGACTGTGCTTTTAAAAATCATCTTCACTGGTCTATTATTATTGTTGAGACCTTTTCTGTGTACGGGTATTCTTTAATTTGTTTCACTTTTATTTTTTTTTAAAATAGATGGACTAATAATAACTCTTTGATTAGCTTGTTATGACTTCAATTATAGTAACAATAAGTTCTTGGCTCTACATATAGATTGTTTTTCTCCTTTCCCACTAATAGAATTTTGAACTTACCACAAAATCATACTCCTTCTTGTTTTTTTCTACATAAATTAAAGCACTTTGTAATCATCCGCTTCCTATCTTCAGCAAACCCAGTTCCTCAAGCATTTCTCTGTCCTCCAGATGGTGTCCAAAGGAGGAGGTTTGTAAGGTGCTTCCACCTGACCTATGGACCTTGTGTCCCCTGTCAGCCTTGCAGCCAACAAACAGAAATAGGCATTTTCTGTGTCCAAACTACCTGATCAATTTTATCTGTCTACAATGATAGAACAGACAAAAGTTTTGTAGTAAACTCACCTTCACGGACACCTGAAGGTTTTGTGTCTTCTATTTGGCCACTGGCTCCAGCTCTCCCCAGCTGGTCTATTAGTGATTTCTGGACACTTAATTGCAGTTCCATTTGATTTTTTTTAAAGAAATTACATCTCCAAATACAGCAGAAGAAGGATCTTATCTCAAACAGCATAAAGAGACAGCAGGCAAAGACAAAACATGAAATTTTTTTTTGTATTTTTCTGTATTTCCTGCGGATTCATTAATTCCTTATCATGTAACATTCCTGCAGCAGGCACATCCTCACTAATATTAAGTTTAAATCTGTCCTATGCTTTGTAACTCTGTGTTTCTTCTCCTTGCCTGAAGGGTTGTCTGGGTAAACATATCACTCATATTTTGACACATTTGCGTGGTTCAAAGTGTGCATGACATTGACCTCCAAGCTGCTTATACCAGTCATCCTAAATTTATCAAGTTTTAAGCTAGATTTCTTGGATGAATAGTCCTTATGCATATGGCAAGAGAGTATTGTCAGGTGAGGTTAATACTGTCAGCATGCTGTGTACTTCTCAGTTTAGGCATATGTTCTAGCATGGGAAATGATTTGGCCCAATTTCCATTCCAAGCAAATCTCACTCTTCAGTTCTACTTTAAGGGAAAAAAGAAGGGGAAAAGCAATCCTCAAATGCAAACCATACATGATTATCAATGAGAGAGATTTTCAGCCAGGAATACTTATTTTTAGACCTACATCTGTGCTGTATGATACTCATAGACAGATATTGGAAGAGAATGATAATAAAAATATCTCCATGTGGCTGATTGCTGTTGGCTCTCCCTGGGAACACAATGCACTCAGCCTTTTTATGTAGTCAGAGCAGTACAAGACACCCCAGGAATGGAGAGGTTTTAAATTTACAGCCTGCTCTTATTGCAAATAAGCTCAGAAATTGTGTAGGGAGCTGAAAATAGATAGACATGAAGAGAAAGGATATTATTGTGACTGACTAAATCAAGGCACAATGACAGCCGAACACCAAGAGCCTTGTTTGAGGTGTGAAGTCTCAAGTGGGAGCAAATAAGAGGGGAAGTATGAGATCAGCATCAGTCCCAGACTCTACATTTTCCAATAGATTTGAATTTTACTGGTCTCAGGAGTCATTAGCTTCTTGTCACTAAAACTTCATGAGGTCTAACATCTAAGGAGGCTTCACGTGGGGATCTTGACCCAGGAGCCAAAAGATCTTTTTGTAATCACAAGCAGGATTGTCATAGTGAAAAGAAACAACACAATTCTAAGAGAACTTGCAATGCTGCAAATACAATTGCTACCTTTCTAGGTTCAACCAGATGCACTTTCAAGGGTACACCAGCGTTCTTTGGGAAAGGAAATCAATAACTAGATATTCAATGTCCATCCCAGTAGCTGTAGCGCTATGCTGGAAATAATTATTCTTGTATGAATATTTGAAAAAAAAAATTCTCCAAAGCTTTTTGTTTGTAGTTATTGGTGGTGACACCTAAAATAAAATCTTTGTCTTCCAAGATGAAGAAAAGAAACTCACAATCTGATTTTTTTGCATACTGAACTGGATTCTCAAAAATTCCAATAAAGTTAGGTGCCTTTGCAAGCTCTTCTTAATAGGACTTCTCCCTTTTCAGTCACAAATAAATAACCCTTTAAAAGAATTGCAGAATATCGCTAGTCCATTCATCCGCCTCAAGGTTTTGTCAGCTGTTGCTGTGTCATTCTGAGGACTGTTTGTATAACTTTTTCTTAGAATGGTCAGATGCTTGGAGTTCCAAAAGCTGCCAGGAAATCTGCTCCAGTGTTCCACTATCCTCACTGACCTGTTGAAGTGTCTAAAATTATTTTTTTCAGGTTGTAGTTTCAGCCTTTAATTTATGTCCTGTGTATCATGAATATCATGTCCATTTTCAAGACTTTCAGGCTTTGAGAACATTTATATTTGTCAGTCTTCTCTAGTCCAGACCAAAAAAAAAAAATATCACTATTCCATCAATATTTCCATATAGATCATGAGTTCCAGACCACTAATAACTTTGTACCTTCCCCTCAGCAGTCTCTAATTCACACATACTTCTCCTAATATTCAATACTCAGAACTGAACACTAGGTTCTATTGGGGATTCTATCAGCAATGAGTGTAATGGAAGTGATAACGCACATATGTTGTGTAGCATGTATCAGAGAGTGTAGCTATTTCACTACACCATGCACACATATACAGCCAGTGTTGATCCACCAGAATCTTTTTCTCAGTTGTTGGCTACCTAAGCCATCTTTTTTCCAATCTGTTTTTATTTGGTTGGTAACACTTATGTCCTCTAATTGTTCTCATTAAATAGCAACTGGATTTCTTTTCTTTTTTCTGCAAACACTTTATCCCTTTGGCATTTCAATCCTGTTTTCTGATGTATTTGCAGCTTAGAGTCATCTGTGTATTTAACAAACGTGGTCTGTATTCCTTTGAGCAGATATGTAGGTGTATTAGGCTAAAGAAAAACTCATCAGGAACTCCACATTATGCCTCATTCCATTTTAAAGGCATACCCTTCATAGCTACTCTTTGAATATGACTTTCCTGGCATGTTTATACCAAATTTACAGACCTTCCCTAAGCTTCCTTCTGAGACCAGTACATCAAATAGTAAGAGAGTCAGGCTAGAATGAAGATATAGGTTATCCGTTGCTTTTTCCCCCTCTCTGTAAAGGGAAATTCCCTGTTTGTAAACGAGAATTTGTCTTCCTGTTCTCATCTAAGTATTTACAAAGAGTTTATTTATCATGGTACTTTCTTGGGACTTAAAGCTTCCCTATTCTTGTTTTTTCTCCCACTTTGAAGGTTGTCACTTCATTTTTCTTTTCTTCATTCACAAATGGTGACCCTACCACTTCCCTGGCAGGCTGTTACCATGCTTTACAACTTATTCCATGAAGAAATTTTTCCTGACATCCAATCTAAACCTCCATCAGTGCAACTTAAGACTGTTCCCTCTTGTCCTATCACTTGTTACCTGCAAGAAGAGATTGACCCCGACTGACTACAGCCTCAGGTAGTTGTAGAAGGGTGCTAAGTCCTCCCCTGAGCCTCCTTTTCCTCAGGCTAAACACTCCCAGCTCCCTCAGCTGCTCCTTATCAGACTTGTGCTCCAGACCCTTCCTCAGCTCCACTGCCCTTCTCTGGACATGCTCCAGCACCTCAGTGTCCTTGTTGTAGTGAGGGACACAGGATCTGAGGTGTGGCCTCGCCAGTGCTGAGTACAGTCACTGACCTGGTCCTGCTGGCCTCACTGTTCCTGATAGAGGCCAGGATGCCCTTGGCCTTCTTGGCCAGCTGGGCACATGCTGCTCAGGGTCAGCCACTGCTGCCCAGCTCCCTCAGATCCTTTTACTCTGGGCAGCTTGCCAGCCAGAAAGCTTTCCAGGTTTCCAAGCACATCATGTTCTTTTCCCAATGCAAAGAAAGAATTTTTATTTCTGAATTTAATGTTTACTTTTAAAAGAACTGCCTCAGCCAGTCATCTTTTTGATATCTATGGTCATTTCCTGGACTGAATTTCAGGGTTTTGTTTCCTTTTCCTGGATCTGATTATTGAACAAGACAGTCTCCCCAGCAAGGCACTTTGCTTCAGTTTCTCTCTCTGTTAAAAGGGAATAGTAATATTTATTCCTTTACAGATCCCTTTCACACCCACTGCTGAGACATTGTGGGGCATTATTAAACAACAGAATCACTGAAATTCCCTAATGTCTTGGGGAACAAGTCACTGTATTAAGTAAAATGGTTTGAATTATTTCAAAGCTGCTATTTTGATTATTTAAAGTATTTTGATGATCTGTGTTTAAAAAAGTAAATGGTTTAAGGGAAGAGAGTTGTAAAATATAGTCTCTACATTTAAAAATATCATTGAACTCCACAAGCAGTGGAGTTCAATAATATTCAGATTTGAGCTGAATCTTCAATAAACATCTAAACCACAGATATTTGTATTAATATTTTTTCATTTATCCTGTTGCTCAAGCTGGTTACAGTGCTTGTTAATATTTAACTGGAAATGCTAGAAACTTCAAAACTGTGAGGTTTTTGTCAATCTAAAGTGAACTGAATTTTCTGCATTTACCTTGAAAGTAAAACTGTTCAGGCTGACAAATCTATTAGATACTGACACCTATGATTTAGCGGTTTTTGTAAATGTTAGCTACAGACAGAGGAATACAGTGAAGTGAGAGTGGGCTGTGTGGCCGACCATTCCATACCTGAGGCATCACTTCATCAGTAAATTGTGCTGGTAAACAATTAAATTCATAGTACTAGTCAGATTTATTTACTGTGTAATCTTTTTCTCCCCTGATTTCCTTTTTTATCAGTAGTTCAGAGCCTTGAGGACTTACAGAAAGAACTATTGATGACCACGGTGCTCTCTCTACGTCTGGGATAATTCATTGTTAACAGTGACATTTTCAAGTCTGAGATCCTTTTATGAAGAAAACACTGTACTGATGCTCCAGGGACTGCAGAGGGGAAAAAAGGAAAGGGACATGAAAAAAAAATTATAATGTGGCTTTTATGGAAGAAGATCAAAGGTTTGTTTTATTCTTGCTCTTTTTGCCCACATAAAAAATGCTGTTTATTGTGCAAAATAAGGTATGATATAGACTTTAAGAACTGATTTCTTTTGCATTTGCTCAGCTTTCAGAATAATATTGACAGGTGGAATGAGGACAAGTAGAGAATATCAGGGACCTGTAACTTTGTGAGAGGGGAAGCAGGAGTATGATTCCCACATAGGGCAGAATATATTGCACAGGGCTACATCACTGATAACCTTTCAGACTTGTTTTTTTTGGAGCTGAATGCTATTGGGTAACTGCAAAGCAAGGACCTACCATGCTTTTATTGTGCCTGTTGCATTTCTCTTTAGATATATCAAGGTGACGCTGTAACTGTATATTTGGGGTGGATGGGGGTTCCAATGACAGTATTTTCTTTTTTCCAAGCAATCTAGTTTTACTCATCTTAGTGCATGGAGTTCTTGGGAGCAAAGCATCTGAGGATGAAGCTGTAATGTGAGTTTCCACTCCGAAAGTGGAAGCAATGAGTTGGGATTGGAGATGCTATACCATGTGGAAACAGGGTAGTGTCTTTCCATCAGACATTGTAGAATAGAAGAGTCCAGCTTTGACCATTTTTGAGAGTTTTTCAAGGTTTTTCCCTAGTAAGGTTTTAGAGTAAAAGATAAGAGCTTTAGATTAAGTGTTAGGAAGAAAATTTTACCCAGATGGTAGTAAAGCCCTGGCTCAGGCTGCCCAGAGAAGCTGCCACTGCCCTTGGAGGTGTTCAACGCCAGGTTTGATGGGATCCTGAGCAATCTGATCTAGTGGGTAATATCCAGCCCATGCTGGTGATGCTGGAACTAAATGATCTTTCAGGTCCTTTCAAACCCAAATGATTCTGTAATTCTATGATTTGCATGGAGCACATTTCATAAAAGATGGTTAATTTGGATTAGGTACAATGAGTTTGCAAAAAGATTAAGATATTAATTGTCTAAATCTATGTAAGTTCTACATCTTATTGGGAAAAAAATAAAAAAGAAGGCAAATCTCCAATCTCAGGAGTTAAAACTCCAAAGGCAAACTACTGAACAAGATGTGGTGAATTGACCTTTCCTGGCTGCCAAACCCCACCCATCAGCTCTCTTATTCCCCATTCTCAAGAAGATCAGGGGACAAAAATAAGATAAATCTTCTGGTTCAAGAAGGACAGGGAAATTATTTACCAGTTACCAGCATGGGAAAAAGAGACTCATCTTGGGAAAGATTAAGTTAATTTATTGTCAATTAAAATAGAGTAGGATGGTGAGAAAAAGGAATGAAACTAGTCATCTTACAGACACTTCTCCCTTCTTCCTATGCTCAAATTGATTCCTTTACTTCCAGCTCTTCCATTTCATCTATTCCCTGAGAAGGAATGAGGAAATAAGGAATGAAGATAGACATGGGGAATGGGATTTATGGTTAGTTCATAACACTTTGCTTTGACTGCTCCTTCCTTTTCACACTGTTTCCCTGCTGCAGAGTAGGCTCTTTCCCAAGGGGGAGAGTTCTTCATGAACTGGTCCCATGTGGTCCCTTCACACAGGCTGCGGATCTTCAGGAGCAGACTGCTCCTGTGTGGATACCCACAGGGTCACAGGTCTTGCCAGAAAACCTGCACCAGCATGGGCTCCTCTGCATGGGCTGCAGCCCCTGCCAGGAGCCTCCTTCTGCACGGGCTCTCCACAGACTGCATCCCTCAGGCACCTCCGCCTGCCAGGGCATGGGGGTGCCCATGGGCTGCAGTGTGGGTGCTCTGTGCTGCAGCAAGGGAATGTGCTTCCCCACTGGCTGCAGGGAATCTCTGCTCTGGCACTTGAAGTACTTCCAGCTTCTCCTTCACTGACTTGGGTGTCTGCAGGGCTTTTTCTCTCCCATTTTTTCCTCACTCCTCTCTTTCACAGCTGCTGTGCTCTATTTTCCACCCTTTCTTCATTATGTTGTCACAGAGGCACCACCAGGGTTGCTGATGGGCTCGGCTTTGGCCAGTGCTGGGTTTGTCTTGGAGCCAGCTGGAGCAGGCTCTGTCTGACATGGAGGCAGCTCCTGATCTCTTCGTACAGAAGCCACCTCATCAGCCCCTCCACTACCAAAACCCAGCCACATAAACCCCATGCACAAGCAGAACGTTAGGCCATTTTCACAACATTTAAGTCTGTAAGGGACTATTTACACCGTAATTTGTCACAAATCATTACTTTTATCCAGCTTCAGTTAAATTAAGCATTTTTGTTCAGGCAAATATAAATCACATTTACGAAACAGAAGACACTAGCTGATGGTAGTGCCAAAAGGCCTTAAGGACACTAAATCAATTAGGTTAAAAATGTCCCATTTCAGCTGGCAAAATGTACCTCATGAGGCAGACAAAAGCAAAACTCTCTACAAGCTCTCAACTGTACTGAGGTAATGGAGAAATTTTTTCTGACTCTGGTGAACAATATGAATAGTTTAACTGGTAATATCATGCAGATGACTGAGATAGCTCCTACAGGAGTGCTGCAGAAAGAAGAATTCTTGTGCACAGAGCTATGGTGAAACTGGAGTGAGGAACTGCTAACTGCAAAAGAGAACAATACTGAAGAGCATCTATTTTCCTTCTGTTCCTTTAGACCCTGCAACAAATCATTCCTATGTTTTCCTACCTTCAGTGGTAGCAAGTTACATCTTATTTCAATGTTGAATTTGTCTGAGTTCAACTTGCAGCTCTTGGTGTGACAATAAAGTATGAGAATTGTATTATAGTCTTGGTATAGTAACACAATAAAATTTTATGAAGCTATTATCATGCCTTATAAAGTAGCAGGAAAGGACACAACCTTTTTTTTTTTTTTTTTTTTGGCTGCTTCTGTGCAGATCATCTACTACAATGACAAGAACAATTATGGAATCAATTGTTGCAGGGAGGAACAATGATACTGAGTACTGAGGCCTAACCTGCCCTGCATGAGCCTAGTTTTACAGTAGTTTAGCTTCAGCAAAATCAACCACAGTAACAGGAAAGGGAAATTGAGTGAAAAGGATCCTAAAATTCATCTTGATGGTCTGAACAGAATCCCAGCTGCTTATCAGACTTGACTGAGCTTGATAATATTATCTTTATAATTATGTGTTAACTCAGTTGCTGCTTGCTGTCAGTGCTCAGAATCCCTGAATGAGGTGCTGTTACTGACTGCTTTTTCCAGGAGGCTGCTGCTCCTTCTGAATGTCATCAAACAAATGAAGGTTCTGAGGACCTGTGCTCTGCCAATTACTTATTTTCATTTTGTTTCTCTGCTTCAGGAATCTGCAGATTTTTTGAGTTTTGGTTTCCTATGTTTCTTAACTTTTCTATTCTGAGAAAATTCCAATTAGAATAAGGTCTCCTTCAGCAAAACTACACCAATAGTAGTTTCTTTTTGTTTCATAGCAAAAGGTGATCTATAACATTGGTATGGTTTATTGAAAGTTATAACTTTTAAAGAAGACATGAAAGTAGAGAATGGTTGCTGTATCAGGGTTACAGAATGGTGAAAAGACACAGTAACAAGGCACTCTCTTGCATGGTGCAAACAAGAACAGAACAGTTTATTGAAGGAAATACGGCTTTAAATAAGACAGTTAGTGAAAAACAGAACACAGACAGTTCATTGGTCACAGAAAGACACCTCTTGTCTCAGGCTTTCTCACGGACCCAGCTGGTGTTTATCTTGGTTATAATTCTTTTTCTTATGTTTATAGTGGAGAAAAGCCTCTAGCCTGGGAAAAATCCTGGCTGGAACTGCGAAAGTTTCACGGCCTGAGAAAAAGACTCCACCTGAGAAAAGGCCTGGCTGAAATCTGCCTAGGCCTTCAGCAGTGTCCACAAAGAGTTATCTGTCAAGCACTGGTCATGATCAGCTAATCTTTTAACAAAAACTCTTTCAAAAATAAAACAATAGTATGGGCAGCAATTTTTATTGACTTAGTAAACCATTAGACTTACTTAATAGGTTCTGCACATTATTGTGCAAATTGCTGATTTGATTAACTCTGATGAAGTTTAGCTGCCTCTAAATTTGGAGTTACAGAATTAGAAGATATTTCAGGAAGCCCCCAGTGGAAGTAGATTGGCTAAGCAATGTGTCTCAGTGGACTTCAGCAGAAGTTGTGCATACTCAGCACCTTAGTCAATCTGAGTAGAAATGAGGACTGCTTAGAATTGAAATGGAGGAACTGCAAGCCTGTTTGTGTAGGAGAAGGCAGTCTCTGGGCTTAAAAAGAGAGCAGAACCTGTCTTCCCCAATTCACTGTTTGCTTAACGTTTTCTGACTGAATGAAAATTACATTCTTTCACATTGGTTGCATGTCAATAGAAGATAAAATATAAACTCTCAACAGTGTTCCAGTGCTTTGAGTTACCCTGAAAATGGCCAGAGATACAGTTTTAATGATCTGATATTTTTTTTTTTTTCCAGAAATGATTAACATGAGCAGGAAGCAGGTTCAGAACTGGAGAGTGTCCAAATATCCAATGTGGCATTTAACTCATAAATTAAATTATAACTTAGGTCCCTTGAATCGCTCTCATTTTAATTTTTAATTAAATGAGTCCTGAATTTCCTCTGTTTCAGAAATTTAGACTTAAACTTCTGTTAAGTCATAGTACTGCAGCCAGAAGTATCGTGCTCTGAGTTGTCCCACAACCAAGTTTTCAAGCTATGTCTTACTTTTCTGCCTATAGAATTGACCGGAGCAAAGTCTGAAGAATTTTTTTTTTTTTTACCTATGGTTAAGCTCTGATAGAATTACAGTTTAGTACCTGTAACCTGATGTATGAGACACATAGGATGCCCAGGCAGATCAGCAGCACATTCTGTACACATTATGTCCCACATATCCTGAAGGAACATGTCTGTGCATGAAGCAACTGTGGGCGGAATTAATTAGACTTTGTTTAGAACCAAAGACCTTGTTTCCATCTCAACTCAGTCCTGTGCTTTGCTCTGCATTTAGAGGAGATAAGTGGACATTACTGGCACACAGTCTGGCTGCAGGAAGGGTGGAATTTCATTGTGTAAGCATAGGTGGTTAATTTCATGTCCTGCCCAGCCTGCAGCTCCCTCTGCACAACAGTGCAAGTGCCTTATAAGTCTTTCATTGATTGTCATGTTGGTGTCTTGAAAATCTCAGAACCCCACAATTGCCTGTAAATAATGTTTAGACAATGAAATCCCATCCTAGGAAATTATAGTGAGGGAGCTTGAGTTTCGTGGGGAAAGGAGGGCTCAGAAAAAGGAATGCCCCTGTTACACCTCCAGATTCTGGGAAACCATCACTCAGAGATGAATATATTAAAAGGACGATTTCTGAAAGCACTTTAGCTATAATATGTTCTGATCAAATTCATTGGCAAATATCTTTAAATACTGAAAGTTTTTCTCTTAGTACCTATCATATTCCATTCAGTACATGAATAGTGACTCCAGTCTTTAGTCTGCTTGTCTTCCTTTCTTGTGTCACTGTCCTGCTCACTTCATGAGCTAACAGTACTTCATCCCATGAGGATTTTCTAATTTATAGGAGTTTCCCAGAAACTTTCAACAATTTCTCCTTCGTGACAATGTATTTGATTTGTGTAGGAAGGTTTTGGTAGCAGGTGGGCTACAGGAGTGGCTGCTGTGAGACACTGCTAGAGCCTTGCCCCGTGTCCAACAGTGCCAATGTCAGCGGGCTCCAAGATGGGTCCACTATCCAAGGCAAAGCCCATCGGTGGTGGTGGTAGCACCTCTGGGACAATATAGACAATATCTCTAAGAAGGGGCAAAAAAAGGCATAAAAATCTGCAGAAAAATCAAGGCGTGAGATACAACTCTGCTGACCCCAAGGTCAGTGAAAAAGGAGGGGAGGAAGTGCTTCAGTGCCTGAGCAGACTCCCCTGCACCCTGTGGAGGTCTATGCTGGAGCAGTTTGTGGAGAATTACAACCTTATAGAAGGACTCAGTGGAATCTGTAGAGGTCTCTCCCATGGGAGAGTCCTTCACAGTGGAGCACAGGAAGAGTGTGAGGAGTCCTTCCCCTGAGGAAGAAGGAGCAGCAGTAATAACATGTGATTAACTGGCAGCAACTCTCATTTCTCATCCCCCTGTGCCACTGGTGGGGAAGAGGTAATCATGAGTGAAGCTATGTCCAGGAAAAGGGGAGGGATGGGGTCAACATGTTCTAAGGTTTAGTTTGGTTTCTCACTATCCTGTTCTGATTGGTATTTAATGAAACTTTTGTCCCCAGGCTGAGCCTGTTTTGGCTGGTTGGTAACTAGTGAGTGGTCTCTCCCTGCCCTTATGTTGACTGTGAGTCTTTTGTTATATTTTCTCTCCCTTGCCCAGCTGAGGAGAGAAGAGATAGATTCCCTTTGGTGGTCATCTGGTGTCCAGTCAAGTTCAAAGCTTTCACAGAAACACTACTTACTAGTAATTTAATGAACTACACCATGTCTTTTCTAAAACTGCTATTTGTGTGGTAAAAGTACACAACTGAGTAGCAGTTATAGTACACTCATGATGAGACCCACTTACACTGAGTAAGATAATCTCTGTTTTCCTATGTTGTCTTTTTTGGATCTTTTTATTTTTAATTTTTGTCTTTTCTTAGACAGGGTCAGAAATTGCCTAATTGTTTGTCTGTCATGACCAAGCTATAAGGTCTTACCATAAGTAGGGCTGGTAAGTGCTATGTAACAAAAAATAAGTGCCTTTATCAACTTTCAAAATGTATAGTCATTACATTTCTTGTTCTGAGGATTCTTCCAAGCCAAAGTCTCATATTCTGATATTTAGGTGGTGACCAGATAAATTCTGGACTTTTTGACAGGATGTGGAAAAAAACCTCAATTTCTTGTCTGCATGTAGGCTGCCAAAACATGACCCTGAGCATAAGCCACAAAACTTTTTCTTCCTATTGAAGTACTGCCAAATGTTGTAATATATATTACAAAGGGAGGACAACTTATTAGCTCTATTAATTTACATACATAACAGTCTTCCTTTCACATGCTTATTAATAGAAGATTACTAGTGTAATTGACCAAATCCACTCAGCACAATTAAAATGGATTTTAAGGGCTTTGATGTACATCACTGTAAGCAAAGGAAGCAACAGTTAAATCCCCAATTAACACAAAGAAAATATAAGACAGGATTTTGTATCATTTCATTGCAAGCAAACAGAAAGAGAATAAATCCCCCCTCTGTAATGAAGTTTACACCCTACAACAAGCAAAACCAATTTAAAACTATTGTAAATCTTAAATTATTCATTTCCCTCTCAATAGGTTGTCAAAAAATTGCTTCTAGCTTCTAACATTTGCATATATTTCTTGGTTTATGGCAAGGATTGCAAAAGGGAAGGAAAGATATGGAAAACCCAAAGGAATCTAAAAGTTGAAAACAACAGAATGAGCAAAAAAAAAAGCTGAAGGTCTTTTTATCCTTGAGATTTTCAGAGTGGCTTGAGAGGATTTACTGAGTGTATTAGACTCCCATGCTTTTAGTTGGTTAAAAAACGAAAGGATCAGCAATGACCTGGATACTGTCTTAGTGACCCATATGCTGAGGGTAATAAAGTAACACTGTGACTATCCTGGTAGGGCAATCAGGACATATTAACCTTGCAGATCATGATGTTAACATCATAAAAGCTTGCTCATATCAATCACTCTGCTTTTTCTGCAGAGTGATACATGAATATGTTCTGTGAAATTGTGCAGCTTCGGGAGCTGGCGTTGAGTCTTGACACCCAGTTGATTAATCTGACTTGAAAACATTATTTTGCTACCTACAACTTTCTTTCTTGGTCACAAGACAAAAGAATTGGTCCAGCATTCACTTCTTTACCCTCCTGCCTGAGTACCTCACGGAACCTTCCTGGTACTTGCCTGGAAGTATCTCTTACTCTCTGGTTTGTGTATGAGTACTTCTATGTTACCACACAGAAGACATATTTTGAGTCTTAAGAGAGCTGTGAACTCCACTTTTGAATATTCTGGCTGCTAGCAGCCTATGGGATACCAGCATCCTTCATAGTTCAGCTTAGTGACTGCCTTGGTAGTCCTTCTGTGATGGCCATATGTGAGTAATACTGACAGCAGAAAAGCACATTATTTGTTAAAAATAATTGCACATAATGTATAAAACCAGCTTTTCAATTGAAAGACAAATATTTATTCTAGTGACAAATATTCAGTAAGATCTACTCTATTATAACGTGCCTTGTCCACTGTCTCTGAATGCAGAATACTCTCTGCAGGAGTGTGAAGGAAGGGTACCACAATTAATGTGACTCAGAAAATGGAGATCCTGGGACAACGTATTATTTAAACAGGAAATGAAATAAAATGATTCCTCTGTGACATGAGCTACAAGACAGAAAATTAAAGGTCTGACATTTTGTTTTCTTAGGCATTTTCTTTTCTAAACATGCAGAGATATTATGGGTGATGGAGGTAACTCCTAGCCCTTTTGTGTTCTTTTCACTTCATTTTCACTCTGTGATGTGGCTGTTGGGAAGCAGCGCTCCACATGTTTTAGGCTAGATAGAAGGTTCAGAAAACTGGAAGAAAAATACTGGAAGTAGCAGTACTAGAGTTTGTCCTGCAATAGGATCAGTGAGCAGCCATTCTGCTTTTGAAAGTCTGTGGGGAGCACCTTTGCACTATGATAGTGCAGGATTTTAATGTCTTGTTTTTATTAGGATAAAATCTGATTGAGGCTGGGCTTTCACAGAAAACTTTGTCCTTGCAGAGTTTTCTGGTGTGTTGTTGTTATTGCTGTTTCTGTGCGTCTATGTGGTCTGGTCTTTTTGATGTTAATTTTTTTTTTTCAAGGTGAGTAAGGAGGGTTGTTGTGGATTTTTTTTGGGGGAGGGCAGTTATTCTTTGTTACAGCTGGAATGTGTGTGTCTGCTTTTTAATAAAATAGAAAGTTAATGAATTAGTAAATCTCATTAATCTTATCCTTGGTTTAGCACAGACTCTCCATGTTCCCTTGGCATTCAGTACTGCATCAGGGACACCTCTGATCAGATACAATTATCTACATATGAATAATTGGCTTGGATCAAATCCCCCCATATTCAGTGGAAAGGAATAGACACTTCCAAGTAGCAATTCT
>JANRGV010000051.1:31436916-31449612 GCA_024734035.1 Alethe castanea | reverse complement strand
CTATTCTATTCTATTCTATTCTATTCTATTCTATTCTATTCTATTCTATTCTATTCTATTCTATTCTATTCCGTTCCGTTCAGTTCCGTTCCGTTCCGTTCCGTTCCATCTCATTCCATTCTAAAATCCAGCATGATATGTTTGTATCATTAGTTAATCTTTAAACACTAATTTTTCATATCTATGTATGAGGTATAAATAGGATGACTTCACTGTGATCTCCAGAATTCTATCCCATTTATATTCTTCCATGAATGCTACTCAAATTTACCTCAAATGAACATATATCTATAAAAGATTGCTACTGAAACCAAAACTGCCCTGTACCATATGCTGGTATAATCAGAAAATATGTGAGAAGGACAGGAAACATTATGTCTCCATTTGAAATTGCAGGTTTTTGCTATATTTTTATATATTATAATTCTTATTGGTGTGCCATATTAGGTTTTGGGCATCAGGAGAAAGATAACACTAGCATTTTTGAAAAGTAAGGTTATTGACAATGTCTATGAGAAATTTAGAATTTAAAGCCTTATCAACAGAAAACTTTCTTATCCATTTACATAACTTACACGTTTTTTAAATTTTATTCTTCTATTTTATCAGGTTCTGTGTTCTCTAGCTGTAGACAAAAAGGACACCATGCCAAACCTTATTTTCACCAAAGTGTTAGTGAGGCAAGTAATGGAATAATTTATCATATTTTGCTATTTATAAAAGATCAAATGATTTTGAACTCTCAGATGAATGTATTATCTAAAATACTTTTCACACTTCCTCAAAGAAAGCATCACAGTGTGATAGATCCCCTGTGGCTCCTTATTATCCAGAGAATTGAATTCCAGATGTTGTGTCCAATAATGCGTGAGGGAAATAATAATTATTTTTAAAACTAACTCTCAACCTGTTGCTAGACATGGAAGGTGAAGTAGGCAGGTATACTTTCATTCTCACGTCCCCTCTTGAGTGTGTGGGTACCACAGTCATTGCTGAGTCCACTGTGCTTCTTATGCTGGGACACAATCCTGATGAAAAATTATAGACAAGGATTAAAGGGATGATCAAATGAATACATGATCATCCTTCAAAGAGCAAGCTTACCTCAAAAGAGGTTGTGCTGTTTAATTTCACTTTTGCAAAGGGCCCACTGGAAATCAATCATTCTTGGGTTATGCCTGAGGCAGATGAAGGTCACAGACTTTAGTTTGTTGTTGGTTCAGTCAAATTGAGTCCCAGTATGGACTAGATATATCTAATGATCAGATGCATAAATTAAGATTCCCCTATATCTAAAACTCTAGGAATGAAAAGCAATCATTGCTAAAATGACATTTTAAAATACCTAGCTATATTTTAGGAAAAATTGTAAGACTAAGCAGGGATAAAGATAAGACAGAGGACCATGGACAGAAGAGACACACATTTAAAAATACAATCCACAACAGTAGTCAGACTCTCCCAACTGCAATTTCACATCTAGTAGTCAGAAGCAATCAGACTTGCCATAGGATAAAGTGTGCCTTCAACACACTGTTTATGTGGGTCTCTGGATCCTTCTTATGCCATACTCGTCATCCTTTCCTGGTGTTCTCTGCCATTTCCACTCTGCAAGGCAGATGCTTCCTTGCATAGAGCAGTGAAACTTTGGGATGCCCAGACCTGGATTATTTCTGGAAGAAGGAGGACCTAACAGGCAATGATGACAGTCAGTCTTGCCAACAGACACCAAAACACAGCCTTTTCCATAATAGACCAAGGTTAGCACAGTTGCATAGAAATCAGAAACTTAATTAATCTTTTTTTTTTGTAGCAGATAGCTGAGAGATGTAACTCTACAACAGGTCAGTGCTTCTAAGACTCAAGATGAAAGTTCCTTTACAGTATGGAATCATAGAATCCTTTAGGTTGGAAAAGACATCTAAGATCATCAAGTTCAATCATTAACCCAGGACTGCCTGGCTCACCACTAAACCCTGTTCCGAAGTGTCACACCCATAACAACTTTTAAATACCTCCAGGGGTGGTGCCACAACCATACTGCCACTCTTTTCTTGCATAAACCTTTTGGAGAGTGTGATAGCAGAACAGGGGACCTTGCTAGGACACCATCCCATTAACACTGGTGTGCTACCCCCAGGTTTATCTCTAGGCTCTGGTTTTATCCCTTTCCCCCTTGATTTGATGCTTTGAGATGAGACACTTAAGCTCTTTGATTATTGCCCTGTGTGACTGCAGTGTGTGACTGTGCATGTAATGAGGAATTCTGGCTCTCTCTGAAGAGAACAAGGACCTCTTTCTTTCCACGTTAAAAGCAGGAGGTGATCTCACTGTGGTCAAGGTGCAGGGCTTGTTCTCACTGTGAGGCCCAGAAGAATCCCTCTACAGTCAATGCACATGTGAACATGGTGTGAACTGTCATGGTCACTGTACCTTTACAGATCCTGTTTCAGAGCCACTGGCTGAGCAGCTGGCTGGCAAGATCCCTTCAAACACAGGTTCTGCCCCTGAGTGGCCCCAGTTGCCGACTTTTCTGTTCTGTTGATGCTGTGTGTCTCCTTTTCAAGTGTGAGCTGTGGGCACAACTTATTTTAATGGCTACCAGCTCTCTCTTTTCTTTCTTTCTGTGTGAATGGTTTCTTTGAAGCAGTTCTCCAAGCCTGTGTCATTTTGCCCTATGCATGCCCTGCACAAGAGTAGGCTGCAAGGTCCATCCCTCTGCAGAAGTTTCTTCTCAGATATTTTTGGACTAAATTCCAATTTTAAGCAACCTGATCTTGCTCCCATCCTTCAGATACCTTGATTATTGCTTTTTCATCTTTCTTTCATTTAATGGAGAAGATTGGTACCCTGTCCGTGATGGAATAGATAGAGCCTCTCCCTTTTAGCCTAGGGGCATTTTAGGAGCTTAAGTGATTTCAAAGCTGACTTTGGTGAAATGGGGGGGGAAAAAAAAAGCCAACAAAAACAAACCATCACACCATGAAGAAATGCATGACTGATAAGGGAATTTTGAACTCCACATCCTCAATCCCTCATTCAAGAGCCTGAGATTTTGTGATACATATGGCCCTCTGTCAGGGGATCCCATAATCATGGACAGTCATTAACAAGGAGCTTGTCATCCAGTGGCAAAAATAATGGCCAACTCAGCAATATTATCCCTGCATACCACCATTAGTTTTCAGAGATTATATCCTTTTTATTTATTTGCTTTTCACTTCTGACCTTAACTACTTTAATAACAGTCTAAAAGGATCTGGAATGTTTTGTTTCAGAAGTAGACAGAGTAAATTTTCTTTCCCTCTGAAACGGGGTTTTATATAGGACTCATGCTTTCTGGGGATTTCATAAATCTGTGTCTTGGCTCTTATACATTCATACACTGGACAGGCTGCTGGAAATCACAATGACATTTACCACTTTGGCCAATGCTCGTGTGAGCCAGGAGAGTGTTGTTTTTGTCCTTCATCTTTCCATTTGCCTCATCTGGTTTAATTTGAATGGTGCCTAAAGGCAGCCTTTTTCTCTGTGGATTCTCACTTGTATACTGTTGGTGCTTTGCAGATTCTGGGTTATGAAGATCTACTACAGTCCCATGAGGCAAGTAAGTACTATTATCACTATTCAAAAAGGACAAGGGCTGAGGAAATGAGGTCTAATTTGTGACCTGACAAAGATCATGGTGAAGATCTATAGAATAATTTAGAGTGGAAAAAAATGTCTTCCAGACTATGAGTTCTTTGTCTTTAACACAACATGGACCTTTGGCAGATGCAAATAACTCTCTAATGAGCTGAGGATCATTCTAGCTTTTGAAACAGAGAGAGTCCCAGTGAATCAGGCCAGTCCTCTATCTCACTCAGAAGCCTGTCTCTAAAAATTACCTTTGAGGATCTAATTCAGAAGCAGACACTCTGCAGTAAGATTTTTACTTATCCAATCAGTAAGAAAAGAATTCTCCAAAACTTTTGTGATGAATAAATATCTGAAGCAAAGTTTTTGTAATTAATAAAGTTCTGAAGCATGACTATTTTTTCTAGAATTCTTGTTTGCTTTTAACAGTTACTCTTACAAAGCTGGATTTTAATGCTACCAGCTCATATTCAACCAAAGCAGCTCAGTAACTATCATTGGTGGCAGCTGTGAACACATACTCAGATGTGTTAAAGACCCAATTATACATTTGAATTCCAAAATTTTACAATCCATGAAATCCATCCATGAAATATGCACTTAGTCATAGCTTTCACTCCTCAGAAGGCTTCAGGAAGGATGTACTGCTCTCTCAAATCTTCTGTATTCTTCCAGGCTTCCTACTGGATGTAAATCAACCTCAGAAGAAATCTGCATGGGTATGATCTGTCTACAGTTTATCTAAAATGTCACTGGAGGATCCAGAAGTGCTCCACTTCTCAGACACAGCACAATTATATATCATGCATATATTGTTCCCCTGGCCAAGAAGCATTTTGGTTTTGGGCAAGGCTAAAACTGGGCAGGGATCTCTTATAGGACACAAAGATTCTTTTTCTGCTCGTTATGCCAGGTGCATATTCCCCAGTCTATAAGGGAAGTGAGAGAAATGTGCACCTAAAAACAGTAACAAACTCCTGGCAGTGACAACCTGAATACATTTCTCAGACTAGATAGCAGCAGTGAGAATAAACTTTTAGTAATGCTGTTTAATGCAGTGCTGGTAAGTTCTGTAGAGCAGAGTGTGGTTTCTACCTTTTTTCCATACCACCCAGCTCAGGAAGGACCACTCTGAGAAGTAAATCTAATCTATGTAATCTATAGTAATCTATGCATACATTTTGTTTCAAATAAGAAAAATCACATTGTAGCCTCCTGAGGACTCTGATTTTAATATATTAAAAGATACATGATTTTTGAACTTGATATAAACTAATGCATTTTTGCTCCATCACTAATATACCTTGTGTAAATTAGTGTCTGAATTAATGTTCTGTGGCTTCAGTGAAAAAAATAGCAATGGCTTTATTGCATAATAAAATGTCCTTAATTGTTGGACTACAGCAGCTTTAAACCATACTATTATTTTTGGTAACAACCTCTGCCTTTTATTGATTTCAAAATGTTATCAGTCAGAGCCAGATTGAAAGTAAATCTGAAGAATAACATTACAGGGCTGATGCAATTGAGTGAAATAAATTGATGCTGGCCTGGCTTTGAATTCAAAATGAAATGTAATTAATGAGAAGATTTACAGAATAATACATTTCCAACTTTTGAAGCCAAATATTCTCACTCAAAGCAATAAAGCATTACATGCAATTTAGCTGCATTTCTCAAACCTTGAATGGCTTGTTGTCAAGACTCTTTTTGTTTGCTTGTTTGTTTTATTTCTTGTGACTTAAATAAGGAGCTTCTCAAGGTACAGTTTGGAGCTACTCTAATGTCATTAAGCACTCAGCAAATGTGGCAGGACTGGAGACTGTGATGGTGAGAGGCTACTAAAACCTTCTCTTGCTCCCATCTCTTTAAATGCAACTTGTGGATTTAAGATTCCGCCTTTAAACAGTATTTTTTTTTCTATGATGGGTTTGGGGTTGTTTTTTGTTTATTTGTTTTGGTTTTTGTTATTTTTTTTATCCTAGGGAGAATTTTAGGAGCTGGGAAAACATAACTGGGGAATGCTAACTAGGGGCTGTGATTTACTTCCCAGTCCAAATCGTCCAGGTTGACCCACAGCTCTGGAAAACAGACATATTTAGGGAAATACCTAATTGACCTACACATATCCTCAAAAAATTTCTTAAATCAGTGCATTGGTCTGTAATCCTTCAGGGCTGGACCTTACATCTTACCATGTCCTTAGCTCTGGTCAGAACAGAAATGGTAATATTGAACTAGTTTAGGCTATAAATATGCAGAGCCTGTACAATGACATCAAGTTTAATGGCAAGAAAATAACTATTTTGAGAGGCTATCATGAAATCCATTGTCTGGTTATCTTCTACACCTCTATAGGTAATAATATTGATGTTCCTGATAACTGAATTTGTTCTGTCTCACTTACTTCCTCTTTCACTCTTCCTTGAGAGCAGCACTGCTTGCATAACTTTCCAATGGTTCAAAAGTTTTCAGGTATAGGCAAGAAGACAATTCTTTAAAATCTAGAGTGGAAATGGTAACACAGTTCAACTCAATTATTCACCTCATCCTAATCAGGGTGGGTGTTTTATTCAAGGATGTAAGAACAAGTGTGGGTGTGCCATAGTAGTGGGAAGTCTAAGTCAAATTGCTTAGTTAAAAGTGAGAACCAGTGTGGAGAATTGCAGAAAGATTGTTAGAGACTAAAAGACTTGATGATTAGATGGCAGATGAAATTCAGAACAGATAAATGTGAAATGACATACATAGGGAAAAACAATCCAAACTTCACATATAAAATTATGGGCTCTGAGCTAACTGCCATTACACAGAAATGAAGTCTTGGGGTTATAATACATAGTTTTATTGAACTCGGTGCCCAGCTCTAGCAAAAAAATGCAACCTGAATGTTAAAAATCGTTATGCAAGAAAATAAAAGAGAAAATGTCATATCACTGTGCAAAGGTCTGGTGTGCCTGCATCTCAAATGCTGTGTGCAGTTCTAGTCTCGGTTTCAAGGGCATAATGCTCCTAGAAAAGGCCAAGTGAGCAGTAGCACAGGTAATCAATGGTGGGATGCAGATTGCACATGAGAGTAGACTGAACAGGATGCAGCTCTTCAGGGAAAAACTGGAAATAGAAAGAGAGTTGTATAAAGGCTGTATAAATTCTTGTGGGATGCACAAAGGGCTTGTAGGCAATAATTTTCCACTGTCTCTACCCACATAGAACATAGAAATTTCAAGTTAAGGTAGTTGGTAGTTTCATAGCAAACAAAGCAAGAAAATATTTGGTTCACCTCTGAAATTCACTACTGTGTTTGTGTGTGTTGAAACTGTGCATAGAGAAGATGACTAGATGAAGTCATAGAATTAAAATACACTGAGAGCTAATGAGCTCAGACAAGAGGTCTGGCTCAACTGTCCTTAAGCTGCAAATTTTTGAGGAGTAGAGAACTATTCTGGCATATCTTGTTGTACAGTCTCTATCCTCCTCCCAAGGAAGCAGTTGCTGGCCATGTCTGATGACAGCATGTTGAGATAGCTGACCCTGGGCACTGCCCTCTTGTCTGTGCTTGTTCTGTGTCACAAGCCACCCGTCCTCAGTCACCACTATTGCATGTTGCACATTCACAGCAGTGATGGCTGCAGAGGTTAAAACTTCCCTGTCTGCCTTGCTAAGGCTCCTGCTGCCTCCACCTCAGAACACAGCATCCAGCCTCCACCAGGGTTTCAGTTGAACCCATACATTTCTTTATCTAAATCTGGATTTACTCTGGTCATTAGAGAGATAGAGTTTGGACAATGAGTTGAGATTAAAACCTGAAAGATTAGTAAACTGCTAAGGTTCAACAGAGCTCAGCGCTTACGTTATCTCTCCCCACAAGCTGTCTAGTCCTGCTGATCCACACAGAAAATGTAAATGCATCTTTCTAAAACAACGAAGAGATGAAATTAGCAAAGCTCACTACTTTCTCTCTGTCTGAAGAGTTTCGATTGGAGAAATGTCTAGGTTCAGCATGTAAAGTGCAGCTGAAAAATTCTCCTTTTCCTGTATTTTCTCAGTATTCTCCATTCCTGCCTTTCTGTCCCCTCCACCCACTTCCTTCAAGTTTCTTATCAGTGTATTCTTGAACTTATAACTGCAAAATTGAATTCTTCTTTACAGTGGAAGTGCTAGAATCCCAGCCTGCACTAAAGAAGAAAAAAATACTATTCAATTTGTTCAGAACTGCTGTGCAAATAAAAACAAGAAGAAAATGACTGATTAAAATGAAACTCCCAGCAGTAGATTTTTGCATTGAGTTCAAATTTGTTTGTCTTGAAGCATACTGTCTGAAAGTTTCTCTCTGTTTATCAGCTGAAGTACTTCTCTTCCTCCAGAATTTATCTGAATTCACACTTGTCAGCTTAAAGATGACTGAGGGCTAAATTCCATCCTATTTTATTAAGTGTAGCAATGCAGTAAGAAGAAATGAGATGTCTTCCCACTTACTTGCTTGCCTGTAATTTGGGGCACTCTCTTTCAAGAGTGGGGAGAAGAAGAATAAACATTCTTGTTGCTTTTATGATGTTTGCATAAAATATGGCTCCCAATATACTTGCTGCAAAGTTTTACAACTAAAGTTTAAAGCCAACTTTCCTGTTTTCACGGATTACTCCATCTTCAGTCAGTAAATGAACTCCTTACAGTCAAGGTAAATATCAAGTATATACATAGACCTTGCTTTCATCTTTAGAAGATATCCAGATACTTGAAATGACAGGGTTAAGATCCAGCCAATGAGTCTGTCTAGCCCAACATTCTGTCCCCAGAAGTGCCAATAGAAGATGCCATTGAGTGACAACATGTGAGCCTGGCAACCTTCTGCAGTCCTATCCCCTCATATTCCCTGCAACAACTGTAATCATTGGATAGGCATGCTTTTTTATTTCCTACTTTTGCTCATGGATGTCCTGCCTGTGAATTTGCCTAATCTTCTTTCAAACCTGCTGATGCTACCTGCTCCCCCACTTTCTGCAACAACAAATTCCAGAAGCATGTAAAGAACATCCTTTTATATATTTTTAAATCACCTCTCAGTGGTTTCCATGAATGTCCTGTGTTTCAAGTACAGAAGGATTCCTAAAGGACAACAGCATTCTTCAAACAGCAGCCAGCATCTTGAGTAAAGACAACAACTTATCTTGCAGAAGTGTGAAGTATTGAGACAGTTTTATAGCTAAATGAAAACCTGGTGAAGTATAACTAGAAGTAGCGAGCTACACATTGTGTTTCATATCTGTGTATCCACTTTCAAACATACTTATTTCTTAAATTTTTCACCTTATTAAATTTTTCTTTCCTTTTGATTGACTGTCTGTTTTTCAGAGTAATTTTTACAGCTGGAAGAAATTGGAAGTGTCCAATTCTTCCAAGAATAGACTCATCAAAAGGAACAGACTCCATTATCCTCACAATGCCCTGAGTCCCCACACAGTTCCACTAATTTTGTGTCAAATTTGTGAATGCTCCTCCAGTAAGTTGTGAAAGCTTTTCTGGGGATTGATGTTCTAGCTGTCTATTTAGGAAAAGTGTCTTTCGGTGTCAAGTCTTAACCAGATTATCGTTGACATCCAGCAGAACAAGAGGTATAATTTCTTAAAACTCTGAGACAAGTCCACATTGCAAGCACAGTCTTTCTATCATATAAGGATCTTGGAAGGGACAGCATGAGAAATGGGCTGAATTTTCACCTTGCCTCTCTGGGTCATAGGTAAATAAATTATGCCCTAATGTGAGCTACAACAGTCTCCTATACAGAGCTTGATACTGGCAGAACAGAAAAAGGTAGCACTGCCTTTCTGAGAATGCTTTCCTCTGCGCTGCTCCCAAACACTGAGGTAAGGACTTTGTTTAGCATTGCTAAGGCAAACCTCATATAAGGAAGTACTACACCTAGAGAAATTCCGACCTATTATACCTTTTCAGTTTTTGTAAGGGAAATAGGAAAAGTTAAATAAAAATTATGCCATCAGAATTGTTGTTGCTATTATTTCTATCCACAGCTACAAAGCACAGCTGCAAAAGCCAAGGTCAACATCATGAGGATATTTCCTTTCATTTTTTCTGTCCACTCTCTTTTCAGCTTGCTATAGTCCAGGTTTCTACTACCCTCCTCCTCAATGGCTGATTTTGAGCTGTTTTATCACTGCACTCCCTAGCCCTTCAATTTAGTGTGTTATTTGTGTCTCTTGTACTTATCTGAAAACAAACAAAATCCTTCCTGCCACTGACATGCTATTTGCTAGGCTTCACATTACTCTCCTTGATTAGGTAACTGTCTTTTTCTCCATTCATCACTTGACTGTGGAGTTCATTTAGGATGGTCACTGCACATTGTCTTGTCTTTCCCTGGTACCTGACTGTGGCAGGACATCTACCCCCTCTCCTATCAAAGATCGTTGGTGATTAAAGAGAAAACCCAGGCTGAAAGGCCCAGCAAGGGATCATCTCTAGTGTCAAAAGGGCTCAGGCCTCAGCTAAGAATCAACATCTTAGTTTGGAGAGCTGGTGTGGGAAGAGATAAAAGAAATATTCTTGACTAAGAGACACTGTTTTACCAACTATCAAAGACACATGAGTTATCACAGAGGCAAAAGCCTTCTACACACGCACACCCTGAAAGTGCAGGAGATCTCTCCCTGGAGCCTGGACTCAGGTTCTGTGGTTATTCCCTGGGGATTGAGGGAAGGGATCTCGATGTGTGCCCCACCAGCAGCTGGATGGTGAGATACACTGAATCTTAAGTTATATAATTTCTTCTCTAGCTGTAACATTAATAGCTACCTTTAATGTTGTGCTGTATATATCTACCAGTAGTTTCTCTTTTTATCCTTATTCCTGTGTAGTATTAGTTTGTTTTAAGTTTTATGTCTGTTAGTTTTCTCTTTATTAAATAAATAATTCATTCCATAATAGACCAAATCAGCAATTAAAGAATTTGTGAATGAGGTGCTGGCTGCCTCAATGAAGCTACTGCCTGCTGCCAGAGGCCTGGGTAAAAGGTAAGGACTTATCTAAACTCCCCCATCCATTCATTACACTGAAATGGCTGGATCCTGATCTTGACTGATCAGGCAGCAGATGATAACAAGACAGAGTGCTATAACTCAGTAGTAACCTGTTGATGCATGGAAATATATTACCATACATCAAAACCAAAGGATAGTGTCTTTCTGTAGGCATGATGACAAGTCTTTATGTCTAAGCTAATTTTGGTACTTGTTTTGTGCAGAATGTAGATAATATTACATACCTAAATGCACACATATCAACATCCATGTATTGGCTGTTTGATTTGTTGATTTGGTTTCTGCTATTATGAACCTGTTGCTGTAAGGTATTTAATGTCCATTAATGCTAGCAAGGAATGAAAGCAGTGAAGATATGCTCTACTTATATAAAATATTTTCCTTGACTACTTTAACTTGCAAAAAACTGTCAGACTTCAGAGCTCACTCAAATACTCCTTACAGTTTTCAAAAATATTCTCCAAAGACAGAAAAACATTCACTCAACCCTGCCCTGCAATGCATTTCCTTATATGCTTCTTATGGTGCTCATCAATTTCTTAATTTTTTCCTTTTTTCACTTGTTTTATTCTTCAAATTTGTACTCTAATCAAGAATTGAGAATAAAGTTAAATCATGTATATATGTCCACCTGACTATTCAAAATAGCAATGTGCAAACAAAAAATTAAAGAAGTCATTGAGATGTGTCTACTTTGGCATACAACTATGTGATCTGCTAGAGAAAAACGCCGAGTTTCTGACAAGCCTTAGTGAGGACAACTGTCTTCTTAAGCTTTTAAAAAGAGATAAAAAAAGGGTCGAGACAGCTTATTTTAGTAATCTGTTTTTTCCCATAGCTACTCTTTTTACTGGGGATCTCAGAATTTGAGTGAGAAACTGGCCTCAGCAGAAGGTAAGGTAGGTCATCATAAGCCACAACACTGGAATATCCTTGAAGATGCCCACCAAGTGACATGGTGCACTGAAAGAAATGGATATTAAATTTGATTAATAGGATATTCAAGCTATATTCACAACATGCTAAATTTATATCACTGTGCATGTTCTGTGAGGAACTGTGATCTGGGCAACCCCAGCACCACAGGCCACTGAACTTCTGCTGCTTCACCATCTTGCTGTGGCCAGGAAGCCCTGGAATACCAGCCCTACCTCTGGGGAGGTGAGGGTGGAAGAAACAGTGCATTGCTGTATTTTAAATGTAACACATTGGCTTTCTGGGAAGCCCTGCCTCTACTATTTTCAGTGACAAACCTGGATTCTCCTGGGGGCTCAAGGAAATGTACCTAGGAGTTAGCTTCAGGTAGACCAGGTAAGAATCACTCTTTTGCAATCTTGAATCAGGTGAAAAGATCCCTGCAGGCTAACATCTCAGCTGCATTCAGAAGATGGGATTCTTTGTCCACAAGTGTGACAAGCAGCCTCTGAAGAAAGTTCTGTGTGTCATAGAAGGAGAATTTGTATCTCCACCACATCCATGGCATTTATTTAAACGTTAAAACATTAAAAACTTAGAAATAATTTCTATAAATTCTGAGTGTATTAAAACCAGTCAGTGTCTATGAAAGAAATCTCTAATAATCAAGTTTGAATAGTTCCTGTGAATTTAAATAACTTAAATCCACTTGACAAGTGGTGTTTAGAGCCTAACAATTTAGGAACACAGTGAAAGATTGTTGTCCTGTGGCTAAATGAGCTTGTTCCAAAACTGGGATTAAGTAATTAGCTGGTTATGTTCCACTGTGAGCTAAGCTTGGCCACAGTACCATTTTGATGTACTCTGTATAATTCTTTGGCTCTCATGCTGCTGTTGCTGCTGCTACTGAAAGGCTCTGTTCTTTGGTTTCAGCTTGATGGATAAATTTGTTATCTTACAATTTATCACTGTCTTTGTAATTCTTATTGACAAAGCTCCTTTCTGAATGCATTTTGTCGAGTTCCTTTGTATACATGTGCCAAGTTTGAATGTTGCTGTGTCGCTGTAAATTCCCATGCCTGAAATAAAC
>JANRGV010000051.1:31416388-31436816 GCA_024734035.1 Alethe castanea | reverse complement strand
ATGCATTTTGTCGAGTTTCCTTAGACTGAATAACAAGAGAGATGTTTGTACAGTAAACTCTTCCTTCAACTACTCAGACAGTTTATACTTGTGTGCACACATTTGCAATGCTTTCAATTAATTTCCTGCCGTATCTCAGAACAATTTCCCTTCTGATGTTTGCTATTGCTTGCCTGAGATTGTACATACAGTGTGCAAGTCTCAAATAAAAAAGCTTTTCCTGAAAAGCTTTGAAGATGGTGGCTCTGAGCCCTGGGGAAAGGCTGTGCTCTCTCATACAGGTGTCAATTTGAAATTACTGTTAGTTTTGTTCGCTGCTTTTGAGGGCCATTTTTCATATGAAATCATTCAGGCAATATCCTCTGTTCTGGACAAGCAGCCCTGTCTCAAAGCATTACTGATAGCCTTTAATGCAGGAGGTGGAATCAGCAGAGGGAGGGAAGACTAGCCAGCAAACAGTACTGGGGTCTCTTGGGCTAAGGCACAACAGGTGATCTGCTGCTACAGCTGTCTCTGCTGTGTTTTTTCTGTGCATGACAGAAGGATTTCATTTTGCCAGGCTTTTGGTAAAAATCACTTCATATAGCTCTGCCTTACATACTGCAGTGAGAATCTTTTGTTTTATTAGCTAATGTGGTCTGCAACTGGGCAAATTTCACATAAACAGGCAGAGCAGAACACACAACATCAGCCAGGATTTAAAGTCAAGTCATATTTAAGCTCTCAAGTGTAGGAGTCTGCTTTTGCTAATAAAAAATGCAGCACTACTTTTCTTGAAAGACAACGTCTGACAATCAGATGGCACTTCTGATTTTTCGTCTTTGAGATAGACTGGAGATTTTTTCCCTCACCTTGGCTTCTGATGTTGGAAAAAATTTCTTGTCCACTTCTGCATCTCCAAAAGATATCATGTCTTGCTGATGAAGCAGGAGAAGTTATCAAGGTGTTTGCAATTGTGTATCGAGGCATCAGTGTGTCCTGATTTTTTTCTGGGATGGAGTTAACTTTCATCCTAGTAGATGGTACAGTCTGTGGGTTTTGGGTTTAGTAAGAGAATAATGTTATTAACACATTGATATTTCTGTTGTAGTGCTGTTAACACATTGTAGTTTCTGGATAGTGTTTATTCAAAGTCAAGGACTTTTCGGTTTCCTATGCTCTGCCAGCCAACAGGTATGCAAGAAACCAGGAGGGAGCATGGCCAGGACAGCTGACCTGAACTGGATAAAGTAATATTCATTACCAGAGAACATCTTGCCCAGTATATAAATTGAGGTGATTTGGCCAGGAGGGACCCATCACTGCTGAGTGATGCACTGGGTATCAGTCAGTGGGTGAGCAATGCTACATCACTTGTTTCTCTTTGGGTTTTATTTCTCTCTTCTTTTTGTAACTTCCATTTTCCTTTTCATTATCCTTTTTATTTTCCTTTTTTATTATTATTAATTTTGTCATCACCATCATCATCAATCATAATGATCATCATCATAATCTTCATTATTTAATTTGCTTTGTTTCAATTATTAAACTGTTGTTATTTCAACCCATGGGTTTTATTTTTCCAGTTCTCCTCACCATCCCACTGGGAAGGGAGTGAGCAAGCTGCAGCATGGTACTTGGTTGTCAACTGGGGTTAAACCACAACAGAGTGACAAAAAAACATACCAAGAATTGTGCAGACGACAGGGCTCATAGAGAAACACAACTTTTTTTTCTCTCTCTAGTGGGAAATGTCACAATTCTTTAATGTTTACGTCCTTCTTCCACTATAAAGCCATGTTTGCTCACTTTGGAGAAAGAATTTTTGCACAAGAGGTTATATATAAATCCATGGATGATGAGGCAAATGTGTTGCTCCAGGGAAGAATAATGCTCTTTCATTTTCAAATTTATATGTCCAGTATTTACTGTGCACAATAATTCACTTTCCTGTTCAGACTAAAAAAGATTAAGGCACTGACCTCAAACATAAAATGATAACACATATAAATTTTACAGAGGAAAAGAATTAATTAATTAGGATAAAAATGTGTTATTCCTACTTATCACTTTATATACTTTACACCCCACCTTCCAGTTTAGCCATGAATTTTCCTTTGGTCTGCATCAAAAGCCTCTGGAAGTCAGTAGAAAGCCTGCTGTTGAATTCTGATGGGCTTTTGCTTAGGTTTTTAAGGAATATATACTCTTGCTTGACTGTGTGGTTTATATTTTGATGAATTGCTTGTCATATCTCCTTGGATAATTCATTGCTTCAGTGGAGAGATAAACCCCAATCTTGTGCAGTTACCCCATCTTTTACAGGTATTGCAATTTACAATGTATCAATCATCTGCCTGCCTTTAAGGAATTTACAGCAACATTGCAAAATTATGTTGACTAACACTCAGAGATCAGAACTGGAGAGGTTTTGTTAGCACATAAAGAATCCTATATATATCCAATGATATATTTAATTTGAATTGACTTCCACTGAACACTCATGATTTCCCAAATGCTCTCATTAGCTGTCACAGTTGATCCATTGCTATGCCATGGTTAAGAGAAAAATATGCAATGGAGAAATATTCTGGAGCCCATCCGCAGGCACTTCACAGGGGAAGCACATGACAGTCCATGGAAGCTTTGCTCTCAGGATGTGTGAGATGCTGAGGGAGAGGTGTGTGTTGGATGGTTGCAGGGCACTGGGTGCATGATAATATCCTCCTGAAAATCTCAGCAGCAGCAGTAGCAAGCTTGAGCTTTTGTCCTGTCTACCCCCTCATTCTTGAGGAAGGAAGAAACTAAACTGCTGAAATGCCTTGCGAATGGCTCTAAGTCAACCTATAATTAAAAGCCCAGTAGCAGCAGCATCTAAGGATATGACCTTGTGTTCATAGTATTTTCTTGCACTATACTCCTGCTGGAACAGGATTAGGATTTCATTTCTGTTTCACCCATGTTTCATTGTTTTGGTAGCCTGCAGGCTGTCATAATCCAGATCTTTGTTTTTTGGCTCAGTTCAAGTGAGGCTAGTCAGGTTTTTTGTTTAGCAATAAACCTGTGAGAAGATAGTGCCTACTTTCCACTAATTGGAGTGGGCTTTGCTACAGGTCAGGGCTTTTTAAAAAAATATTTGGACAATTTAGAAGAGGTAGCCATTTACATTCCTTCAGGAAGAGGGCTGATGGCTTGAGAGAAGGCAGAAAGGACTCTTAAATTAGCTCATATAATTATTCTTATTTGAAATGGTATATGTTGTGTCTTGATAGGTTTCATGATGCAACTTCTGCACCAAGGTCTTTCGGTCTTTCATTTCTTGTGTAGTGTTCATCCAGAAAGCCAGAGAGGCCCTGTCCATGTGTCTCACAGGCTAGACTAGCAGACACAGGGCATAATTATTCTTTCTAAATTTTAGGTATCTGCAGTTGCTCAGAGGAATGAAATTCTGGGCAGGATTCACCCTACAACAGACATCTGAAGTATATTAGGTTATTCATATTCTCAGCCTTTGTGTAATGGAACCTGGGGTGACTAGCACAGATGTGCAGGACAAAACCTAAAATCAAGCAAGTAGTGTCCCATCCATAATTACATCAGCAATGGCTGTGGACATTAGAGATGAGTGTTGGTTCTGTGCTTGCATTATTTTGGAATAAAAATTGCTAACCACAACAAAAAATAAGGTATTTAAAATATTTTTTGAACCAGACGACTGGCAAGTGTGAAATTATATGGGCCATAAATGACAAAGCTTTTTCTGTGAGTAAATTATGTCATCTCTGGTGTGTCATTCTGTCAGATTTGAGACTGGAGGAAAGTTTGGTCTAAGAAGCAGACTCTTCACTATAAAGTGGGATGTGAACACTTTTGATTTCAATAAATATAATTAAGAAAAACACTGCAGAGAGACTCTATGATCTGTGATTAATTTCTACCTGGAATAAGAAATAATATCAGTTCATTTAATCTTTTTCCTTTGAGCTGAGGGACTGGAATAACAGTTGTACTCAGGATGCCAGCATTTGTTTCTTTAATTTAAGGCTGGTTTTTAATCTTAAAAAAGAAAATATGTGTGCGTGTGAGAAAGATTTAATGAAAATGGCTCTCACCTCTACACATAACATTATGAATGCCTCAGACAGTAACAGCAAAATAATATCTGCCAATAATCACCTTAATAATGATTTTCATTAATCTTTATTCAGAGCTATTCTTTTTGATTGAGATGAAGAGGAACAGTAGGCAGTGCAAATTCAGAGCAATGCCAGGTACATTCAGAAGATACTCTAAGGCTTTGCATTATGAAAGCCCCTTTTGATCTGCCATGTGTACAGAGAAATTTGCATGGTCCCTCTTAATAAAAGAGTTAACACAAAGAGCTTTTATTGAAATAAAGGCTGTGTTCTTATTAGATATTGCAGCATGGCTTCACTAACTATGAATTTTTTCTCTTTTAATTTTCTGTCTGAGTTTAGTGTTCCTGCAAGGTACAGGAAGAAAATATTAATGAACTGCATGACAGTTCTACCAGGATTTGAAATTCTGACTGCTCTAATGTAAAGCAGGATAGTTTCCACTGCTTCAGAGAGACCATGAGACTGAGAGTGAAGCCCAAGAACATCAGTCTGGAAGGCAGGACTGTGGGGCTGAGGGCTAAGAGGGCTTGTTCTTTGCCTTTGTGTTCTTTGACTTCTCTACTCTGGTTTTGAATAAAGGCAACTCTTCTTATAGGCCCTGTGTGCTTAAGGTGCTTGTCAGTCAGGAGAGCAGACCAAAACCTCAACTTTCAAGCCAATTCACTCACCTATCAATAAAATTACAGAAGAACTCTGGGATGCCAGATTAGACAGTGTTCCTGGTTTCTAGACAGATGGCTGGTACTTAGTAATAATGCCTATAGTGCAGTAGACTAGACCCAAACCATACTAACAAAAATCTGTACAAAGTTCAGTCACATTTATAAGTTTGACTTTCCATATCCTAATTTTCTCAGATTGGCTAGGGCTAGAAACAATGGGAGCAGCCTAGGAACACCAATGACATGAGTGTGCATGTTATTTTTGTTTTTCTATTTTTTTTCTTTTTTTTTCCCACTTGAAATCCTATATTCATTTGGAAACTAAATATAATCCCTTCCCTACCTTTTGTAGTTCAGGAGACAAAATTCACATGATTCTCTTTAATCTCAGGTTGAAAAGGCAACATCCAAACCGCATTTGCCATTTTGCTCCATGTTCTTCAGGGACTATAATCTTACAATGATGGCCCCAAACAGCCCCCAAACAGTATCTTCTGAGCCCTGGCACTTGGTATTTATTCTCATAATAAATGGTGGTATGGTCAACCTTGATAATCTTGGGAATTACTCAACTATGGCACTGCTATCACTACTTATGTTTATACCAGTAAATTAAACCTTGACAGAAAAAAGTCCTCTGCACTGGAACTTGAGTTCACACTATTAAACTCTAAGATAGTTCTCAGCACCGTTTTGGCCTGCAGTTACTCATGGCTAGGGATATTTTTGGAAGGAAAACCTGCTTCCAAACACCATTCCAAAGAGGGAGTTCATACACAGAAACTCAGTTTTGTAGGATAAGAAGATGGGCATTCTGTGCTTGAGAAGAAGGAGAAAAAAGAAGAAGAAGAAGAAGAAGAAGAAGAAGAAGAAGAAGAAGAAGAAGAAGAAGAAGAAGAAGAAGAGCCGCCATACTATGCCAGAGAATTTCAGCACCAGGAATATTTCATATATTAGCATAGCTCTTTTTGTTCATAACTTTTCCCCTAACTTACAGTTCTCCAAGTTATTGTTTTTAATTATCGGTATTTTGTTTTTAAAAAAAGTTTTTTTCAGCAGAACAGATAATTACTTTTTAGATTTAGTAGCTTCTAAAGATAATTTAATTTATTAAGATTCATGCTTACATTTTTAGTACCTCCATCTACCTTGTAATTACTATGAAATTAATTTTTGTCTATTTTTAAGCCATGCTTGTTCTTCTTGTACACCTAACTTGCTAATTATTTCTGTACTGTTTAGATGAGCATGTGTGTATTCACATTGAAAAGTGAAGTACTGTATAAAAATCTTATAACACAGCCTGTAAGAAGAAGGTAGAGTCAGCAACACATCTGTTCTTCTTGACACGTGTTTGTCTGGCATGTGTTTGAGACTTTCAGTGATGGGGGTTATGCAGTCTCCCCAGGAAAGTCTTCCCTGGGCTGTATGTGCTTTATCTTTACAAAGCTTTTTGCAGGTCTGACCTAGATCTCTCTGGTGGCTTAAAGCTGCTGCTTTTTGTCTCATCACAGCCCTAATACTTACTGTCTTTTGTCACAGACTATTTCATCCTCTGATCCTTCCTGTTGCTCTTCCTGATCTCTCTCTCTATATATCTCTGTTTTATTTGATTGATGGAATTCTGTTGTTGTTTTGTGTTTTCAACTGTAGCCAGTCATGTCTGGTTAGAAATGTGTTGAACCTTTGTCACCTACCTGCATGAAACTTTTCACAAAGATAAAATGTGACATAGCTCTCCGTAATGTGAATTATGGAGATGGATGTTTCTGTGACACTATGCCATCTTCCTTTGCTGTATAACTGAGCTGAAATCAGGAAATCAATGGCAGAATTATTATGGGTTCTTAAGAAGCCAAATACTTCCTCTGTAAACTCTGAGATACACAACAGTGGGTGAGTGGAAAAACAAAGTAATTTGGATTGTCCTCTTGCACCAGTCCTGGAAGGCAGATACAGGTGTTGCCACTATTAAGAAAACACATATTCCTTTGAATGTATGGGTCTGAGTAAAAGGACAGATGAGCACTCAAGCACAGAAGAAAACAAGCTGTGAGTACAATTTTGATGGTAAATTTCTATGCAGAGAAGATGTTTCTGCTTAATCTTTTGATATTAGCTTGCTTCGGTGGGTGTTTTGTCATTCCCACTGTTGCAGGAGATAAACAAATGTAGGTCTTAAGCAATGTTTCAAAGCTAATGTGTGGAAAAATCAAGGTAACAGGAGAAAATATTTTAAAAGCTACTGTAATATTATTTCTTTATGTGTATATTTTTTTTGTATCCATAATGTATCTATCAGATATCTGCAGAACAAGCCCACTAATATGTACATTCTTTGCATTAACTTCCATTCTTTTAAACATTAATTACAGTGATGTTCTGAATGTGTCAGTCCTGTAAGGATATGTCTGTGCTTATTATACCAGTAAGCTATTTTGGTTTTGCAACTTTAAGATAAAACATCAGTCATTTAATTTCTTTGCTCTACAATCAAACACATAAAGGCTTATCTGCAGTTCCTGCTAATTGGCTCCTGTTAATTCATATAAAGGCCTGTTTGATAACAGCTAGCATAAAGACAGGAGAGCAAAATTTGAAGCTGTGACTCAAAACATTTCTGTACTAAATGACTCCTCTAGGTGGTGTGTGCCTGGAAGGGGAACCATCTATGTAGGGAGTGGGACTGAAGGTTTTATCCCTTTAGAAAATGGCAGTGAATAAACACATAACTCTGTGGACACTCTTCTGCTCCCGAATATGAACAATATTGTGGCCATTTGTGAGCACAGACTGTGCATTTGGAAATAAGGGATTTAGGACCAGAACATAAATGTAAAGCATAGGTGCCTGTCTGAAATGTACCAATACTGAACAGCGACTATACAGACCTTTGTTATACCAAATCTCATCAAATTCTGCAATTACTTTTTAGGGCAGAATTTCTCAAATCCTGCTGATCATTTCTGCGTTTTACAATATTTTTTTCCCCAGCCAATTTTAAGCACTTTGTAAGCACTGGCTGAACATCAGTCCTTTTTTTAAACCATAATCAAGCTCTTTGGCTGGCCCTCTTAAAAACTATTGCCCTTAATTGTTTTCCATTAGCAGAAGAACATTAAAGGCACAGCCAGTGATAGCTGCCCATTAGAGATGAACCAACAGAGTGTGTGATCTCTGAGCTGTGAAGAAGGCATGGCCTAGATAGGCAATACAGAGTCCTGAAGGTTATGCACACTACTGCCTAATATGCTTTCTCTGCAACTAACTAAGACCACGAGAACATTACTGGGACCTGAGGTGAATCACCTTGAAAAAAATAATCGTGTCACCTTTGTTGAAGTGTAAGAATAGTTAACAAGGGAAGCATTGTTTCCCTCACTAAGTAAATGATGAGTATTTGTAAGGTGCAGCTGGAATTGAGAATCACATTGGAACCACATGCAGCAGTAACTTGTTAAACTCTGTGCAACCTGTGCACCAGCTTCCCAAAAGGTTAAATGTAGCTCAGCAAGTATAACATTATGTCAATTAAAACATCTATACATTCTGTTCCTGATCAAAAAAAATGACTGTCACTGTATATACATGCAGCTGTCATAGAAGTTTCCACCCTTGAACTTTCAGTTTGCTATGTCTGATGTCCTGTCACTTAAATGCAATTACACTTATGATTCTTCACTTGATGAGCTTACCAATTTATGATTCAGTTGATGGGAGTGGGGAGGGGAATTGGACCACCTTGCTCAAAGAAGAAAAATACCATGTGAAGCACATACATCCAGGCAACTTTACTATTCTTAGGACAACAAGAGATGAATAAGAAAATCCCACTATTTTAGGAAAAAGGAAGTTGAGCTTCCCCCTGCCCCACTTACAGAGATATTTTCAAAACCTTCTATAAAAGATTAGCCAAAACTCCAGGGCATCCATAGGGCAAGAATTGTGAAGACACACCAGCAGCACACAGAAAGGATAAGATGCTGTTAGCCTCAAGATTCTGTTTGCTATCCCAGTGTCAATATGGCAGATAACCATTTTAAATTGAAGTGGATTTTTTTCAACTTTTTTAAAATTTAAAAAAATATATTTCAATGGACTTTAAATTTCTGTCAATAAAAGTTCTCTTAGCTGTACCAAAAAACTGAGTATGACAGATCATGTTAAAGGAGAAGGAAAGGTGGTTGTGAGACCTGGGTGAGGAAGTGATAGCTCTAGTGTGAGGAAGAGGAGGAGGAAGGTAGTAGCTTCTTCTGTGGAGGAGGTGCAGGACAAGAAAAGCAGATAGTTATATAAGGATAAAGTGCTTCTGCAAGGCAGGATGATACTAAAAATGCAGGTATAAATGTCTCCATGTGATCTCCAGCAGTGAGAGTCCCCAGGTGCAAATGCAGCTGTTACAGGTGCCAAAACAGACATATCCTCTCTCAATGGCTATGAAAGTTGTTTTTTTTTTCAGAGAAGTTCTGACTTCCAAATCCTTTTAGGGCACCAAATTATGCATGCTTCCTCAACCCATTGATGCATCTCTCCTCCCTTTAGAACACTGAGTTCTACCTGCAGTGATAACCCTCAGATCCCTGTACAGACATAGGAATAGAACACTCTCCAGCTCTCTGGGGTCTGCAGCAGTCACCTAAAAGAGCTCAGGTGGATTGTGTCTCATGAGTCCCCACTTCACTGAGCTGAGAGGGGACTGAAGAGGATGCATCTGCTTGCCTGGACAGGTGAGGTGAATCCCTCTGTTGAGACAAGTCTTGCTCTCCCCGTGGAGCATACCAAAAATACCTCTATTTAAAATCCAAGGATGTAGTTCTGGATATGATCAGTCAGGGCTGTTTTCCTCCAGGAACCTGTTTCCCCAGATGGGCAGTGATAAATACATTACGTTATTTTACAAAAGTGTTTGGAAGCTATAAATACCGAGGGAGATTTATCCCTTTTGAAGCAGAATTCAAGGCTTTTTTAGTAACCTCCTTTTTTTTTTTTTTCTGCTTTTGACTGTTTTCAGGATTACACTTCTGATTCTATTGATGTTTCCAAGCTTACAACCTCAAGCCTGAAAATTGCTGACTGCTTATCTCTTGTTCCTGCAACCAATAACTCAGCTTCTGCGGTCCCTAGTAAGACTTGTGAAGAAATGTCAAACGGGCTGTGCTATTGAAGGAAAATAGGATAAAAAATCCAGTTGAATTTGCTTCCTGGTGTTTACAAACATCAAAATGCTTGTCTGTTATGAGTTAAGGCCACAGATATGTGTTGGCAGGATGGATGTCTTAGTCATAATATTTTTTTTCATTATGAGAATTTCTGTCAGATGTAGTTTTTGTGTTATCAACATCTGCCACTGAGGGCTGGGCTGTGATCTATAAGTGTTTCAAGTAAAAGGAAACAGATTTTCCTTCTAAAAATCAGAAATTGCCAAGCTGTTGTTTGGAGCAAAACCCTGCATTTAAAGCAATCTTCTCCTGACAGTTCAAGAGAGGCTTTTATCACCTGAGGTTTATCTCCTTGTCTGATATTCATGATTTCCTCCATGTCAGTTACTAGGATGTCAATACTGTGTACTAGGATCATATTAGCTTTCTTTCCCACAGTATAAATGTTAGTGTTGTTTAAGCACACATTAATTTTTGTTAAAAAAATATGCTATAATACTTACTGTTTTGTATGAGTGAAGACATAGAAGAAAGAGAAGTGCAGACTTGCATCTCCCCTTTCCCATGAGGAACTCCTTTGAGGAGCTGCCATGTTATGCATGGTGTTGCTGTGTCTTACTGTCAAGAGAGAAGCAATCAGTAGATCCAATGTGCTAAACTGTGAAGCATGTTATACCTGATAAACCCTTGAGCTGGCACTATCCTCCTCTGTTGGAAAAAAGTGCAATAGTTATTCAGCAGCCAACTCTGTTTCTGAAGAATCTAGGAGAAATTGTCTAGGTAATTAGTGTTAACAGCAGCATCAGGAGGAGGCTGATCCTCCTGGAGGTTTCTTGCTGGCATTTGTTTTTTTTTTTTTTTTTTGGTTTTAGATATTCTTTCTAACTTCCACAGGTCATGTGTAAACATTAATCATAACGCTGGCTCAATTCTGGCAGAAATGTATTTGGATGTCTCCATCTGCCAAGGGTTTACAGTCCAGAAATTCCCAGAATGGACCTAAATCCTCAGTTAGTAACTGTCATGCTTCCAGGGGTATGTTTACCTGGGGAAAAGCTGAAGTGCACGGAGAAAAATTCCTTAGCTGAGCAGACTCAGAAAAAATAGAGAGTAATTGTTCATGAAGCCCACATCTTCCATTTAAATAGGAATCTAAAAACAGGGAATTAAGGATAAGTTGTGCTTCCTGCATTGGATGCACTAGAACTCCCTATTAAAAAATGATTATTTTATATAAAGCATTAAGCAAGTTTTCTCAAATTTCTATTCATTCCTTTCCTGAAAAGTCTTCAATCACTCATGGAAATCAATGAATTATAATTTGTTGGGCCACTGAAATGAAAAAATATGAAACTGTAGATAATAACAGAATAATGGCCAAAAACGCCAAAACTGCAAAAAATGAATGAATGTCTGTCCTGAGGGCTTGTTTCAGCTGAGAAAAGATATGCTTCAGCTGCCTGTCTAGCTGGAAGTGAATGACTGGAGCACTTGTGCTCCCTGTTACAAAGTGACATGACATCAAGTAGTTCTCCTTTAGATGTAACAACAGAGTTTATTAATTCATACTCAGAGCCATGCTAATCCAAGGTGATTTATGTTCGATTTGTGCATTTTTATTCCTGTACTTGGATACCAAGTCTGTTGTGGCTGCTTAGATAATTTGTACCTTGTATACTGATATTTCTCACAATAGGTGAGCGTATGGTATTTACAGAACAGTTAACACTCTCAATATGCAAGTGCTACAGCCATTAACTTAGTTTTTTTTTGTTTTCATATAAATCAGGAAATATTAACCACGGATCTATGCAGACAGAGCAGCAGATAAGAAATCCTCTAAAATCAGTGGTATTTATAAATATAAGATATATAGTTTTTATAAAAAAGACTGTACTTGCATGCCTATAAAATGTGCAACTTTCCTGTTAAATATACCCCTCCTCAGAACATTTAACAGCCAAGTAGGTATTTTTGATAGAGAACAAGAGATGGAGACCAAGAGCACTAAACCTGAGCACAAGAGAAACTTCTAGCCTGGAGCTGCCTCCAAGAACACGTCGAATTTGGGGCCCTAAACCACTAATCTCTCAAGTTTGACAGGGATTACGGTTGCCTGACTTCAGGAGTCTAAAAGTCAGGCATCTGTTCTGAACTGGCTGTCTCATTTCCCTTTATGATCAATGGGGATAGATCAGCAAGGTGATGATTCATTCCTCTTATCTCTGGCTGGCATGAATCACTCTTTTACTTCTCCCTATAAATTATTTTCTCTATCCTATGTGTGTCTTCTGTTCTTTCAGTTGCAAAACACTTCCAGCTGTTTTTCTCCAAGCCGGGAAAAAGCCAGGGATTTCTACCAGTGAAGAAATCACACATTTATAAAAAGCCCTCACTCTGCTGCAAGTCCAGCTTCACAAGCTTCTTTGAGAAGGCAAATAGGGCTGTGCCTGCATGATGCTGTGCCTGACACCACATGTTGCCACAGAAGGGTCTAGAGGAAGGTGACCCAAAATGGATATGCAGTCAGGAGGAGATGCCAAGGCTTCACCTACTTCCGGAGAAACCTGTAAGATGAGAGTACCTGACCTAGTAATTTGTAAACTAAGGACAATTAGAGCAGGGAAAATAAGAGATTAAGCATACAATCTGTGCCTTCCTTTTGTGTCTTCCTCCAGACCTTCCAGAAAGAGATTTGTATACAAACAGTATATGCTGTTGTCTTAGCCTTTTTCACAGAATTCCCTTCTCTTGGCTCTCTGTCTCCTCTCTGGTATCTTGCTCCCACAGTGTAGCAATTTTTCTCTCCAGTAGGTACAAAAAATACAAATCATAACTACAGTACTCACATTTGTGATATCTACAGTGATTCATTTCAGCTAAAGGACTAATTTTCTTTCTTAATTCCAGTGACTTTTTGAAAGGCTTTCTCCCATCTCCCCATCCCATATCAGCAATCAGAAAGTGTCCTGTCTTCTCTCTAATTAATGATCATTCCTTTCAGGCATTGCAGATGTCTTCACATATGGCTCATTACCCTTAAGACAGAAACGATGTAAGAGTTAAAGGTTTATTTCACAGGGTGCCTTGGGCAACCATGAAGGATGAAGTCATTAAAAATACTTTTAACTAAAGAGAGTGCTGCTACCCAGCCTCATATTTTCCTGCTTTGACAATATTTTGTGATGGTCATACCTTTTGGATCAAGGTTTATTAGCTTTCGATTGTGGTAAATGTGCCTGGAGCAGAAGGAAATCAGAACAATTGTAATAAAACATATATATATATATGCATACTATCTAGGTTCAAAGGAATTTGCTTTTTTGATAAACTTTAGATTAATAAATGACTTAGAAATGTGTGTTGATGAGCTGGCAGATCTTACATGAGTATTCAGAATTCTGGGTTCATAGAAGAACTACAGCAATAGAAACAGAGAATAAAGGTTAAAATTAGAATGTTAAAGTCTCATTGTCTTAATAAGTTTTATCATTGTGTTTACAGAGTTGAATCTGCTGATAGAATGAATGCTTTAAATTTTTACTTCTTATTTGTACATCTGAACTCTGCAGGCCTCATACAATGATGGCCATTCCAGGTGATCTAAATCAGCCTACTCTGTGAATTTTGCAGTGTTTTTCTATCAATATCCATCAAACATATGACTATGCCTTCTGCCAGTGTTTGTCAGTCCTTCCAAAGACGCCGAAAAAGGAAAACTGGTGTGATAATTTTCTTTTTGAAGATTTTTAGGATTTTCAATATGAAATATAGATAAAACTGAAGATAAGTTTATTGTTTCTGGACAGATGGTTGCAATATCTGTGGTGGTCTCAGTTCTGGATATTTAAATATAGGCCTCAGAAACTTTCATGTCCAGTTACATCAGTGGGGCACCACCAACACAAAAATAGGGCATTAATAATTGTTGTCTCATCTTACAGCAGGATCCTCCAGAATGCCCTAGTTAAAAACATCTGATAAAAATCGGTGGAAGCAGTTTTTTAGCACCAATAAAACCAGTTAGGAATCCATGAGCCCTACAAGTCTGTCAAAAAATGTTCATGCATGTATGTTTAATTTCACAGGCTGCGTTATGGCTGTCGATGCTCACCTGTATCCATCCTCTTGATGGCATTTAGCTTCAGCCAAATGTGCATTCCCATTACCCGACCTCACCTAGCAAGGACTCTTTTTCAGAAATGATTGTATATTCGGTGACTGTGAAGTATAGGAGCTACATGTTTTTGCACAGCTCCTGAACTTAATCTACACATGTCACTTGAGCTCAAATTTCCTCAGCAATTAACTTGGTGCTTCCATGTGTGCATTAAAAAGTATCAAAGAGAAAACTGGACCTTATCTAAACACCGATGGAGGACTCAGTTCCAGCAAGAAAAGATCTAATCAAAAATAACAGGAAGAATACGAATATTTTTAGGAATTTTAGCAGATTTATACCTTCCCCCTCTTTCAGGCAAGTCTGAAGTATTGAAAGTTCCAGAGGTGCCAAGGGAAATGCATTTATGTATAGAAATTTTAAAATCTTCCATCTGTGGCTTTAGTTCCGAGTCCTAGTTTGAATCCAAATCATATCAAGCTTGGAACTGAATGTAAATTGACTATGGCTATGAATAAATATAACACATCTGGATGTCATGGGTTTCAAGGTTTTTTTTTCTTCAAATGACACTCTATCGCTTTCAATTGAAGTTGGCCTTAATTGTCCATGGGTCTTGTGTTAAGTGTGAAATAATAAGGTTCAGTTCATTTTAGCAGTCCTGCTGGGTGTTCAGGGTTCCTGGCTGTATCAAAGTCTGGACATGAAGCTGTGTTGTGGGCTAGTAGTCTTGAGCAATGTCCATAAGCAAAGTCATTCTGTGTGGAAAGGCTTTCCAAATATCAACACTCTTTTTAGTGAAGGACCATAATTCACCTTGGGAGTTCTCCTGTGTTCTGCCGAGGTTTGTAGGCACTCAGAATTGATGAAGCAGCTTAACACCCAAGATAGTTGCTAGATAATTCCTTGGAGACTTGTTTGGCAGCTTCAGCAGGGGCTGATAGGAAGGCTGCCGACCAGTAATGGAACTTTACTGTTGCAACTTTATAAAATGTATTATGTTTCTTCTGACTTCATGTAGTGTGGTTAACATTTCTGTCCCTTAAGCAAAGGACCTCAGAAAAATAGTTGATGAAAATAAAGGCCTTCTTGGAGAATCAGTATTGGGTGAAGATAATGATTTACTGTCCTGTGGTGAGAATAGCATGAACTTTTCGTTTTTGGAATCCATTTCCACTGAACCAGAATAGTTCATCCCATAGATTGGAATGTCTCTTGTTGGTGTTCAAGACAGTATTTTATGATGTCCTTATATGAAGGCTGGGACACAAGCAGTAGGTGACATTCTATTTAAGCAAACATGTTCGGGTAATTGGGGTGTCTGCAGCCTTACTGAATTATACATTGAAACCTCTCAGGCTAACTAGACAAGAATGTGCCACCACTGTGATGAAAAAAGCCATTAGTATGTTTTTTCATGTGTCAATAATCCTTAACAATCTGTAAATAAGGAAAATATCAGTTTTAATAACTGGACTGTCTTAAATTGAACAAAATATTCTTACCTAGGAGCACTTATTCACAGTATGTCTGAAGAGTTTTATTACTGTGTGACCACCTCTCATGCTGCAGGTAGATGGAAGAAAATAATTCAGAACTTGCTTCATCTGGTGTGGTATTAGTGGGGAAGACTATACTCACTGCCTACACACTACTGAGGTCTTAATATTTATAGTAGCTCTTCTTACATCTATGACCTGACCATTTATGTGGCATGTACCTGGTTTGCATGCAAGCCATGGTCTTGTGCAGAGATCAGGTGTTAGATGTCAGTAAACAAGTAACTTTTGTGCATTTATTTTAAACTCAGCCATGTTAGGTGAGAAATGAATAGGACAACTGAAGGTTGCTTTTCCTAGACACCCTGATATACAATGTCATGAAAGAGCCAGTCTCATTGCTGGGTTTGTACATTTACTGAGTCTGGGGACTGGGCAGAGCTTGAATAATGGATTTCTGGAATACTATTGGCTAGTATGAAAGTTGGAAGACCATGACATCGAATTTAGCAGGAAGGATGACCCTTGTCTGGAAGAGCTTTTATTGTTGAATATGCAGTAAAGAAAAAAGGAACCAAATGCACAGCCTAGTTGAGCATTAATTTCTACAGAAGGCTACAGAGAAAAAGCACACTGGCAAAATGATCATTGAATACCTGTAAATCCAGTGCATGTTTGGTTTTTTTTTTTCCTGGGATTTTAATTTTAATTTATGGTCTACCCCTGTAAGGTGATTGCCAGGGCTTTTAATATGCCAAAATATGCTCAGAAACAAGGAACACCAGTGAAGCCAAACAGGCTAGAATGCAGTGTACTCTAGTCTGATATCTCATTTGTGAGAAGGTTTATTAAACTTGGAGGCTCCTTAACACTTGTTCCTGGACATTGAAAGGGAAAACTTTGGTTATATAACTGAGTCAGTAGGATTACTGACTACCAAAGTATGGTCTCCAAGCAACCAGTTGCTTTAGCTGATGTTGAGAATTGGACTGTGAAGATCAGAAATACAAGGAATAATCGGAAAATATCTCACTGTTCAAATAAGACTCTGGTAATGTCCAGAGCTAATATTTGTGTATGACCAAGCTAAAGTTTCCTAGAAGACAGCATTAAGTATCATGAAGAGGCTCTGCTGAAAGCAGGTCCATTCATTTCTCACAGCAGGATAATTCATGTAGTCATTCAGTTCAAGAGACATGTTTGAGTTGAGTGGCAGGGAGAGATCAACACTTCCCCTCTTAACCTTAAAGTGCATATTGTTTTCAGAAAGAGCTTTGAAGTCTGGCCAGAAGCATCAGTCTGGCCAGTTGCAAAAACACCGTATAGGCAGTTAGAGAGTAATTTTGGACACTAGAAATTAAACTGAGCAATATGGTGAGTTTCATCTCATGTACTTTAGAACTGTACATCCAGACAATGAAAAGCATAAGGACTATCTGCTGGGTCAATGTCTGTCTGCTCCTGTTTCTATAGATATACTCATGATCTAATTCTTCATGGCAAGAACTGTGAAGGGAAAGGGTAATGGCAATACCCTGTCAAGCCACCTTCAGGAGCAAAGACTCAATGAGACAAGTATAAACAGTGTGCTCTGCTTTGGTGGCATTCTTGAACAGGAGGAAAGGGAGGTCATGTTTTAGCAATGAATGAACTCAGAAGCAACTGAGCTGAATACAAAGTAAAAGTTGGATTATGAAGAAGGTTTTCGGTGGTTGAATTGCTTGCATTTTTTTCTTCTGTGTTTTCTGTTTAGTTTTTTTTTTTTGTTTTGTTTTGTTTTTTACTTCAGGGAAGTAAACAGAAGAACAGAATGTTATTATAAACTCCTTTTTGGAAACAGCAAGCAGCTCTCAGGAGATTACACACAGAAGTAAACTCAGAATAGGTTTTCTTCTAATTGAGTGTTAATAGGAGATGCACCATACTAATGAGCAGGTGAAGACAGCGATACAGTCCGTTTTAATAGATACATTGTAGTTATGATAATGAGAAGCTATTAGTATTTTTCTAGATAACAATTAGTCTGTTGATTGGTTTCCATTCCCTTTGCACCATCAGCACTTTCATATATCGATACAATGTTGATTTACCTTTTAGTGTTCCTACATCCCCCTTTCAGCTGCTTGGGTGAAAGAATAATTGTATTGACTCAGTAATCTTATGCTTTACTAGCACACTTACATATTTTATGCCTTAGTTTTATTCCTCCACTGTAATAGGACTTGAAGGCTGCAGAACTAAGTGTTCAGAAATTGAGAAGCAAAATCTAACTTTTGAGAGTTAATTCTGCTTGTCAGAACATGTCGTGATATTGTGAAGTATACCAGGGATCATACAGAATATCTGTATCTACAGATACATCTGGTGAGGAACAGGCTTCCACATAGCTTGAAACTGGACATTGTCTCTTTAGTTTGTCAGGGATGCAGCTGAGACCTTCCCACAACACAGTGTGGCACCTAGTGGCTGAGAATACAGTGAAAATAATATTTTAGAATAGCTCATGTCCTCTGAGCCCTGAATTTTCTTTAAATGAATTATCACAGTCCTGTGTAGACCTTAATTAATCAATAGTTGGACTTGATGACCTTAGAGGTCTTTCCCAATCTTGAAGATACCATGATTCTATGATTCCAACTTTTGATCCCTATGCAATCAGGCACCCAAGATGCAGACAACAAAACTGCTCCAAATCTTGCTAGCTGATTTGCAACTACGGCTTATTCACTAATTATTTTCCTTCCAACTTCCTAAAAATGCACCCTGTCCTGCAAAGAAACTGCATCTTGGTCAGTTTTCACCCAAATATGAATATCCGAAAAACTCAAAAAGGCTAATGAAAATTAGATTAACAAGAACACTGTTAAGCATCGTTGTTACTGAAAACAATCCAAAAGTAACTCTGAAGAAAACTTAGGTGCTGGATTTCCCTTAGTGCATATCTTTGTGGTGTTATTGATTTTGATGGACCTCTTGTCTTTTCCATATATGAAATAAAGCAAATCTTACAGTATTCAACTGTAAGTATTCAGTTCTTGCAGTAATCAACTGTAATATTACAGTATTCAACTGTCTTATATGTCTGGTGTCATAGTAGTAATGCACAAACATTTGGGAAAAGAACATCATGCACCATTTGGCAGTTAAATGAATTTGAGACTTAGAAATATGTTTCTCCTCATGCAGGGGATTGGTTGCCCAAGCTGAAGTCACAAGCAGTTTGTGATCTTTAGAATTAAATGTTCAGCACCTTGAGTTTTATAGCATAGTATAGCATGATGCTTACAGATCTTTCATCACTGTAGGGTTTGAACGTGTCTTGAAGAAATAAAGAATAACACCCATCTTAAGTTAAAATTTTCCTTCACCATGTCCCCCTGTTCAATTCTGCATTAGGAAGCAGCACTGTTTGCAGGGTGATCAGCACTGGAGTTGGCTGAGCTGGATTAACTGTTTGTATTCACCTACATCACATTTTGCTATTTTATTTCTTTCTGGTGTCTTGCTAGAGAAAGTTATTTGTCATTCAGTTGGATTTGATGAATGGTTTAACCTTTTCTGACTGCTCCTATTGCCCAGTTTGAGCTCAAGACAAGTAACCAAAGGAAGCACAGTGGTTTCCAGTGCACACCCCTTGCCCCTTTCAGACAAGTGGTCTGGCAGGATGGGCAGGTTTTGCAGCACTGACACCTGCTCTGCACAGGTGCCCAGGCAGTAACCAACTGTGACATTTACAGCCTTTACACAATAGTCACACTGCTCTCTGCCATTTCTGCAACCTGGCCCAGGAAAGGTGTCACAGCACCATCTGCTGTGACAGCTTCTTCCCAAGGACCGCTTAAAACAGGTTGGGCACAACTACTGTGTTTTGTTTTAAAAAGACACCATAGCTGATTATGTTACATTTTGCATGGCTTTAATGACACTGTATGAAGCAAGGCAGATGTGAAGTGTGGTACTATTTTTAGACACCCAGTTCCATTGTGGGATTTCCCACTGGATCACAGTCTCATGTGTGGGAATTCCTGTTGGTTGGCAATCCATGGCACCTGCCTTTCCCAGGCACTGGTGTCAAGTCAGCAATCATGTTAGTTTGTGTTTCCTAAACCTGCAATAGGCTTGGACAATTCAAAGACCCTGATGTGGCTGCAAGTGTCTGACTCCTGATCAGCTGAATATGATTATCTAAGATAGACAGGATGATTAGTTGTTATTTATTTATATATTTATTAGCAGTAGAATAATGCATACCATTCACAGGGGATTTTGCAGGCTTAGAAAAACAGAAGTACACTGTCAGATGGAATAACTGCACTCATCATTTCTGTTTCAAGTTCTTCTGCTGATTTTGCTATTCTTCTCAGCACAATTAGGCACATGTTTAAATTTGCATTTAATTTTAAATCAAGGAGATGTAAAGGCTCAGCATTATGAGGATATAAGACAACAAGTGGATCTGCTTTGTACTTTCTACTGCACCATAAAGTCATAGTCTACATAACATAGCCAAGAACTCAATATATTTCATTTTTGCCTGTAGAATTGGGTTTGTTTGTTTGGTTATGAATTCATTTGAGTAGCGGAAATTTTGCTTTTGGAATCTATTTAAAACTCTAGACCTGCTTCAGGGCTCCAGAGATTAAACAGAAGATGTCACATGCAGCTTAGAAATAGTATAGAGATACAATATCTAAGTAAACACTACCACTGATCAATGTAAAACATGTCTAGCCTTTGCTATATGTGCTACCTTTTGTCTTCCACTATCTGTGTGTTACCTGTTGAAACTGGCTACGCTACACAAGCTCTGCAGCTTAGACTTGCAAACACATAATTGTGTTTGTTGTTATTGTTTTAGATTTTTTAGATT
>JANRGV010000051.1:31392778-31416288 GCA_024734035.1 Alethe castanea | reverse complement strand
GAGAGGAGAGGAGAGGAGAGGAGAGGAGAGGAGAGGAGAGGAGAGGAGAGGAGAGTTAATTTTCAATGATCACCTCCTCCCAGGAACAAGACTTGCTGATCTGTTTTACTAGGAGGTCATGCAAAGGTGGCCAGACTTCCTGTAATGAATAAGGAACTCCTGGCAAAACTGGTGTATAAAAAGAAGGTGTACAAGACGTGCAGGCAGGGACAAGTGCCCCAGGATAAGCAGAGAGAATTTTTCAAAGTGTGCAGGGATGGACTTAGGAAAGTCAATGTAATCTGGCAAGGGACATGAAGGGCAACAAAGAGGATTTCTGCAGGCATAGCAGCAGCACAAGAAAGATCCCAAAAAATGTGGTGCAGCTGCTGAATTGGTCAGAGACCCTTGTGACATAGGACATGAAAAGCCTTCTTTTTCTCAGTTTTTGCTAGTGTGATTTACTTTCACAAACCCACAGGCTGGGGGATCTGTGTCTGGCCTCAGTCAGCAGCTTGTAAGCAATTGCATTGGATTTGATTTCCCATTCCTCCCTTGGGAAAGTCTGATGCAAGCACAGACTAGTCAGGAATCTGTCCACTGACAGGACAAGAGATGATGCACACAAACTGAAATACAGGAAATATAATTTAGGCTTAGGGATAGAAGTTTTTAGAGTGCCTGTAGTCAGGCACTGGAACAGACTGCCCAGGAAGATTGTGGAGTCTCCATCAGTGGAGGTATTCAAAACTTGACTGGACACAATCCTCATCAACCTGCTCTAGCTGACCCTGATGATCTCCAGAGGTCCTTTCAATCTCATAATGACCTACAAGCTGTGACTTACTGCTACAGGTGCTCCTCCATGTTAGTGCGTAAGGATCACTTCAGCTTACTTCTCGTGGGGAACAGCTCTTCATGGTGACTTTTCACATGTAATTACCCTGAGAATCTGGTGTCACTTTGTGAAAGGTTCTGCACAAGGTTTGGAACTTCAGCTTTTTCTGCCATGGGGAAGGTATAGCCTAAATATGGAGTTAAAACAGGTGCACACGAAAACATTGCAATGCTGAGAACATTAATAACAACATAAGAGCCACAAACGCCTTCTTGTTTAGTAGCACAGGTATCAGAGAAGAGAAGGTTAGGGATTATTGATTAAGAAGGCTTTGTAAATGTTTAATTGCCTCCTCCCTCCATGTATGAAAAAGTGGTACTGTCAGAAGCTGCATAAATTGCTATTTGTTTTACAACAAAGGTTCTATCTAAAAATCAAGTATACTTACAGTTGCTCTCTTTAAACAGGATGCATATTTCTTTAGTTTTAAAAAGTATAACAAAATACAGTTTTTGAGCATCTGTTTATAGCAGTTGTGGGAGCTATGTAAATCTTTAATATTGTATGCTTGTTCTCTTGGTATCTGTCATCATCCATAATTTAAAACAACTAAATCCTGGATTTAGAAAAGTTCACCATTTATCTAGATCCAGAAGTAAGACACAGCATGGCTGTTTTTTTCTTAGGGTGTTAAGAAAGGAGCTTGATGCTTTGATGAGGTGATAAGACACAAGGATAGCTACAGAAATATGGGAGGGCCACTAGATACATCAGGGGTAGCACCAGAGCCTTAGGCTCTCCTCTGTGGCCAGCAGGTGTGAACTTCAGCAGAATGTTCAATGGAGAGTAAAATTTAATTAGAAGTGAATTGTGCCAGAATCTTCTGCCTTCATTCTAAAGATGATAAGACTTGACATCACCTCTGTCCATTCAGGGTAAAATTTATTGAGACTTCACTATCATATATCAACTTTGTGGAATTAAAAGCAGTCGAGTAAAATGCTAGTGAAGAAAACATATAATGATTCAGGTTTAAAAATATTAGCCTTCAATTCTCGCACCTCTACTAGAAGTACAATTTTGTAGAGTAGTCAAGAGTTATGTCAGCAATTGCAGGTTTGTACTGTGATAAAAAGGAGCTGGTGCCTTAAATCACTTGCCCTTATTTAATAAAAACTTTTTTTTCTTATTTTTAATTAGAGTAGCAAATGACCATGTTAAGAGATAAATTTCTTTACTTAGAGTTCTGTAACTTGTATACTCTTTCTACTGAAGGTTTAAATCATAGGCAGAAGAACAGAACACAGAACAGCAATGTGTTACTTAAATCTACTTGGAAATAAAATTTGCTGTCTCAGTAAGAACTAGGAGATTCTTCCAGGATTAAAGTGCTCTAGTACATTTCTCGAGATAGAAGATCTGATTAAAATTCAGCATTTTAAATATACTGAGAAAGTGGTTTATTTAGGAGATCCTCAGATGTATTACAAAATGAGAAATTTAAGAGGCCTAGGTCTCTCTAGCAGCAAGACGAAAGAAAAAATGAAATTGAAAACAAAAAAAACAAAAACAAAACCACAAAACAAACAAACAAACAAACAAAAAAAACCCAAACAAAAACAAACCCCAAATAAACCAACAAAAAACCTCCTGGTTTAGATTACAGGTTAAATTAAGTTTAAATTAAAACTAAGCATAGCATTCTGACCAGAAGGGAACATCATGGCTCTATATTAATTACACAAGGACTGTATCTCAGAAAGACTTAGAAATCATGGTAGTTCTTACTAGTGTGATACTAATTTTTTTTTTTTTTTTTACTTACAGGGTATTGATGATGGTTCTATATACATTATGAGTATACCCTGTATACTCAGTATAGTTTTGTGTGTATGTATAGTGTAGTTTTGGGGTATGTATGCAGATCTTCTGACTCTCCTTCATTCTTCTCCAGATTACTCCATTTCTCTTCTCCAAGGTGATCAGCTCACGGTTTTGTACTATTGATACTCACTGCATCCTTTCTTCACAGCTGTAGTTCAGAGGTCAAGGCGTATCTCAGTGGCTTTTGGGTTACACAGAACTGCAGTCTGCTGTTCCTTTGCTCCTGATGTGTGGGTCATGAAATGGAAGAGAAACTACTCAGCCATGCTGTAGCTGTGGTCTCATACTTAGCAGGGCCATGTGTTATAAATATCTCCATGTTTTCATGTTTGCAGTGCTTGCAGAAAGCCATGGATGTACCAATTTTCACTAAGCAGTGTATTTATGATGTTTCCAAAATCTAGAGGTTTTACAATATGAAATATATAAATTCTGAGAATTCCGCCTTGATTATTCATGGAACTTGAAAATAGCATTGACAATCAACTGGTGGCATGCAGTGTAAGTAAAGTGAGAATCAGCCACTGGCATGAAGAAAGGGATATCATTAAGAAGTGATACAGTTATCACTTATAAGAACCTTGTAATGAGATAAACATGCTCTGACTCTTTTTAACTATTCAATTAACTGAGGGGGGAGATTAAACTGTACACATTGAAGTGTGTGTGTGCATATATATGTGTGTGTGTGTATTTACATCTGAAGGGATGGATAGCCAGTGAATAGAGCTCCCCAAATGTCAATTAATGCAGTAGCATTGAGAGTTGGCACAAGGTTTGCATGACATCCATATATCCTGTTTGCCTGACATGGCTTTGCTGAGGGTAATTTCTCCCAGGCAACTCTCACGCACGGTTTGGGGGTCAGAACAGGCTGTGGCCCCTTTCCACAGTCAGTCTGGATTTTCAATTTCTGTGCAGGAAATATAAGGAGTTTTATTTGTTTTTTTTGATGGTTTTTTGGTGCAAGGTGTCCTGAAAGAGTTGGCCTATGCATCAGAACACAGAATCTGATCATTTGAGCATGCACAGCCAGTAATAGCAACATCGTTTTGTTCAGGTGGGAAGCAGCACTGTGGGATGGGAACTGGAAGACTGCCTGTTTTGCAATAATTAATCCTCATATACCATAAATCCTGGTGAGTGCAAACTGTACTGCAGAATGAATTTAATCCTGTCCAAAAAGTGTAAATATTGTAACGTCAAGGCTGTGAATGACAATTTCATGGATTGAGCTGATGTGCACATTTCAAATATGGTAAGCACACCAGGCCCTGTAGAAAAATATGCTGATTATTTTAGTGCCAGGTGGCCAACTTGCAGCTGTTCAGCCTCAGAGGTGATGCTTAGGCAGGTCTGCTGCTTCTTGAAAGTCCCAAGTGTGTCATTTCCCTCCAGCTGCATGCAGGGAAGATGGCTCCCAAATCCTAAACTGTGCAATGGTCTCAGCTGAGCCTTCTAGTTACTCTGATGCTGGCAGTGCTACCTATGATAGCACAGGACACAACTCTTTGTAGAAGGAGGAAACCATGGTGAACGAGCTATGGTCATTTTAGTTGAAGAAATGGATCTGAATGGTCTGTCAGCTCATTCACCATCCTCTTTCATGCATTTTTATTAGCTGCATTTTATATGAATAAATTATATTTGCCTCCAGACTTGTCTCTGAAACTGAGCCAAACTGACAAACTGGTGTGGTTTATTTATACTACTAACATATAAGAAAGATATTAAAATATTAAAGAGAATCCAAAGAAGGTCCAGAAAGATGGTGAAGGGCTTTGAGGTGAAGCCACAGGAGAAGTGGCTGAGGTCAATTTTTCTGTTCAGTCTGGGGAAGAGGAGACTCAGAAGAGACCTCATTTCTGTGTGCAGCTTCTTCTCTTTCAGTTTGAACAACGCATTACTCCTTGTTCTATCACTACAGATTCTGACAAAGAGTCTCTCTCTGACTGCCCTATAGGCCCTCTTAAGGAAATGGAAGGTTGCCATGATGTTACTCAACACTCTGGTTTGAGAAAAGGCATAACCTAGCTCTCCTTTGGAAAACTCTGTTTCATAGATAAGAATTACACCACAAAACTTGGTCATGTAGGATATGAGTACAGAAAAAATATTTACTTAAATTTAATCTTCTTCATCTCCCCTCCTAAAACTGAAAGCACTAGCAGAATTTAAATTCATTTAATGAAAAAAAAAGTATCATGAAAGGAAATACTTAAAAATCAGAGAACAAAATGAAAAAAAAAATGGAAAGAAAGTAGGATGAAATCAAATGCAAGAGGAAAAAAAAGAAAATTTGGAAATGAAGTGAATAAAATGAAATGCACTGTGAAGAAACAAGGCGGAATGAAAAGGACCAAAACCTACAAAAACTATATTCATTGAAATGCCAAATAAGGGAAAAAGGGGAAAAGAAGAGACAGGAATATAAATGAAGGAAATAGACGCTTTTTAAAAAATTTAAGACTAAGAAATAAAGAGAAGACTATACCATGGGATGCCATGAAGTAAAGAAAAGACCAAAACTTGAAGACTTGATTCTCATTGAATTTGCAAGATTTCATTTCCTTTTATGAAAAGAAAGTCTTCATTTCATGGCAGGAAATGATATCTTGAAGTTAGAAAAAAAAATGTGTAAAAACCAGTCTTGAAAAGAGATAGGACCAAAAAAAAAAGCAACAGGAAAAAAATTTGCAAATGGAGTGACTACAAGCAAAAGGATAGGGATGAAATGAGGTGCAGTGAAAAGTACCAAAACTTCAAAAAATTGTATTCATTGAAATGTTGAAATCAGGGAAGAAACTCAAATGAAAAAAGAGGAGAAGTAATTGATGAATTCAAATGTTAAACAAAAAAAGCCTCACTGAAGTGAAAACAATCAAAAGATAATGGGATGACATGAAGTGCAGGGAAATGGAACAAACCTTGCCCAATTGATTCTCCTTGAATTCACAAGACTTCACTTACTTTCATGAAAGGAACACTTTCCTTTCATGAAAGGAAATGAAATCAGAGAAAAAAGTGAAACAAACACGGTGGAATAGACATATGATGCGACCAAATGCAAGTTAAAAACAAAAAGAATATTTGGAAATTGAGGGAATAGAATGACATGGATTGGGATGAAATGAGGTGCAGTGAAAAGGACCAAACAACACTGTGCTCCCAGACTGATTGTATGAAGTTTCCCCACCTGGGTGTTAAGTCCTATGCTAACTGTATCTATCACTGCCACAATTATCTCTGGTTCTGCTCATCTTGTTTGCTGAGTATTATCACAGCTGAAAAAAGGCACTAATAAAATATCCTCTCATACTGATGGGGTTTCTCAGAGTGTGTCAAACTTCACATTAATGAAACTTCCTATGGATTTTTGATTTCAACAACTATAGCAAGACAGAGATAAACAAAGAAAATGAGGGGGTAAAACGATACCAAGGACAAATATGAAGGGCAAATATTAAATACACATCTCAATTTTATATCTCATGACAAAATTACGAAGTGTTTTCAAAATTTCCAGATTAATTTACTTTTATGAACTCTGAAAATCCATGAGGTAAAACAAAATAAGTCAAAATTCAGACAAGCACTTTCCTGCAAGGGGCTAATTTAACCAGGTTTGAGCCAAAGGTAGTGTCTATAGCACTCTCCAGAGTGTCAAGGCCATTTTTAGGCCAACAGAAGTACTTATCCTCTTTGTCTACTCATAAAAGAGCCTTTGTTGCTCTTCTTCCTTGGAAGATCACTTGATCACGCTCAGGGCAGAGTGCCTTAAGTTTTTGTGAACCTCCAGCAACTCTGTAAGGCATTGACAGGGCCTGACAGGAAGGTGATCAGAAATCTTGTTTTGAGATGACCTTCTTGCACAGGCTGCTTTCATGACAGAATATAGATCAGGCATGCTAAGACTGCCCTTGATTTCAAAACCAACTGGACTTCTGTAAGAACTTTGCAATAGTCCTTCAAAACATCCACCTCTCTAAGCTAAGGACATACAGATTTGATGCTGGTAGAATAGCACAGAAATTGTGCATTAGGGGGGTTGAAAGAGGGACTCAGAGATTTGTTATGTAGCCCTGAGACACAGACTCTTTTGGAGAATTGTTCAGTACTAGATTTGGATTTCAGACCCTATCTTCAGTGATGTGTAGGAGTTTTATTCAATGTAACTTGAATGCAAACATTAACCAAACCCCAGAAAACGAAAGGGCAGTAGTGTCTAAGTGTATCTTTGAGGTTAGGAATGCAAAGGTGATGAATATATAGATTCTCCTACATAATCAAGATGTGTTTAATGTTCAGGTTCTCTGTTCAGCCAAAGGATGGATAGAGGCTTTGCAGAAGGGTGCTTATAGAAGTGGCTAAAGTGCAGGAGTAATTTCCATGCTTGTTTTCAGAAGCATACAAAATTACAATGTTAGAGAAATAAATGCTTAAACATCTCTAGACTACAATCTGAGGAGTAAGCAAATACTTTTCCTACTGTGAAAACCTTTCAAATAATTTGAAGCTACTTCTCAATTTATGAGTTTTGCAACTATTTTCTTGACAAAAAAAAAAAACCAAAAAACAAAACAAGGTCAGGAGAAGAGAATCTTAAAATAAAGCCAGTCATCAGCAAGCATTGAATTATTTAGAGATTTTATAAATACTACTAGTTTTAAACCTTGCCTTCTTCTTCAGCTATTTTAAAATAACAGCAAACAACAACAACAACAAAAAGATTTTGGGAACTTGGCAGGCAGAAGTGTGCCTTATTATTGTACTACTTGATGAATGTCCATTGAGTGACCCCACGTCACTCCATTCTAACATAGAAACCTTTAGTATATAATTACTGTGATTAATATAGAAGATACAGGCATCTGCAATTTAATTTGAAAAGGTAGAAGTTCAAGGACAGGAATTTGAGAAAATGTACCTGGTGACTTCAGAGGACACAGACGGCTCTTAGCTGTATAGCAATGCACTCTTCTTTATTTTAATACAGACCTCAGAAACATTGTGCTATGGTATGTAATTCTATATCTCCACATACAAGAAAAAGCTCCTGAAAACACAATAACTTAATCTTCATTCAGAGAGGAGTATTGTATTCCAGACGGCACAGCACGCAAAAGGTTGCTCTAACTATTCTGAAACCTTTCACAGAATCACAGAATACCCTCAGTTGGAGGGGACCCACAGGGATCACTGAAGTCCAACTCCTGGCCCTGCACAGGACACCCCGAGTCACACCATGTGCCTGAGAGTGCATGTACAAACGCTTCTGGAACTCTGTCAGGCTTTGTGTTGTGACCACTGCCCTGGGTGCCAGTGCTCAACCACACTCTAGGTGGGGAACCTATTTGTAATATCCAGCTTAAACCTCCCTTCTCTCATCTTCTTGAGGCTGAATGGACCTCAACAACTCATCATATGGTTTCCACTCTAGATCCATCACATCTTTGTAGCCCTCCTTTGGACATTCTGTAATAACTTTATATCCTTCATATATCGTGATGCCTAAAACTGCACACAGGACTCAAGAGAAGTTTTATACCTGCATATAAGCTGTCTGAAAGTCCCTTTTCTCTGTTTTGTTGGGAGTCTGTTTTTTGTTTGCATATGCAGAAGCAAGCAGCATATTCTTAATGACCTACTGCTTGAGGGTGATCCTTCAATATGCAGTGCAACACTCTTCTGGAAGAGGTTGTTAAAGTGTTGCTAGTTCTTCCCTAGTGGAAATTTATTCAAAGAAAATAAACATTTATCATTAGTGGGCCTCTGCTCCCATTTCATCCTGCTAATGAATTCCTTCCACAAGGATTAGATGTTGATTAGATATAATGGCTGTTAATGATCTTATCTACTAAATTAAGGCAGATGTTAAGGGATTTATACTTAAAAATACCTCATGTGGTAAATCTCAGGAGTGTGCAGAAGGAAGGCAATGCTATCTGCATTCATAGTGATAACAAATTAACCATGACCTGAAGAGGTCAGGAAGTGTTCATATTATTTGATTAGAAAAGGTACAAGCAAAATTCCTACTTCCATATGAGCATTTTTCAAGACAATAGAATGAAAAAGAATTTTCTAAATAAACTCTGAACCTGAAAGTAATTTTAAAAATGTCATTTATCTGAAAGTTGTGAAAATGATTGCTGCTAGAGGAACTCAGTCTTGCCTGGTGAGAGGACCAATCTGATTTTTACTTATGTCTCAACATATGTTATATATGAGGTGAAAACCTACTCTAGGGGCTGTACACGTGCTGGGAGCCCTGTCCTCAGGGAGGCCTCATCCAGCAGATGAACAGGGGAGAGGAAGCTCTCTTCTTCCCTCTCTGCTCCCTTTTCTACCCCCCTTCAGTAGGAACACTAATCTTTCTTTATCAACAAACAGTTCCCTGATATAATGTTGCCATGCTTGCACTTTATTTTCATCTGAGAAATCGATCAAAAAGAATCCTCCCCAGCTCCTCTTTTACAGTGGGGTGGGACACCTGTGTTACACTGTGTTGAAACCTTGGCTTTTTTTCCCTAACTATTAGAAGCTAGAAAGAAGTAATTTTTAGTGTGGCAGAGCTTACTGGACTGGGTAGTAGTAAATTCCAGGAAAATAAGCAAATAGCTCCTTTGTGAATGAGAGCAGGGCTGTAAAATGAAAATGAGGGAACGAAGCTCACTGGCTGAGCAGGTGAGCATAAAAGAGATGTGTGTGATAAGGGCATACTTGAGGAATAACCTGTGAAACAGTCCCCTAGGAAGAGGATGGAATATGCACCACTGCCAGATTTACTAAAGATGCTTTATGCTTGTGTGGATTTCTGTTTTTCATTTTTCTTTCAGCAATGCCAATGTTTATAGTATTAGTATCTACAGGGAGGGATAAAGCACTCTAAGGTCTTTGACTTGATGGAAAGCTCAAGGTTGGCTATTTAGTGAGAGAATTCCTGGATTATGGCCCTCTTAACTGAATTTAATATTCTTTCTGTAGTTTTACAATAATTTGAGTATCAAAATATGCTCTTTGGGAGACCCTTCCATTATTGCCTTTTAATGACCAAGATCCTCTGAGTCCTCCAGTAAGACAACAAAATATTCTATCATGCTCAGTATTACAAGCAAGCTGGCATTCATGTTCTAATTTTTTGGCTCATATGTTTAATTTTGTAAAGCTCTGATGTGATTATTAAGAATTAGAGACATTGATAAAATTGCATTGATGGGTGAAATTTATCTTGTACAGAACGGCAGCATGAGGCCAAAGTAAGATGTATGTGGGTTATTAGCCTCTGATGGTTCTTTGCTAAGGAAGAATTTAATTAACAATAAATTTAATTATTTTATTTTCATATGTGGGGTTTTGCAGGCTTTCCTGAGTTTGCCAGCATAGCTAACAATCTAGGGGATGAAATGGGGGGCAGATTTTTAAAAGCAGATAATAATTTTGGCTAGCTTGCTCTTTTATTTTTTTGAGGATTTTTGGAAGGAAAGACGGATTCTGATATAAAATTTGAGACTCCTTCAAAGAAACTCTTTTTCAGAAAGTCTTGTGAATTTAATTCTTGAAACTCAGATTGTTAGAGCTTAGAGCTTCTCTAAACTGGGTTTAAGATGCTGCTGTGAGGAGCCAATTTGATTTTGATTTCTGTCTCAGTGGTGCTTGTCAGAGGAATGTGGGGAGGGGCTACACATGTACCACCCACAGGAGTCAAGTGGGGGAAATCAGGAGGGCCCTGGTTCTGGACTCACTTTGCCTGACAACCATTTCATATCTCACATGGGCTGGGCAGTCAGCAGGAGACTGCCAAGGGTGCTGTACCCTCCAGAGAGGTTCTCCAGTTGATGGAAAAAGGACTCCACAATGGACTGCAGTGGGACATTGGGCTGGGCTGGGGGTCTCCTGTCAGCAGGCAGACCTTGGAAGGAGCCAGGGGGTATAAAAGTAACTGTGTCACACGGTCTAGGATCTTGTCTGATTTCTTTTTACTTCTTGCCCTGACTCCAGGCTGGTTTTATTCTTTTTGCCCTGGCTCCAGCCTACTTTTTGTCTCTTCTGCCCTGGCTCACTTCTCACTTTCTCACCCACTCTCTCACTGGGTGCTTGGCAGGACACCAGCTGACCTCCAAGCCTCACGTGTAGCCTGTGTCCTGCCTCCTGTGCTCCTGTCTGACACCCTGCCTGCCCTGTCCCTGCATTCCTGCCTGAGACCCCTGCTTCCAGCCCTGCTTCCAGCCCTGCTTCCAGGCCTGCTTCCAGGCCTGCTTCCAGCCCTGCTCCACCTATCCAGCCCATTGCCGTGATCCCCCCGTGACCCCCTCCAGCGTTCTGTGCCTCCTGCCCAAGCACCAACTCAACTTCTGTTCAGCCACCCATCCCGTGCAGCTAGAAAACCACTCCTACAGACAGTCAAGTATCTCCTCGTGTACTCAGCGCTGATTTCAGAGCTGCCTTTGTTGTTGTTAAGAGAAACAAGGCTGGACCAGAGACAGAGCTGCACATAGGCTCGTGTCTGCTTCAGCACTGAGCCAGAAGCCACTGTCTGTAAAATGGTTTGGGGACTGGAACATCTGCCACAAAAGGGGTGAGTGAGCTGGCATTGTTTAGTATGGAGAAGGCTCAGGGGAGATCTAATCAGTGTACATAAATACCTGACAAGAGAGACCACAGAAAGTGGACCTAGACTTTTCTCACTTGTAGTCAGTGTAATAAAAGAGGCATTAAATACAAATGGAAATACAGAAAATTCCATTTACTTGGTCTCTCCAAAAATCAGCTGAAATTCAAGTTTTCACTTTCTCTGAAGCAATTTTCTGACTAGCATCTGACTCCTGCTCTACAGGAGACTACTTTCCATGGGCCACAGATGCATCTAGAAGCCTGCCTTGATGTGTTCTGCAGCCACAGTCTGCACCTTCCTTCAGGGTATGTCACCTTTGTTAGCTTGAGGTCCATCATGTGCTGCAGTGCGGATGTCTGCTCCTGCCTGTTCCTTCGTGGGCTGCCGGGGAACTAACCTGCTTCCCATGGTTTTCACTACAGGGAAATCTCTCTGGTGCCTGGAGATCTTCCTTCTCCACTGACTGGTGTCCACTGGGCTGTTTTCTGTCTAGTGGTTTCCCAGCCCACAATACATTATAGCAGAGAAAGAACCAGCTTGACTGATGGGTCTTGCTTTTTTTTGGGCCAGAAGAAGGTCCATTTTGGAGCCAGCTAGAACAGTCTCGATTCAACGTGGCCTGATTTCTTCTCAGGCTCCACTCCTACAGCTTCCCCCACTACCAAAACCTTGCCACACAAACAAAATAAAAACATTTATGAGACTAATTCTTGAAGGTGATATCCAATTTTGATCATAAAAAAGTATCAGAAAAAGAACAATTCAAGAGCAAAGCAACAAAGACAATTTATACTTGTGCAAAGCACACTGTAAGAGCTACTGGTGCCTGGCAAAATTATCGAAAAGATTATTCTGGGAATTATTAAAAAGTGTACTAATTTTCCCCTTTACTAATAAATGAATTGTAAACTGCTTTCAAAGAATTTAGCTCGACTGCAACCTTTTTGTATAAATATTATAAAAATTATGAAAGTTGTTGAAACTTTAAGTTATATAAAGAACCACTTGCAAAAAAAAGACTAGAAAAATTATGCTGAAATGGTGATCTTGGTAGAGGGAGTTTATAAGAAAAGCTCTCCAAGGCTCACATTTTTTTCCTAGTGTTATAACTTGGATATGCCAGAATTACATTAATACTGTCATTAAAACCAGTTAATGAGAAACTCAGTTTATTCCTCCTCTCTCTGGTGAACACTGATAGGACACGTGGAAATGGAATGAAGCTACATTGGGGGTTGTTCAGATTGGATACTAGGAGAAAGTTCTTCAATTAGTGGGTAGTCAAGTACTGCAAAAAGTTTCTCAAGGAACTAGGCATGGCACCAGGCCTGCCAGTGCCCAAGAAGCATTTGGATAATGCTCTTAGATAAACAGTTTAACTCCTAGATTGCACTGGGTAGAGTGAGAATTTGGACTTAGTGATTCTCTTGGATCCCTTCCAACTCAGTGTATTCTATGACTCTATTGCTATTGATGCACTTAGAAATAACTTGATTAGCTTCTCAATTCCAATGACCAGAAACTAGAGTTGAAAACAATCACACTGGAAAAAAAGTAATGAGAGTAAATAATAATGGAAAGGTGTTATTGGAAGAGGTTGTCCATTCATCATCACTTTAAATACTTAAATAGAGATTGGCCTTCTTTTTACATAAATGAAAGAAAAAAAATCATTGAATATTCATATAGTATCAGGCAGAAATTTGGCTATTGTTGGACTTAAATAGGATTGGTAAGGGCAGGAAACTCCATCAGTGATGTCACATGAATTTTTAATAAATGTTCCTTCAGAAGAGGATTATCAGTGTTTTATCATTCATCATTTTCATGACTGAAAATACAGAGTAGCAAACTTGTAAACAATAAATCAGTGTTTGATATAAAGTCAAAAGAAGAATTCAAACTTCAAAGAAACACCATTTCAACTACAGCAGTACATTGTCGGGTGCTTCTAATCTACAGTAGTTTGGACCAGTTTTTCATATTTGTCCAAAAGAAATGCTAAAGATCTATCAGATGATTAAATTCGCCAATCTGGCAGACATTTAAGAGATATTTTGATTACTAAAGCAGTTACGAGATGATACTTAAAAGTATCAGAATGGTGAGCTACAGAGCATTCTTCACTTCAGTGGAAGTGTGGGATCATAAAATTTTCCCCAGTTAGATGCAGACTACATTTTTTATATCAAGAAGTCATATTCTTTAAAGAGTAATTGTGAAGAGCAGGTAGCATTTAGGTCCAACTGAAGTCACTATCATTTTCCTGGCATCTACCTGTTTACAGTCCTGATTTCCATCAAGCAGAAATTGGTAGAAAAAGAATGGCCAGATGTTGTTCATGCAAATTCTCTGCTGACTAACAAGATGAGAATTTTACTTGTAGGTCCCCATAAAACTGTTAGTTAGCAAACGTCACAGTTTCAATTCCTATTCTGCTAGATTATGAAACTGTGAAAAGCAGAAAGTAACTGTCAAGTAAGGCAAAAGATGGACTGAAAATGTGGCTGTTGGTTGGCTGCTGACTTGTTTGATTAGATCTGTATATTTTTCCTTTTCTATTGGTTGCTCAACCCCCAACTGCCCAGAAAAACCCAAACCAAATCAAAGTGTGTTATGATGAAAAGCTGTACAAAAGGTGGGTCTTCCTGTATATCTAGATTAGGTTTTAGCAAACAGGTACTGATTCTGGCACAGATATTTTTCTGTAGTGTGTAAGAAAAATACATCATTAAAATAAGAGCAGGATGAACTGATAACTGGTTCCAAATATATTAAAGACAATAAGGTGGTTTGAAGAAATCAGCATGGGTTTATGAAGGGGGAAAACTTGATTGAGCTGATAGTCTTCTATGGTGAGATTACAAACTCAGCAGATAAAATAAAACAATCTATCTACCTTTCTGCCTCATGGTCTTGCTTATGCCTTATAGCACATGTGCAACTCACACAAAAATAGTGAAACCTCTCTAAGGCATTAACCATGAAGGTACTGCCTCCTTGCATCAAGGAGAGTGTTTTTTTGTTTTTAGAAGAGCATTAGCTTGAGAAAAGTGAGTTCTTGACTTCTCTTTCATAACTGTACTATGAGCATGGCTGCTCCCTAGTTTTGTGGGCTTAGTCGTTTTTCCATGCACGTCACAGGGAATTGCAGCCTTTTGAAAAATAATTCTGAACAACTATGCGGGGGGGTTTTATTTTTTTTCCTAGTGATCCCTAAAGCCTGCTAAGTCCTTAAATGGAAGTTATTTTCTGTAATTCTAATTAATTTTCTGGATGTTGTTCAGGTCAATATCTAACTATACAGGATTTTAATCAACAGAGACACTCAAATAAGAAACATGAACATTCCATCATAAACCAATAAAAACAACTCAGTATGTAACAGGCTGCCTTTAGCAGTGATTGCAGTACTTCAAAGTGAACACTGTGTAATAATGTGTAAAGATGTTTCCTTAGACCTCAGAAATATGATCTAATATTAGTTATCAAAATCATTAACAACTGTGCTGCTGTTGGTCAATAAAAATCATGTCAAAAATCCCAAGATACTACTGACAGCATTATCCAATATAATCTGCTCTTAGTGTGGAAGAGATTTCAAAGTATTTGTTTTCCCAGCTGACAAAATACATAAATATGAAACTGAAACTGGAAAGTAGGAAGCAGCTGTTGATAGGAGGTAATATATGGTGCACACTTGAATACAATTGTTTAAAATAAAACTGGCAGAATGAAAAGCAAATAAGATTTATAGTATGTGAGAGTTGAGAAATATGGTCTACACTGAAAGGAGCAATTTATTGTCTGTGGAACAATGCAGTGAAGATGTTATGAAGAGATCTTAACCATAAGTGATTAGTTTACATAAAAGAGCCTGATTTTGCTTATTAAATTTCATTGAATTCCAAAGCATGTACAACAACTTACTGTATTTAAATATATTCTGCTATTAATTAGCTGCTGAACCTGAATATGAACACATTTTTGCTATGATCCTAACTGGAAATAATATTTTATTCTTTCTCTGGTACACATTCATAGCTCCATTAAATTTCAGTCATGTATTGCCAAAGGAAATAGTAGGCAGATGCAGATTGAATGGCTAAGGGGTATCTGTAAACTTGTCTTAGGGACAGGCTGCTCTCACAAAGGAGGGGACTTCATCCTCTCCCATGTGGTGCAGTTTGTTTTAGTTATAGAAAAAAAGATCTTTTTTATGGATCCAGACCTGGAGAATGACACATTGACTAGATCAAAATTTTATCAGAAATAGAAACACAAATGTCGGTGCCCCACTACAAATAAATAGATGACATTTTTTGGAGGTCCTGAGCATGTGTGGAGTTAATGGTTGAAGGTGTGCTAAAATCTCTTAGGGGACTGTAATGGTCTAGCAAAAGGGAGGGGAATAGGAACTTGATTTTTAAGTTCTCTTCTGAGTCATTCTATGATTCTGACTCTCTGAATTTGACCAGGAGTGGTTTATATTCTATGGGCAAGTCATAAGTATGCAATAGTATTGGTGTTCAGTTTACCCCCCTACTGAGCTCATAATTTCATAGATACATCTGAAATTATAGAACTGATTTCTACTTTTCCTTGGATCTTCATGTGACCAGTGAAGTTAGATTTCCTTCTTTTACAAGAAGAAATAAAAAGCAGCTCATATCTACCTTCATACTGATAGAGCACATGAGCTCTGCAAAACAGCTGGGGACAAGAAGAGTGCCAATTCTAATTTCAGTACAGAAGAAAACTCCAAATATGAATTTTCACAAAATACTTAAGCTTGTTATCCACTTATTCCTCACTTTGGGATACAAAGAATATAAATCAGCTCTCAGCTTTTCTAGTGATGTATAGATTAGCTTCTGGTGAATTGGTCTGGGGTTCGTTTCTTGTTGATATTATTAGATTGAGAAAGAAATTTAGGGATGGGTGATGTTGTCTTTGGCAAGCAGGTGTGGCTTAACTCTGTCTTAAACCAAACCTCCTCTGAAGTGGAAGCTGCAAAACGGTAGTAAATAGGATAGCAATACTAAGCAGGGCTTTAGATCTGACTTAGCACTGTTCTGGTGTGGCTGTCTGGCTTCCTGGCACCTCAAAACTTCCTTAAAGAAGTTTAACTTAAATATCAAAGATATGCTTAGATATCACTGGTCATAGGGATTTATTGATTCGTTTCTGGAGTGTCACTGGCAGAAAAGAAGGTATGAATGGAAGCATAAACTGTCCATACATGGATTTTGGCACCTTGCAAAACTGCACTGTGCAGACCTTGTAGATATAATCACTCCTGGACTAGATGCTGTGACTCTCCCTTTGGAAACAAGCAGCTGTATCAATTGACTGTAAAGAGCTTAGACCTCTCACTAATGGACTGTGAATTTACCCAGACATGTCCTGTTTGATACAAGGTCAGACAAGGAAATTTCACAGTAATTGAAAATGAGCACACCCAGCTTCCAGGTACAGTGCAAGGCTCGGTTCCAAGTGTTTTAGCTGACTTTTCCAGATGCTTTTCAGGCTACCATGACATTCAGGAAGTGGAGCTATAGGCTAACAGTGAGATTCCAAAGGGAAAGGAAGTGGTAGTGAAGAGAGAAAACACTTTCTCCAAAGTTTGTCACAGTATTTTTCTGGGGTTGCTTTATCCAATGTTGGAATACATTGAGGGTTGATTTATTGCTAGTATACAAAAATTGGCTCATGTTAACATCATTTTTACCTTCATGGCTAAAGAGAACATACTGGAAGGGTACCAGGATTTGCCTTTTAAGGTAGACATGGGTAACCACACTCAAATATATTTCCCATGACAGGTTACATTATGTAGCCAGTTCTGTGGAATCTACCTGGACATAGAAGAATGTATAAGATGTTGAGTGAGGATGTTGAGAGATATGGGATGACTTATGTATGAATAGCAGTGAAATTATCCAAGACTCATCTGGGAACAGAAATAACTGAAGAGGAGAATGTGATAGAGAAGCACAGTTCATGAATGATGAAAAGCCTCCAGCAAAAATAGTAGAGGTATAAATTGATTGTTCATTCTTTCTTCTAACAAAAGGGGCAATTCAGTGAACTTAGTGAACCAGGTTCAATACATGTAGAAAGAGGTGGCTCTTTGTGCAAACAGTACAAATGCTCTTCTCTTTCTATATGGATAAGGAATTCTAGACTACAAATCTTCCCATGCTCTCTTTTCCAGAGTCTTTCATCAATCCTTACCAGGAATATAATGACTGATAAAAATTTATGTTGGTGCTTGGAAAAGCTGAACTAGTCCAGGAAAGAGAAATGCTTTGAATGTTACTAAATATGTGGAAATTAAATTTGGTTGAAGAAGTTCGTAGGCAGGTGAGGGGAATTTTAAATAGTACAATGCACATTCACTGTATTCTTACTCATCTGTAAGTGTCTGCTATTGGCCAGATTTGAGAACATGACCCATGGAAGCTGAGATTGATATGATATGATATGATATGATATGATATGATATGATAATTATGTTATGTCATATTATAACTAATAACATAATTTGGACAGTTGACATTACAAGAGCTTTTTGTGCCCCAGAAGTATTCCCATTTCAAATTTATTCTGTGATATAATTGTGAGACCCTTTGGCAGGTTTTCACATCTGTAAATGTTTTTCAGAATTTTCTTTTGCACCTTCTCCAAAGCACATACTATGTGTCTTACTGGTTATACAAAAAGTTTGGTACTTGGGTAGGAGGACTGGGAAGACTGTATACTCTTGAAGTACTCAGATTAGTACATGCATTGCCAGTACTACTTTTTTTGCATGTTTCCAAGTTCCCCTTGATAGCCATAGAGAGCCAAAGAAGGCTGTGGTCTGAGGGGTCAGTTATCTCTGAAACTTAGCAATATTCTATTTCTTACGAGAATATTTTCACCAGAGAGGAAGAAGGGTTAAAGAGCCTAAGAAAATCAATAGGATGCTTGACAGGAAAGTTATGTTCTTTGGGAGATGCATAATTTACAGACCTTAATCCTCTGTAAATATTTATTTCATTGATTTTTCTCCCACACCCTCTATAGTTTCTTTACATATGCCTATCAGAAACCACACTTATAGGCAGTATTACTGCAAAAATAGAGCAATAACTGAAAAGTTTGATGCCAGAATACCACTAACTAGGGTAATATGACTATATGTCATTTCATAATTAACACCAAGCATAAATAAACTTTTTCACAGCCACATGAAATGTAAAAATATTTCTCAAATTATATTATTTTGCTTTTGATGTTACAAAAACAAATATGACATGAAAACATAATCGTATCTAGTATTCATCCTCTATTATTGGAAAATAGTGTGACTTAATTGAGATAAAATATATAAAGTTTTTTGACCTCCATCTTACTTTAGTTTATGGCTTCAGGCACTATTGAATCAGACATATAAAAAATAGGTTGCATATAATGTCTGGAAAAATAGTACTGAGATTGACACATCAAACCCTCAGAAGTTAGGATATTGAATAAGGTTACTTGGCCAATTAATTTTGCCTTCTTTTCTCTATTCATCCTTGTACAACAATGTTATTTTTCTCCTAAAGATTTCTCCTTTATTCAGTGCACAGGAATGGACAAGGCACCCTTGAAATATTACAGTTCATTAAGAGAGCATCGTGTACCTAGAGCGTGTAAAGGCAAAGGAGAATGGGAAGCCATTATAAGAGAAGTGCTCCTGAGCTTAGCCATTGTGTGGGGACAAAAGTGATACAGAATTCAGTCATTGCTTGGTAGTGTCAGATGCCTGAGCAAGTCCCAAAGGATTCTGCACCTCCACAAAATACACCTGCACGCAGAAGAAATCAAGCCATAATAAATACAAAAGTTTGACTTTGAAAACTGTAAGGTAGTTATAACCTATGAGAAACAAGTTCTTCTAAAGAGAAGTGCTAGGCTGTCTTATTAAGAGAGTGCTGTCAGTCTTGCTCTACATGCCATTATATTTATGTCTTTTTTATTTCTACAGGTGCAGATAAAAACTATAGCATCAGATAGTGCAGTTCCACCATTGTACAAACTGCAAAAGCATGCTATTTACCCTTAAAAAACTTGTCTGAGTACACATAAAGAAATATATATAGTATGGCTTTGTCTAATGAAGGAAGATGTTGATGGTCACCAGCAGATGAACTCTGCCCCAAAATGCTTAGTCCTATTTATTGCCCTTTTTGACTAAAAGAGGAAATAAGACCACAGTTTGTGTGAGAGCTACAAATAATGAAGTGTTATGTAAGGCACCTACTACTCTCTGTCCAATCAAGTCTCCTGAGCACAGACACAATACCTAGTCTTTGAACTATGGCATGGGTTGAGTGACCACGGAAGCCTGAAGAAGCAGTTTTTGAGAGCCATCAGAGACACAGAGCTTCTTGGCATGCAATTAACAGGAATGGCATAGTTAAGTATATCCAAGTAAGAGAAAATATTTTTATCTGTTTCTTTTTTTTTTTAAAGAAACTTGCTATTTGAAAGCTAATTTAAAGCAAAGGAGTAGCAACAGAATTTGTCTGCCTCTATGCAAATGTTCAAATAACTGTACCTATAGGTACAGAAGGAGCAGATAGATTTTGAAAAGTGAGCTGAGTTTTCTTGATTTGCAGTGCCACTTTTGTAGCGCCCTGAAAAGAGAGCTTTCAGAAAATGCTGACCATTTTTCTTCCTCTAGTGGTTCCCTTCAAGGCATCTCTTGATAGGTCCATGGGGAAAAATATACTTTAAATCATTACTCACTCAAGAAAGCATTGGTCATCATTCTTTTCTTGATTAAACCCTCAAAACAGCATGTTAGACCTTAAAGATTTCTTTGTCCTCTTGGTTACTGAATTTATGTCAAAATTATATTATCAAACATTTCCCTGACAAAACAGGGTTTTGATCAATACAATGAATGTCAGATCTGCAATGCTAAGCTTAGGCAGATTTTTTTTTTCACGTAGTCCTTTTTTTTCCTCATAATAGAAATGTATTTTTAATGAGTTTGTGTGGTGTTTTTTCTGTAAACTTTTCTGTGTTACTTACGTTCAGATTTCCCCCGCGTCAGGTTTTTTTTAGCACTGCCTATAAAGATTACTACATTTTTGATTTATTCATGGCCACAGCAAAACCATCTCACTTATGGGAAATACACTTCTGAGGAAATAATTTACATTATAGAAATTAATGAATTCCACTGTAGGGTTTAACTTCATAAATTGCTAAATCGGCAAATGTTCAAAAGTGCCAGGCAGTTCTGTGCTGCCTGACTGTAGATGCATTTTGCACTGCTTTTCACATATTCCCATATAACCTCATGTTTAGTTCTCCAAGACACTCTGCATCTGAGTTGTTCTGCTCATTCTTGTGTGGCTTCGGGGAAGAAAACACAGCTAGATGTAGTTGTTATAATTCCTATAATCTTTAGCAGAAAAAAATTGGAGCTGTCTCCTGGATTGTTTGACCTTTATGTACAGAGTGCAGAGAGGATTAATTACGTCAGGGAGTTATTAACAATATTCAGTATATTGTCCAGACACCTGAACTTAGCAGTTTAAAAGGGTATTGATCTTGAAACCTCTCTTCTTTACATGCAAGGCTGCTTTCTGCATTCTTATTTAAATGTGTTTTGCGTAAAAGAGTCACTAGGCAAAAAGATTCTCTTAGAAGCAAGTATCAAGCCATAGGATTCTTCCTCTGCTCTGGGAAATACCTCAGTGCACATTGGAAAATTAAGAATACTTATCTACTTATCTAACAATTAACTCTGAGCCCACATTAGTCTTTTTATTAAAATTTTGAATTATGTTATAGCAGTAAGAGCTCAATACATGCATTGACTCTGACTATATAATTAATAACTATGTCATTAATCCTGTATCTTGTTTTTTTTGATCCCACCAACCAAAATGACAAAATAGACCAAATAAAAGCATAGTCAAGAAAATACAGGTGAAAACCAGCTTCTGCTGAAAAAGGAAAGTACTCTGGAAATCTGAATTGCTGAAATTTATGAAATTTAGGATGATGTAGAGATAGTATATTTCACCATACATAATACTAGAAGACATGATTAAAATATCAGGAAATGGGAATTCTGTTTTTTTGTTTGAGGTTTTATTTTATTTTTAATTTTATTTTTCACATAGATGAAAAATAACTAAATTGTGTGAATATTTTGAAGAAGTTCTGAACATCCCCAAAACTTGGAAATTGTTGGGTAAGGAATAATAGATAGTACTGGTGATAAGCAGGAGGACAGTGTCTAAAATCACCTTGGATGTGATTGATTTCTAATATTTCATAGAAGAAACCCTGCAGACACCAAGGTCAATGAGAAGGAGGGAGAGGAGGTGCTCCAGGCAAAGATTACCCTGCAGTTTGTGAAAACCATGCCATGGAGCAGATATCTGTGCTGCAGCCCGTGGATGAGCCCATGCCAGAGCAGGTGGATGTGCCCTGCAGGAAGCAACACTGTGTGGACGTGCCTGGAGTGCACTCCTGGGAGGAACAGTGAGGGACTGCCATGGTTTGACTTGGGTTTGCTAATTTTAATATATTTATTTTTTTTAGAGATAGGATTTAGGAGCAAAAACAAGGCAGGCTTAAAACTTAAATACCTTAAAAGGGTATAAGAAGAAATTTATTAATAACCCCCAAAAAAAAAATTCAGAATAAGATTTCCAGATTATTCCTTCCTCCCCCTTCCCTCATCTTCCAAATTTCTTAACAGCAACATACAGAGAACACTTCAGTCAGTTATTTACTTAATTAATTATTTCAGTTCACTCTAGAGAGAAAAGTTCCTTTCTTTTTTTGGTTTAGGTTTAGGGGGTGTCTTCACTTTCACAATCTGCATCCACCTGGAGAAAAAACTGCAAATCGTGAATTTCCTCCCATCCCCACAGTCCCTCCAGAGCTGTGTTATGGGTTATGCTGCACATTTGGGGTACTACTTCTAAAGACAAGCTGCTGAAAGACAGAATTCTCTTCATCTCTTTTCTATTAAATGTCTCTGTCCATATCTCCAGTCCCAAAACAGAAAGCCCCATCCCCTCGAGGCAAAAGATACTTTTCTCAAGCACTTTAACCTCTCCAAGTATATTTTTCACAGTTTAAAGGAATTTCAGTGTAGTCACAGTCCCCTCATAGCCCACAAAAAAAAAATGGTTTTCAGCTACTTATCGGTGGAATCTTTTCAATCTCTTTCCATCTGGAAACTTAATCTTCATTTTGCTGACTCCTTGCTTTATTCTTCTCATTCAAGGGAGCTCAGGAGATCCAGAATCTTACCCAGGCATTAAAAGAGTTAAAATTGCATCCAAAACGTGAAGAAGCTGGGCCAGGCCATGCTGGAAAAACTCTGAGCCATGTGGAAAAGGCTGGATGAAAACTCCAAAGATCAGCTGCATCTCTCCAGGTTGCGTGGTCAGCTGGGGGCCTCTCCTCTCAGAACAGGGGAAAGGGAGAGCCTCGTGGCCACCAGAGAAGAAAGAAGGGGTGGGGTGAAGGTGTTTTGAGATTTTTCCTTGTTTCTTATTGCTCTGTCTCTTATTAATTGCCAATACATGAAATCAATTCACCAACTTGAAGCTGTTTTGCCCATGACAGGAACTGATGAGTGATCATCCTGTCCTTACCTCAAGTCAGGAACTTTTTGTTGTATTTTCTCCCTCTGTCCTGTTCAGGAGGGCAAGCGATAGAGAGGCTTGGTGGGCAGCTGGCAGCCAGTTATGGTCAACCCACCACAACAGTAAAAGACAATATCTCAGGGAAATCCTGGGTGACTACCATGAAAGATCCTCTGCCAATGGTTTTAAATTCAAGTCAACTTTGTTGAACAAACTAATTCCAGAGTGTGGAAATTCTTTGCTTATATTTGCAGTGATATGTGATTGCATGTATAAGCTAAACAATTCCTGCTAGAATAGAAAAGATATTAAGAAGTAGGTGACTGATATCTGTGGTATGGCCACAGAAAAATGCTGCGAGATCATTTAATTGAATTCTAAAATGCCTAAGTATGTTGCTGTTGAATATTCTATTAATTTTATAATTTTGTCCATTTTTCTTGATCAAATTGGTGCAATGTTGGTTTTACAGATCAAAGATCTGTAAGCTGGGTCAGCTTCTGAACTTGCCCAAGGATTGAATCAATCTGATGTATTGGCT
>JANRGV010000051.1:31345506-31390066 GCA_024734035.1 Alethe castanea | reverse complement strand
TAGGGTATTCTATCTGGAACAGACTGCCACTAAGATGTCAAGCCTGAAAGATGTGGAGGCATGTTTATTGGTATAAAAAATTAAATGCAGTAACATCGAATGCTGTTTTAGCATTTCAATATAGTTTTGAATATAAGAGTTGTTCTGGCTGATATATGTAACAGTGGTTCTGTTTTCACTTCTATTTCTATCATGGTCAAAATTTTAAATTTGTATTAATACAGAGCTTTCTTGTGTAAAGGATCTTAAATCTCTCTTTGTGAATTGTCTTAAAAAATATTTTCATTTTACATTTGCCAATAGATAACATCATGAAGATTTAAAGGGCGTTCCTAAAGAATTAAACCAGTCACATCTTTTTTAAAAGAGGATTTTACAGGGGAATTTTGTATTACTGAAAAATTTAAACTAAAGAACCCTAAGATGGATTCATTTCTGTAGTATTTAGAAGCAAAAGGAAGGATCTCACAAAGTTTTAGCATGAAAATTCTGAAGCATGACCTGTTTTTTTGAAAATTTTCAAATTATACAGAGTCCTTTATGGTTCATGATAAGGCTTTTTTTTTCCTTTTTTTTTAATATTAGTTAATTCCACCGATTACTTAAAAATTGCATCTTCTTTGTAGTCTGAGGTTTTCTGCCTTTCAGCCTCTGGGTTCATTTAGACCTTTTATCTTTTAGATTAAAGAGGTATTTGCAATCAAAGAGAGCTCTCCTGTATGACAAATACAGGTCTTAAAAAGACCATCTCTTACACATTTCTTGTCGAAAGAACTTCTTTTATCTTTCACTACGGGTCATGACTTCTAGGCCACAAAACTTTCCATTCTCTGTTTTACAGAGTCCTTCCAATTAGCAATACTCAGTCCACTTGGGATTCTGGTCCTCTGGTATAATTGAAAACTCAACTGTTCTTTCAGTCTTGCTTTTCTCTATCTCCGCTCTCCTTCAGTGGATTTATCTTTCCTCTTAGCTAGTATAGTCAATTGTTCTTAGACAAGTGATATTTATTACCCATAGTAACTTTCAGAAAGAGTTTCCTTGCACAATTTTATTGTTCCATAGATAAGCCTTAGACTATGAAAATTTATTAGTAGTAAAATGTAGTTTGAGTTTATAACACAAATAAAATTTCCAAGACAGTTACTCTTTTGAGTCTAAAAGTTAATTTATCAGTTTAAGTATTTCATTTATTACTTGCTGCTTTTATATTTTAATATAGCAATGTATTATACTTTCCAATGATACTCCATTTTAGAATTAATTGCTTAGATATTCTTATGGTGAGCAAAATAAATGAAGTGACTGATTTTTAAATAACTGGGTAGTGCATTTGTCAAACTAACATTTCAGGGATTTTAAAACTAGAGTAAAGAGGTCACTAAATATTTTTATCTAGAACTACAACTCAAAAGTCCATTATGAAGAATTTTGAATAATAAGAACTGATTTGGACTCTCGGTCAGGTTTCAAAAACTCGGATTCAATCCTGTTTTTATTAAAAGATATTTAAACATCTTGCTTCTCAGAAAATTTGTATTATAATATTCTGATTTTCTGTTTCCGATTTTTGAGACACAATGTTATGTTCCACTCAGTGTTCCACACTTTGTTCCACAAAGTCTTTCCTGTGTCTTTAAATTTCTTATTACCATTGGAAAATGAAAATATGAAGTAATTGCACCACTGAAGATAGTAATATCTATTTATAGATAGAGCAAAACCTGATGGTCTCAAAAGGGAAACCTTAAGAAACATGGAATTGTGTGACATTCAATTCATTGATTCATTTAACCTAATTTCAGTTTTCTGGGGTTATTTGGGGTGAAAAGAAAAGGAAAATATTTACAAAGAAGGTCATTTTGAAGAACAAGCAAGTCACTATGTGAGAGAAGAATTCAGAACATGAAAGTAATTTACTTTTTCTCTTTGCCAGAACTTTGTGTCCTGCAGAAAACATTGAGGCTTTGGAATGTAACACATTTTAGTCAATAAAGCAATGCACCACTGAGTAAAGAACAAAATTCCTTTTAAGAAGGGCTTTGTATTGTGTTTCTCAGCCAGAGTATTTAATTTGCCAACAAACCAAATTAATGGACAAAGCTAATGATGGAAATCATGGCAGCGCATTAATTTAACTCAGCTGTATCTTTGATGCATACCCTTGAGACAAAAGTAGGCACAATTCACTAAGAAACTCCATGTTGGAATTCTGGAATGCTGAGCTTTTAATCTCAATTAAATAAATCAGGTCTCCTTGGTTCTGGTTGTAAGCACAGATCTGAAAAAGTCAACATACACATGAAAAGTGAACAGCTAGAGAATTAGGTGTCCCCCCTAGAGAAACCAGGTGTGAGGATGTAGCCATGGATATGGTTTGTCTGTTGAATAAGCAGCCAGATAAGAATGGTTTCTTAGTCAGATATATCTCTGTCACCTGAAAAACATTAAAAGCTTGCTGCACTATTTTGGATGTGGTGGTATAGAGGGAAGAAAGAAATTAAACCCATATCTAGTCTTAAATGGACTCAGGCTGTGCAGAAGACTGTAAAAACAAACAAACAAAAATATTACTTTTATCCTCTAAGGGCAGTCAGAAAATAAAAACTTAGAGATTGGGACATTAGATGGTAGTCTGTGAAATATGTAATTTATGTCACATCTTGAAAGATTCCATTTTGTGTTGTAAGTTTCTGTCTCTTCTCTTTCTGCTCTGCTCCTAGTTATGTTATCTACAGAAAAATTGCTTTTAGCCATTAAAGTGTTTTTAGTTTTTTACTTATTGCTTTCAGATAGACTTGAAATAAAATTTTAAAAATAATGTTTGTTTTTTTTCACTAGAAATATAAAAAATACACTTCATCTTCTAATGTTCAAGTTGCTAAAATGTTCTTACAGAGTATGTGGAGACTCCAACTAGTTATCTTTAGATAATTTGTGGATCTATCACTGTACATATGTGGAACTTTGTCTTTTTAAAGGCACTGGTGGAATAGGTATTTTATTGAGTTTTGCCCATTTACACTTTTGTCCATTAGTGACTATTTTTAGTGATTTATTTGCTCTTTGTTCTTTCACACACTCATTCAATAATGCCTTGAATAGATTAACTGGTGAACATGGATAATAAATATTTTGCTCCAGATGATTCATCCTGAAGAAATCTAACTTTGCCTATTGTGTTCCCCTCTACTTTATTAGTATAGTCATTATACATTGTAAAACAGTTCATTTTCAGGCTTTTCAAAGTGATTGAGTACAATTATTTGGTCAAAATGTTTCAAACAGGTGTTATACTCTTATGATTTTTACCTTTCTGTGTTGCACTTTCAGTCTGCATCCAGTAAGTTTTCTTCCATTTTGGTTTACAGAACTACATCATCATTTTTAAGTCAGATCAGCTCAATCTGCTAAAGTGTGAACAATTCCTTGCTGAACTGAATGTGATGTTCATGTACTTTTTTTCTTGTTACTAATTTAATACCTATATCAACAGTAAGGGAAGTTGAGGCTTTGAAGGGATAAAAATTTGGCTTAAGCTGAACTTGAGGAAGAAAAAAAGTTTCAAGTATTTCTTTAAAAACTTGTGTTTTCTTTCTCTCAATACCATAATCAATAATTAAATATTTTGCTAAAAAAATCAATTAAGAGAAAACATTCTGAATTGAGACTGTTTTGCCCATTAGTCACATAAATAAAATGAAATCTACACATAGAAATGGCTCTATCTGGCTATATTCAGACCTAAAGAGGTAACTGTTCCCTTATGCTCTATTGATGTACTGATGATTAGAAAATAAACTAACTCTAGTTCTCAGAATGACACCTAAGAATGGATGTCACTTCAGCATTTTGGGCTGCATAGGAAGAATTTCTCTGCAGTGAGGAGAGGAAGGGTGTATGGTGAGTGCCCTGTTAGAAGTTACACATTATATTACAGGTGGATTTATGATACCGGAAGTGCTACAAATCATTGATTATCATCCTTCATGGTAAATCTGCCCTGAAAGATAAATCCTAGTACTTCGCTACCTTTTCTGAGGACAGTGACAAACTTCAGGTGATTTTCTGTTTTTGGTCCGTATGCTCTCTTATTTTTTTCCTCAGTCCTTCTGCAAGGTAGAAAACTCCAATTATTAAATACTCTGATGTGCAGAACTGCAACAGGCCAGGCTGCTTTAGTTCTAGAGTGCAAATGAGCTACTAATGGAATCCCAACCTCTCCTCTTCTGTGTTTATTCAAACATTTGTCACTGGAATGTCTAGGCAAAGAGATATGCATTATTCTGTCTTTGAGAAGGCTCAGTTAGTCACAGAATTCTCTAGATGTGCTCAGCTCTGCTCTAGGGTTATGTGCATTTTGTTCAGTCTTTAACTCACTTGTACATTCTTTATCAGCATTGATTTCTCAGTTTGTATCTCCTTTAAATGCCATTTTGTCTAAGTAGCAATAAAAGAAAAAACATGCACAATCCTAGAGATCCCTTAGAAGTGCAACCAGACTTTAATCTGGAAATCTCCTCTGAGCTGTTTCCACATGAGATATCCAATGATCTCTGCTTTTAGCTGCACTTAAAACCTTTTGATAATGATTTGTCCTGCCTCAGCTCAGTGCTGAGTTGCCTGTGTATATTTGTTTCCTGCAGATCATTTGCAGCAAAGGTGATCTGTGTGATATGGGACAAGCCAAGCAGATCAGAATGACTGCGTCAAAGCCTTTGCAACTCTTAAGGCTGCATTATTTGAGTGTATCTGAATATAATGCATTCCTTCGCAGCAGAACAGAGGAAATCTCTAGATGACACGTCTCTGTATTGTATGCAGTTTCATATGTCTTTATATCACATGTAGTATGAGATGCTCAGACAATCACAGACCCACTATCCAAAGTTGGAAGGCACTCACAAAAATCATCAATGTCCAGCTCCTGGCCCTGCACAGAACTACTCCAAAAATCACATTGTGTGCCTGACACAATTGTCCAAATGCTTCTAGAGCTCTGCCAGGCTTTGTGTTGTGACCACTTCACTGTGGAAACTGTTCCAGTGCCCAACCTCTCTCTGGGTGAAGAGCTTTTTCCTGGTATCCGATCTAAACCTCTCCTGACACAATTTTAGGCCATTCCCTTGGGTCCTGTCACTGGTCACCAGAGACGAGATTGGCTCCTCTGCCTAGCCTTGTGAAAACTCTGCACACGATGAGTTCTCAGTCTCTTCCCCTTCAGCAGTTCCTCATATGCTTTCCCCTCTAGATCCTTCACCATCTTGTTAGCATGAAGTTTGTCTGATTCTTTAACTTCATTAAGGTTACCACTGATGATGGCACTGCAGTGTTTTCGTGAAAAGTTCTGCTGTTTTGACATTTTTACCACAAGTTGGAAAATGTCAATCCTCACCTTCCAGACAGTGCTATGTTTTATTTTAGCTGAAAATTTAAAATCAACAATTTCTAATCTAAGATACTTCTACTTCAGCATATTTTGCTGAAATTCCTAATTCTATCAGAATATTAGGCACTTTAGTGAATCAAATAAAAACTGTATTAACAAATCTTATTATTGGTTCAGCTAAGCAGATTTTGTTTAGCAGTTCTACTGGATACCAGGTAATACAACCAGGTGTGGGGGAGACGAAAATCTCCAAAGAATGTGAATCTTTTCGTTGTCCACTCCCTGTAACAAATTCATGGCAGAAACGAATCAGGTGCAGATCTGATGATGCAGATGCAGCATCATTTTGCTGCAATTCACTGCTGGCTCCTGAGATCTTCAAAACCTGTATGTGATGACCAGCTATCAGCACAGGAATGGTTTCCTGTGTGTTCAGATTAATTGTCTGTTAAGTGCTGCTAATTGTCTGAGACTGTGCACTAGAGTGCTTCTTTCACTTTGTATTAATTCAACAAGTCTTGGCTATATTTTCTGTGATCATAACTTCTCATCTTGGGCCTGATTCTATGCTTTTACCTTCTTTTTTTCTGTACTGTCTAGATCACTGAATACATCTTCTTCAAGGCCAGTGATTTTTCACATCTTTGTGTATTTTATTAAGAGTCCTGGCTTGCTGTAGGACAAGTGGCTCTGTGAGTTATTTGTCAGTAAGCTAGGGAAGAAGGCATCTATCCCACTCTTATCTGCATTTCAGATAGAGCTGGTGTTGATGATACACAACAATGTTTCTTGGCTAGTTCCTTCGCCTCTAGAATTTTGTGCCCTTTCTAAGACAACCCAGTGGAGTTAAACAATTCAGAGATGAAATTTGTTTGTAGATTGGTTCTGAGTTAATTATTAAGACTGATTCATAATTCAAATTCTTTCTCAGCTTCCTGAATTTATCAGTTCCACGAAGTAGCTATGAGGACATAGAAAATATTCTTCTGGTGTGTCTACATTAATAAACTAATCTAAGAAAAATTGTTGAGACTCTTTAATGGTAAACACATAGTTTAGCATAATCTGGACCAAAGCATCTGTGGCTGACACAGTGACTGAGACAAACTTAGAAATCAAAAAATAGTCTCCAAAGCATCCTGTTCTGGTGCTTGAATTGAAAAGTTAAATATTTTTAGCTACAAAGGTAGCAACCCAAGTTGTTCCTGTGCTATTCATCTATATGGATATAGCTGTAGACATGCAGGAAGTTGCCCAGCTGTTGGCTGGATATGGTGCAGGAGTCTTTCACAGTACACAGGATAGATTATATTTTAGTGTATGAAATATAAATGTGCAATTGTATATATTTCTAATACACATAATATTTAGCTCCTATTTTGATTTATACTAGACTTGCTGTGTATACAGGTATTAGAATGAGCAAAGAGATTTAGAAATATTCAAGAACAAATAGTAATTACAGTAGGGGGTTTTGTAGTGTAAAGTTAATGCTCCATGATCATCTTGGCTAAATCCCTGAACAGCTGGGCTATCATTATTACTTCATTTTGAAGAAATAAGCATTTCTTACAAATCTTTGTAACAATATAGGCACAAATAAAAGATTTCTCTTCCACAAAGCTTGAAGAGTTTTTTATATACAGACTTACATTAAACTGGAAAAACAGGGTCTAGAATTTCTAATGGTGTTTATGAAATAGAGGCAAGAATTTTTAAAGTTGTAAAAAATGAATCAATTTCTAAGAAAAGAAATATTTTTTCAGGTAATTTAATAGACTAGAAGGTCCTAAGAAGTGCCTAGTGGGAGAACAGTGCTAGAAACCATTACTATTAATAAATTCTAAGGAATGTGTTATTATTATGTTATGTGTGTTATATAATTCTGGTTTTCTGCTTCTTCTTGTTCAGTTATACAATGGTTGTAAGACAACATTCAGCGAATTGCATAGCTCTAATTGAATCCACATATTAATTATCTGTATTCCGCATGGTATATCATGGAAGAATCAGTAAAACAGGATATAATGATAGTTTGCTTGGTCTTAGATGATGTGCTGGGGAAGCCTTTAGAAATTTATTATAATTTCTTAAAGGAAGCTTAGGTGCCAAGGTAGAAAGTGTAAGGAACACACAGTGGAAGATGTTTAAGTATTAAAATAGCATTAATATTTATCAATGAAGTTCAAGAGAATGTAAGGAGAAAAAATAGCAGAGGTATTTCTGTAGACTTCATATTTTTATGGAGCTCATTATTATAGTGTCCAAAGACCTCACAATCATTATGCATTTATTCCAATGTATATTTAAGATCAGACTTAACAGATCTTTAGGGATAGTAATTGAGCTCTAAAGAAATGATCAAGAGATTTAAATACTCCTAGGTTCCAGTGCCTGAAGGTGAGCAATGAGCTCTGTAAACTCTATAGCAAGATGACTGCTCCACCACATTCAGTTGGTGACTCAATTCTTTGGATAAACACTCTCTTTTGAGCACAATCTAATCTTAGTTTCAATCAAAGGAGGAAGAGAAGTACCTGTATATAATTTTTCTGTTTCTTAAAAAAGTTGGTAGTTATTTAGAGGCAAGGCGGTACTACCTTGAATTAAAAGCAGGCGAGTGCACTTCCCTCTCTTCCTCTAGTGCATCCTGCATGTTGCATGGCTCCCTATTTACTATTAATTCCCTGCATTTAGAAAAAGTGTTTAGCTTACAGTGCAATTTATATATTCATAGAATTTAGCGATGCCTGGAGCAGTGAGAGTTTTGTAGCTCAAAATTTTGTTAACCATTCCATTAAATGAAATGCTAATGGCAACATTAGCCACCATTTTGAGTATTCAGATGGATGTTTCATTTACTGTGGAAAACTCAAGTAGCTTGATTTTCTTTAGCCTGAGACAAATCCAGATGAAATTTCCCCAAAGTATTTGAGCCAAATGCTTTCAGAAGCAGATAATGTTTTTCTTGAGAAAATTTAAGAAATTATCACAATGTACACTGCTTTTCTCTTCAGTGCTTCAGATTTATGACTAAATTTCAGAAGGATGGAAATACAGAGAGGAAGCAAATGAATACAAAACCAGTGAATGCATCAAGCAGTTTCAAATAAGTCTTCTGATTTTCCTTATAAATATCACCAATTATGGTTGCAGAGTGAAAAAAATGTATAGCAAGTTAGAGTCTGATTCAATCTAGCACAGATGTACAAAATATTTCTATATCAATTATTTAAAGTAGATTAAGTAGGGCTGATGAAATTTCCTAGTGCAACAGTTTCCGTTGTAAAGGCTGATGCAAAAAAGACTAAACATTTTCTCAGAGCATTAATTTCACAAAAAATCCCATGAAACATGAAGTACATCTGAAGAAATAGGAAAGTTTAAATTCGACCTTGAGATGACTGATGCAAGTAAATGGTGAGATGAAGTGAACTGGGTCGTTGTCTTTGCTCAAGACAGAACGTTCCCCTTTCCCCAGTGACCCTATAAAACAATTACAGTGATCTGGGAATAAAGGATGAAGAGCACATAAGAAACAGACAGGACACATGAGAGCTTGACCATGCAATTTGATCCAAACACCCACCTGTATTAGAACCAGTGTCACCAGAAAAGGATGCAAGTTATTAGTGGTAATTGCAGAATCCTTATGGAGAGGCAATGAAACACCCATTTGTTATAAAGACAATTTCTCTAGAGACATTTGCAGCCTACTAGGAGCTTGCATTCAGGGTTATGCCAAGAGGCTACCAAACCTGGTGAAGCCTACAGATTTTCAGTGGTTCCTACTGTATCACATAAAGTCTAGTGGTACTGTGATGAGGTAACTTAGAACAATCAAAAGAGATTATATGGTAAGTCTGTCAGAGCAGTCCTAAAGCAATCTGAAGCACAGGCAGTTCTTTAATCTCCCAGTCACAGGAGAGGATTTGTGAAGAAAGTGGTGAACAGATGAATACCTGGCTGTATTGCTGGCCACATGCTCAAGGTTTTGACTTCTACAGCAATCAAGGATCTGGCTTTGAGAAGGCAGATCTGTTGAGGTCTGATGGGATTCACCCATAAAGTGGAGGGAGAGGGTCTTTCACAAAAAGCTGATCCCACTTTAGAAGAGAAATTCAACCCAGAATTACAAGGAGAACGTGACAGAATTTTGAGCAACAGAGAAGAACTAGGGGCTGTTGATGTTTTAGAAACCAACAGGTAAATTCCTGTGAAAAGCCTCAAAATAATTAGGGTGTGTTCCTCTAAAAAGATGTTAATTGCCTGGCTGAAGTGCCTCTGGGCCAATGCACAGAGCATGGGGAACAAACAGGAGAAGTTGAAAGCCACTGTCCATCTAGAAATCTGTGATCTAATCACTATTCCAGGTATGTGGTGGGATGAATCAGGCTACTGGAGTGGTGATATTGATGGATATAAACTATTTAGAAGGGACAAGAAAGAAAGGCAGAGGTGGGGCTGGAAGTGTTGCTCTTTACGGAAAAAAAAATTGACTGACTGCACAGAATTGTCTTTTAAAACAAGTGATGAACACATTAGGAACGAGAGGTAAATATCAGCTGCCAAACGAGCAAAAGAATGCTCATGGTTGGTGTTTACTGCAGGTCAATGAAGATTAGGTTTAAGATCACCTGAGAAACCTGAGCAATAAAAGAGTCCATGGGACATAATGAAATGCACCACAGGTTCCTGTGAGAAATGATGAATGTTGCTGCCAAGTCCCTCTCCATCCTGTCCCAGAAGTCATTGCAGTCAGGCAAAGTCCCCATAGAGTGGAAAAGGGGAGACATGATGCCCCTTTTCTAAAAGGATAAAAAGAAGGACTTTGGTAAAGCCATGCTGGCTGTCTCCAGTCACCTCCTTGTCCTCCATCTGGCTTGATACTTTTTCCAGGAGAATCTGTTCCATGATCTTACTGGGTACAAAGGTGAAGTTGACTGGTCAGCAGCTCCCAAAGGAGAATTATTCCTGATAAATTTAGTGCCCTTCTAATGTATAGTATCTGTGTCAGTGGACAAGGGAAGAGCTATAGAGGTCATCCACCTGGATTATTGTAAGGCTTTTGGAATGGTCTCCCACAACATTTTGTCCACTGAATTAGAAACTTGTGTTTGATGAATGCTGTTAGAAGGTTGAGGAATTTGCTAGAAGTCTGCATCCTAATAGCTAAGGTCAATGGCTCAATTCCCAAGTGGATACCAGTAAGGAGTGGAGTTCCTTAAGGCATGTGCAGAGCCAAATACTGTTTAGTAGCTACATCAACAGCAAAGACAGTGGGGTTGAGTGCACCCACAGCACCAATCCACTCTTCAAGAGTGTCAAGATCCTTCTGGATGGCATCCCTTCCTTCCAGGGTTATCAGCTCTACTACTCAGCTTACTGTCATCTTCAAATTCACTGTGGGTGCCCCAATGCCAGATGGAATCTCATAGTATAGCACTTGCTGTGCTGCAGGAACAGGACTATTTGCTGGAAACCAGCTGAGTGCAGAGGCTGCTTTTCCCCCCTTCTTCTATCTGTTGGTAATTGCTTGAATCTTTTTCTTAGTATCTGCTTCTGACTAGAATCAAAATTAGAATTCTGGGTTATTTTGATCTTGGGTGTATTTTACTTTGCAGTCTCATATTATTACAGATTCTTTGTGGCACTATCTAGCCTAAACCAATAAAGAACACTGTCAAATATATAATCAAGCTCTCCTTATTTGATTAAAAGGTGTTTTTTTCTTTCAACCTTGTGAATTGGAAGGATAATTATTCTTAAATTATCTATTAATCCCTCAAGGACAGGATTCTGTCACCTTCTTATTTCATTGGAATGTATTTAATATCAACAGTACAATCTGGAATCCCTAACAGTTGCTCTGCAAAGTAAGGCTAAACCCATTTAATCTCTTTCATCAGTTTTGACATCCTCAAGTTTCCTTGGAGGAAGAAAGATGGGGAGAATTTGAAGAGAGAATTATCTTCAGATTTAGTTCCACATATACATATATATCTTGGTTTCTGCAATGAAATGGAGTGGGGATTTTTAGTCCTCTGTAAGTGCCATTAACATGTGTGAAAATATAAACCCTGACAAACCTCCTCATGCAAGCATTCCCTACTCATGTGTGCAAGATGTCCTTAGAAGGTCTTAGTAGAAGTGTAGAAAGACATTTTCTACACTTTTTCTACTGCTACAAATGTTTTCAAACTTAAGTTCCAGACTACCACGACAGAATATTCAAGTAGGTGGACATCTAATTCTCTGATTCTGCTAGTGGAAATTTTAGTGGGCTCACATTTATGCCAATACTTTTCTGAAGTCCTTAACTCTTGGGTACTGAATTTGCCCTTTAATCTTCTCTCCTCTTTCTGCTATTGACAAGAAAATACCTGGTTTTTATTAATGACATTGTTTTTCTTTCTCAGATATTTATAATCTAAGAGGGCAGAAAGTCTCAAAAAGGAAAGTTTAAAAACTATTTTAAAACTCACGGAAAAAAATTCAAAAATGATTAAAAGTTTTGCTCTTACTACTACCATGAATTCTTGACTTATCAATGCCTTTCAGGCCACAATGGAATTATACTGAGAAACTCCATTTTCAAACATGAATAAATCAGATGTAAATGGAAGCTCAGAAAGATTGTGGTGCGTTTACAAAGTTCATTTGATAGCTTGTTTAGATGGAAACAGTGCTGACTATTTGACATAAATTTTATTGGAGATTTTTCGTTTTTTTAATTTCGTGATTTAGTAGTTTTAATCCAAAGTCAAGAAAGTTGATGAAACCACATTAGTGGATATTTGTAACTCTACTAGTATAAAGCACCTACCATAGATTACAGAATTTCTTCCTAGGACTTTTGAAGTCATTTTGAAATCTCTAATTTTGAAAAAAGTCACTGAAATAGTGAAAATATTTTTGCATTGCTATATAGTTGAATCATGATGTTATTGACACATTCCAGGTTAATGGAATGCAGAAAAATTCAATAAATTTGCTTATGTGCAGAACTACATCTTCATAGGTCCTCTATTCACCCTTAATTACAACATCTAAAAACTGTATTTAAAAATTACCCTTAATTATGTAGAGCTCAAGTGTAGAAGTTACATTAGTCTCACCACAGGTGCATGAATACATGTATGAGAGAAGCAGTGTCAGCCTCTATGATTTATAGTAGCTTAGTTCACTAAGCTTGAGAGAATTAACATAATTCTTCAACAGTATATAATCGTTTATACCTCAATGTAGTTCTTTAATGAAAGTTTTTATCTTTACTGCTAAAAAGTCACTGGCTAAGGAAATATTGATGAAATGTTGATCTCATACATGGTATGAAACTAGGCAATTATCTGCTTAAGAAACAGGATCAAACCCCTCAGTGAAAGAATAGATTTTGGTCTTGCTCTTGAAAAGGACTTGCTCTAAATAATGAAATAGGTCATAAAGAGCAGTTTCAAATAAATTAATGAAATCTTTCTCTGCTTTTACATGGAAAAGAGCTTAGATGCCCTGTTTAGGGAAAGGATTCAGGAGGTTAGTCCCAAATAATACAACTCTCAAACTGACTTTGGATTTGAGGTATATTCTTTTATAACAAAAGTTTAAGTGGCTCCTTAGTCTATGACTGGATCATGCATATCCTGGTCTATGAAGAACTAATCTCTTCAGCTTTTTAGGAAAAACCTCTGTTACACAATTTGTGGATTTACTATAGGAGTCAGCACTGAAAATTTGGCATCTGAGATTATCAGTCTCTTTTTCATTCTATTCATTCAGCTCTGAAAAAGAAATCTTGTCTTAGACTGCCCCAGACTGCTAGAAATTAGAGGTTGATCTAAACGCTTTAGCATCAGATTTACAAGCAATTTGTGATATGCATAGACATGTATAAATGTTTCACAGTGATTTATTTATGCTTTATTTATATTTTATTAATTAAATTCTTAAAAATGCCCATTGTATCTTTTGTCATACTCCTAACTGGTTGCCATGACTAAGAGTAGAAAGTAGAAGCTGGCACTATTCTGCTTCTGCAACAGTAAAACTCTAAAATATCACATACATTTCTACATATTCTCCCAGTTCTTCCCCAACCTGTTTCTGTCAGTGGAAAAGCAGGTAAGTTGCTCTCGTTTCACCTGAGGTACTGCACCATTGAATTAAACAGAACATTTCCTTGGAAAAGTGTAAAATTCTTATGCTTCAGGCTTACTGACTATATCTACAGTATTGAATAATTTTGCAGAAGGTGAAGTGCTGTAGAGCTATTATGTCCACTCCGCTCAAATCTGTTTAAATTTAGCAGTAGTGTTGCAATATATGCCCTGTACAACTCAACTTTGAACCTTCTCAGAAGATTTTTTTTTCCCTATGGCTTTAGACTATAAATGCTATTTTTGGCATTTTTTTTTAATTGCAGTGTCAGAAACAATAAGATGACTGAGTTTCAAAACACCAGAACATTGTGGTTTTTGCATAGTGCTGAGTATATGTTTGAAAGGCTGGGGTGGGACTTCAAGATACTTCAAAATATTTGCAGCCAAAGCTTGCTTTTATAGTGGAGTAGTAGGGTGTAGGAAATCAGACCTGATGCTACTTTATTCTTACTGGCTGCTGCAAATTGTCCTTGAAACAAACTATTCCGGTGTTACTCTATGTTCCTCCTCAGGGCAGAGTAACTTTACCAAAGATTTCAGGAGAAAATGAATGTTTTTGTAATGTTGGTGACTGGGGAACTGAGACACGGGAGTAAACCAAGGAGTTAGCTGGTAATGTGGATGTGCAGCATGTCTGTCATTCATGAAGCTCCCACACAGCAAAACTGAAAGCTCTTCCAATATAATTTCAAATGATGAATGAGTTTGAGAATTATACCATCTGCTTGCTGACATAGGGAAAAAAAGTGTAATTCACTGAATTCATTATTCCTTCAGGTCTGATAACAGCAACAGATTGTTTGGAGGATGTAAGAATCAAAGAGGGAGAAATGTTATTCACAAGGAAATGGCTTCATATTGTGAGATTAAATTAACAGAGTAGGAATGCAAGGTTGGGGGAAGAGGGGGTAAGTTGGCTGTGCTGACAAGCAAGATCCAAAATCCATTGAGATAAGTAAGAAATTAGAATATGAAAGCATATAGTTTAATATGGAGGAGTTTTGGTAGCTTTCTGAATTTCCTATATGTGAAAGGCAGTCTTCTTTAGAAAATTCTAAGGTTACAGAAGAGAAAGAAGGATCACATAGACTGGTATCAAAATTATCTCTGTTGCACCCATGAAAATTCCAAATGTGAGGGGAAAAAATCCCTTGATTTGATAGTGAAGAAGAACAAGTATCCACAGAATTACTATGTAGACCTTTTGTAGATGATCATACCCTTTCTGGATAATACAGCTTTTCATATATGACCAGGGTAAAACCTTGAAGTGCTTTACCTATGGAGGTAAGGAAAAGGTATTGCTCTGATTCTATGTGGTGGTAGAGTGCATCAGTCAAATAAGAAGCCAAAGATGCATTAATTTTTAAGTGCTAATGACATAATTCCTGCCAAAGTCAGATGCAATTAAAAAAAAAAATAATTTTTTTTTTAAAGTATGAGGAGTGATTGTTTGGAACCTCTCTCAGCTAACATTTAAAAAAATATCAACAGATGGCTTTTCCTGCATCCATGCAGCTGCCAATTCCAAAATAAGTAGTGCTGAGAGACTTCTGGGTGAAGCTAAGGGACAGGAAAGGCAGCTGTCACTGAATATCTTAATTACAGCATTTACAAAGTTTTAATTAATGTAATGTTGTTTCTATAGCTATATTAATGTAGCATCCATTAGTATGTCATTGGTTATACTTTGTGAATTAAATTAGGAATTTGGCACACGTAAGTTTATAGAAGCAAGTGTTTGTTCTAACTCTTCAGCATTACAGTGGAAGAACACATTCAAAATATAACTGGAAAATGTTAAGTTTTCAGAGCCACAAATGATGTCTCTTTATATTGTAAAGTGGTGGTAGGTCACCTGTTGGAACTTTGATTTCAAGATCATTCACCATTTTTCTCTCTCCAGAAATCTTTTATTCTGTTACCTGATGGAGGCTTAAAATAATGCTTGTCTTTCCCATGACTTTTCTGAAGTTGCATAACAATATCAGAATAAGGCATGGGAGACTGCTGTTAATAACAGAGTACTCCATTTTAAGAACATTCTCTTTCAATTGATCTGATCTAATAAAGCACTGGTTTTCCCTTTACTCCTTTATTTTCCAAATGCCACCTGTGTTTGTTCTGACCAGATGGTTAAATATCACTGTGCTTTGTTTCTGAAGGCTGTCAGTAAAGAAAGACCGTGGATGGACACTTTTTCTTGGGAAAGCTGTGTTTGATTACACAGAAGTGCACTCATCCAGCTTTCTTTGGATGACTATAAGAATCTTTTTCAGTACTGGTCATTTTGATTTGAAGAAGAGTGAGGAGTCAATATGAATGTCACGTCTTGTGCAACTTAATACGGAGAAAGCAGTAGCTGTCAATAAAATATGAAGTGGTGATAACAAGCCCTTGCTTTGGTCTGTCCTGCACTCAGTTTTATATGGCACATGTTTTGGCTACACAAAGGAGTGACTGAGAAGTTGGCTCTGTTATTTTGTTAAGGCAGCTTCCCATTCTGACCATTCCCAGGCTGTGGCAGTCGCACTGCCAGCACCAAGGACAGTCCCTGCTGGGACAAAATTCCCGCCACAGCGGCAGCTCCACTGACCTGACAGGTCCCTGGACCTGACAGCTTGATTCCCCCACACCCCTCCTCACACCCACACTGGTTTCCTGACTGGCTCGACCCTGGATTTCCCATGACAGGGTCTCTGATATCTCGTTCCATAAAGCTGTTTATTCATGGCACAGTAACCCAGAAACAGCTCGAGCTGGTGCCTCTGAGTAGGGACCCCCAATAAAGGTCTCCCTCACAATCTACCCAGTTTCACTCTTCCTCCTCAGTCCTCTGCTCCTGTTCTCCCTTTCCATCGCTCACCCACCTGCTGGAGTCACTCATCTCCATCTCCTTTGTTAACCAAAAGGTCAGCAGTTCCCTGCTCCTGCTGTGTCTCTCAGTGTCCTTCCCCTGGCTGCCACCCATCTTCATGCCTTTTATTATCCCAAAGGCTGGCAGTTCATGGCCTGGCCTCATGTCTCAGGCTCTCACCCAGAGCTCAGTTTGCATTTCTGCATCTCTATCTACAGCTTGCAGATTTCATTTTCATTTTCACATGTACTCCATGAAGAATGCATTGCAAAAATATCTGCAGACCATGGTGGCTGAAGCAAGGCTTGGAAGTATGAGAAAATCAGTGTAATACAGACGATTACTTGCCCTTTTGGGAAGGGAGTTTCATGCAGAGTAGATTGTTTGAATTGATTACTTTCTTGTGTTGCTAGTAGTTTACCTAGGAAAAAGCATTGCAAACTTTTATTCTCTAGTGTGGAAGGTAATAATAAAAAAACCACCAGCCAATGAAACTCTGTAGGTTTCCCACTGCAAGACAATTGAAACATAATGGAAATTCAATTGATTTTCAGTGGGGAAAGCTGCAGGGCACCAATTATCTGTGCTCCAGAATTGTTGCTTGAAGTGCAGCTGCACATTGAGGAGCCAATCAAATGTATTTCAATCCCTGCATGCAGTATGCTCCTGACAACAGCATAAGGATCACATTTTTCAGCTTCTAATTAAGTGGACCTATAAAGACAACCTTTGGCTGGCTTTTAAAAGGACATTTGAAGTGCTCCTGAAAAAATGAATGCCACATATTCAGGAGCAGTTGCGTAAAACTTTCATAAATCTTACTTCTAGTGATTATGAGTTGTATTACTTCTGCCTGTATAAATTCCAGATTATGACTAGTATATCAGATTTATGTGAAGGGCAAGTGTTAATTACAGTAGTTAAAAATATTTGAAACTGACTTTATATTTTATTCCTTGATCCAAATAAATCTAATAGCTGTTAAGAATATTTATTGCCTGCACATGGAAGAATTATTTTTGGATTTTATTGAAGAGTTTTGTCATCCCCTGTGTCAGCTGCTGATGGACTGCAAGCAGATAATGACTGTCTCAGATCAAGCATCAATGGCAACTCAAGACATACATAGAATGAATCTGAACTATTCAGAGCAGTGAGGTAGAGCAACAGGGCAGAAATTTAACTACTAAGGTACATAGGTAAAAGTTGAAAAATACTTACTAGTCTTGAATGTCATCTGGTTTCTGAGGGACTTTTCTCACTTCAGCTTTTTTGTTTCAATGTGGATAGAATAAAAGAGAATAAATCTATTTGCTTTATAAGAATTTATAAGAAGAATTGCAAAATTTCAAGTAGAATTTTTTAATGGAACAGAATAAAGAAGGCCACTGTTTAGATAGCAGTTTTAGAGAAAGGTATCTTCTCCTACAGTGTATCTAAATTTGAAATAATTGACGTGCAGTGCATTAAGTAAGAGTGCATCTGTTTAGATACACTTAATTATTTCTTCTGCTCTACTTGATAAAACTAAGCCCTTGAACTTGGAGTTTCAGGCACTTCAGCCGCAAAAAAAAAAGTGTGCCATCTCACAGGAGTACAGAACATGATCAGATATCTTGGAAAATAAGGAAATATGGAAAAAATATGGAATTTAACTCAGGGAAAGAGCAACTGCAGGCAGACATAACAACCATTTTTAGCTAAAATGCAAAATAGAAATTAGTAAATTATTCTCTGGGTTCCAAAACATTTGCAGTTCCTTCAAGCTTTGTATTGACATTTTCCTGTTTAATAACTATATTTCCTATTCTGTCATCCAAGACAAGAACAGGCTTAATATTCAGCAAGAGCCATTTCAATTGGGCATTAGGAAAACATTTCTGGTAGACCAGCTAAGGAATGTCAATAAAAGTTGCAAAATCTGCATCATTTAAAGAATGATTTAGGCAAACATCTGCTTAGAATAACATTATAGTTTTTCTTGCCATAAGATTGGGAGGAAGAGAACTAGATTACCCATTTTCCTCAAGGCAGCTTTACATTAAATGAACAGAAAAATGGGCTGAAGTTTTAATAGCTGTTGTTCATGCCTCTCATCCTTCAGATGGAAAAGAATATTTGCGTGCTATGCAAGACTAACAGAAAAAGTGAGTGCCATGAAATAGTAACTGAAGTGACTTTCACATCTTTTTCTGCTGTTTCATACTGGGGTGAGTTTCACCTCTCTGGAGAAAAATGTTTTCAGGGTCCTGTGCTAAAAGGAATTGCACACTAATGTTGTACACATTTATTACAGACAAAGTTATGTTGTGTATATCATTAACGTTGCCATTTATTCCTCTTGGCTTCACTAGACTACTTACAAAGGAATGTTCTCTTCAAGGTGATAAAAGAAGTCACAGGAATTCAGAAAGACAAACAGAAAATCAGTTGGGAGGCATAGGCAAATCATCACACCAGTGAAGAAATTAACAAAAAAGATAATCTGGTATCTAATTGCTTTGATTGAGTAAGATACCTGGAAATTATCAATTTTATGTATTGTTCTGTCAATTTCTAAATTGCATGAATTGAATAATCCACATATATTCTTTCTGAAATGATCTTTTTTTGGTGATTCTTAAACTGGATTTTTCTCTGTTGCATATGGAATGTGAGTATTTTGTCCAGTATAAAGAAATAGAGCTATGCCAATTTCACTTTTTAGCTGGAAGGATAACAGTAGCATTTACATAAATCTGACTTTTGTCCTTTGCTTTCTATTAGAACCTCTATCAATAGATGGTGACATATCAATTTCCCTCCTTTAAGCTGACTTTACACTTTCACAAATGGCTGCACAGCATGTAATTGTGATAAAACAATTCTCCTGAACTGATTCTATAGCTTCGCTTGTAACTCTAGAAATTTGAATTTGTTAAATGTACACCCTTGTCCTGCTGAAGGTGGATAGAAACATAAGGATAAGAAAATCAAGGGAGATTTTCTCATTACCAGCTCTCTGACTTTGAGAGCTTCTGATTCCACTCCAGCAAACACCTCAGAGGTGCCATTCAACTCAGTAATCAGACTCCTAGCTGTTAATGCAATCAGCAGAGATTTAAGAGCAATCCGGCTCCCAAAAGGGGAAACCCAGAGTAGAAATTGAGTTTTCTAAGCACAGGTGTCTAGTTACACTACAGATAGTCTGTGACTTCTTATCTGCTATCCAGCTGCCACATCAGCCAGAATATGGGTCTTCCAGAAGTCAACACCATATTTGCCAGGCTGTTGGAGCATCCTAGGGACTCTAAAGAATTTTGGCTGACTAAATGTTCTACATTATCTAAAGTGCCTAGAGATAAGAAGTAGTCATATATTTGTTGCTACTCAGCTGTCTAGATTTCAAGACTGTTTTGATATCTCTGTTGATGATAGTGGAAATTTAGGGATATCTCACATATCCCAGCATCTATGTTTGGATTTCTTAAAAAGTAAGCAGCGTATTAGTCTGCATCTCTCTACTTTTCAAGATAACTATATTGATGAATGCAAGTTCCTCATCTTGATAAATAAATTTTAAGTAGTTTTCTAGTCAGTGTACTAAGTATGTGAAATTCTGGATACATATTTAACTTTAGGGAACCAATTGCAAAATAATATATGAAAACTCTTGGAAAAAATATTCTGTAAATCCAGAATTGTTCCACTAAGTTAAATTTAAAAGAATTTTCTACTGGAATTTAATTCTTCACTCCCAGCTTTTGTAAGCACACCTTTTGAACCTACCCCATTTTTGATTTTTAACAGACAATTTTTGTGCTGTACGGCCTTGGGAATATGTCATCCAATTAGAATGTTATGGAAAGAATAAGGATTTTTCACATTATCAGACAAGAAAGTGTTAAATGAAAAAGAAATAGATAACTTAAATACCTAAAGAAATCACTGTCATGCCCAGCTCGTGCCAAGGGCACTACAGAAATTAGTAAAGGGAATGAATTAGCTGATGCAGCTGAAGAGGCTGCAGCCTGACAATGTCTGAGAGAATGCGTGGATGTGACTCCAGCAACAGACCAAAGCAAATGACCAAATTCATCACACTACAAACTCGTGTATGCATCTGTTCATAGGAAGAAAAGGTACACTGAAGAAAATAGAAAGCAAACCAAGAAAATGATGAAATAATGACAGTTGGAGGGAGAACAGGATTTCCAGATAAATTGCTGTGTCTAGATGGTTTAATGACAAGGCCATGGGGGACCACAGGTGACAGCTTTTTGGGTACAGAAAGTGCAAGAAGCACCAAAAATTTACCTGCTCCTAAAAAAGCCACCTGTAGCTGCCTGAGTTGCTGAATGTTCACAAGCATTAGGATGAGCTCAGAGTAAGGGGAGGCAACCACGGGTCTTCTTTCCTTTCAATACAACCCTCCTGACAAGAAAACTCACACAGGTGCAGTTGTAAGGGGTTTATTGAAACAAATTATATCTAGATATGAGGTTCTGTATTGAATTGAACATTTTACAGCAATTATAACCAATCAACTAGTCAGGTCACTAAGAATATAGAGAAATTTACATATAGGTTTTTTTGCAAAAGGTTGAGTGCTTTCAACTACAGTCTGGAGTCTAATGGTGGACAGCGGAGCTGTCGTTGCAGAAATCCCTTCACAGACTTACTCCTGTTAATCTAATTTGCTGTTTAAGTTTGAATTGATGTATAATTTTTTCCACAAAGCTATTTCTCACTTTTAATTTATTGGCTCTTTAAAAATAAAAGGAAAACAATATGTATGGTTTCTATCATTCTTCAAGGAGTGACACTATAAAGCTAATTATTTGCATACATTGAATTTTCTGTAAAGAAATTTATTAGATTGCATATCAACAAAATCACTGACTACTTTGTAGTCATACTAGTGGCATTTGAAGGACATTATTTACCCTACCAGTGACTGATTAATTTTCTTCAAAAATGTCCTTCTGCCTGCATCCACCATGGATTTTTTTGGTGTGTATCTGTAAAACATTCAGAAACAGGACATACATTTGAACAATACCTTTCACAAGAAAGACGTAATACCTAAAGCTGATACTGAGCTTCTACATTACTGTAATAAAAATAGCTATGGAACCTAATATGAGCTTTCATTTATCTGTATTTTTGTTATCTTGTCAGGTGTTTCCTCCAGCTTGGTTTCTTGGGACATGTTAGCTGCAGCTCAGATAATTAAAAAAAAGACCTTGAGGACTGCTGTGAACTTGCCAAGAACTGTGCTAAATGGAAGGAGTGTTTATCATTGCACTCTTTCAAGCATGAGACAGAAGTTTCTGCTAAAATAAAGCTGGTCAGAGCTGTGATTCCATTTGATCCAGAAAAGCACACTCTAGCATTTATAATCTAAAGGTATATCTAAGGATATAAGATTTTGAGATATCCATCAACACTCAGCACACAGATAATGAATTGTTCATAGGTTTATCTCATAAAAAAAAAGCTATGCTGATCATCCCGTCCTTTCTCTTCAGGAAGGTACATTCCTTCAATCATATGGCAGGGCTGGATTTCTCCCTCCACCTCCTGCCTTGATTTCTCTCCTGCTTGTGGAGAAAGGCATACTTTAAACAGGAATTTCAACTATTGCAATGAAGTTCCTCCTCCTGTATAAGCAAAATTTTAGTAACCTGTCACTGTCAATGTATAATTTTGACACTCTAAGAATGACTCCTCAATGTACAGCTGGTGAAAGTATTTCTGAAATGGAAAAGACGAAAAAAATTCATTAAAGCTTTAAGAGAGACAATTAATTCCCTTCAGAAATTATTTTCCACATTTTAGAGACTAACTACACAATTTTAATGGTGCAAAGTGCTATAGCAGCTTTTCATCAAGGAAGAAATAAACACCACAGCAGTTTCCACGTGTGCCATGATTATTGTTGCTTCTTCAATCTCTTTACCAAAGGATTACACCAAAGTTGTAAAGGCAAAGAATCCACAATAACGCTAGTGATTTTTATACCCTATAATTTTTACACCTTATACTTGGCTAAAAATTAAAAACCTAATGTTATTTTGTGATGAGAAAAAATAATTATGATTTTTACCTTTATTACCAAATTTGAATCTTAACTTTTTTCCCCTATTCTTACCACTGAATTCCTCAATTCTTACCAGCTAGGTGATCCAACTGAAAATCCAGTAGGCTTTAAATAGCAGAAGGGGGTCAAACAGAAGAACATGGCTGTCAAACACATTTTCATGTTAGCTGGATATGCAATTGTCATGCTTGCAGAATAGCTAAAGTGTTCCTGAACACATGGTTGAGCATTAATAAATTGTTGTAGTATGGCTACACATGAAAACAAGGGATTAAAAGCCTAAAGAAGTAGTCGTGACTTGCAGGGAGGCTTTACTCTGCAGAAATATTCATCTGAGAAGGTCACCTTGCTGTATAGTCTTGAGGCTTCCTGACGTGCTCATTCTCTGCTTATTACATCCCCTCTGATTCTTTTATCAATGTTAAGGAATTTTTCATTAAAGGTTAACACCCAGGATGTTTCTAGAGGCTTTTGCTGGGAATTACTCTCATACCTGAAAATGAGGCTGCAAGGCACCTGATGTTTGCTGCACTCTTGCAGCTCTTCATGATCCATATGTGTACTTCATAGCTGCAACCTAAGCAGTCCTGCAGTGTGGAAGAGATAACAGAAAAGGGATCAGGTAAGAAAGATCTATCCGCTGACCACTCAGATGTTGCCATAACCACTAAATAGTCCCCAGTCAGTCTGTCTTTTCCTATTTTTTTCCTCAAAGTAAGATAACTGCATCATGAAATGCTGAGACACTAAGAAAGTAAACCACCAGGATTTGCCTTGTTAAATATGTTTCAGAATACTTGTGGGCATTTTTAAAATATATTGACTCAAATGTTTCATATCTCTTTTCAAAAATGAGTCAATACTTATATGGAATCATTCTGTTACACGGCTGAACACAGGACATGAACAGGTTTGTGAATGTCACCTGCAGTGCTGATAAAGCCTGTTAAATAAGCTTAAATTTATTTTATTTAGTTTAACATAACTCAGTTTAATTTATTTGCAATCTACTTACTATGTTGTGAAGACATAACAACTGTTTAGAGGAAAGGAAGCTGGACATAGGTTTCAGTGATAATGCTTTATTTGGTTAATGACTAAAATAGTAGATGACTGTTTTTTTTAGGTTTGAAAGATTTATAGGATTTATTTACATTTTTGTCTTTGAAGACTGCTGAAGCTGAAAAATTCTTCTTTCCTCTCTTCCCAACCCACTTTTACTAATATGATTGACTAATATGCTGTGTTCTATGAAGGATATGTAGCTGATTAGCCCCCTCAAATCATGGCCTACCTGTTCCCTGTTATATATTTATATTGCATTTTAATATCTTCTAAAGTATTTTCAGAATACTATATGTCTACATAGACTGTGAGATCAGAAGTGCAGTTAGGAAAGCAGTTTGCAAGAGTTTGTCTTACCCTACTCTGAAGTTAATTTGGCAGTCTATAACAGGAAAATAAGATTATTTGTTTTCTTATAGAAAGATGAAAATAAGGGTGGTAGATCTTCCTCTTCCTGGTTGTTGTGTTATGGCACAGATATGGAATAGACAACCAAAGAGGAAAGTTAGTCTAGTCTTTGTTTCCAGTCCTTGACTTCTCCAGCGAAATGGAACCGAGACCTCGCAGAAAGCCTGATTGTATTGTCAGGACAGAGTCAGGGAGGGCAAATGAAGTCAAAACAAAAATATAAGATTCTTTCCTCCCATCTGACCTGGTCTGAACTTGAGCTGAAGTGGTTTTGAAGGTGAAATTAAGAAGATCCTTCATGTGTGTGACAGCATTGTAGATGGAAACCTTACTCAGTTCCTTAAACGAATTGGGTCCCTGAGGGCTTGTGACTTGTGGGATATCTTTGTGCAGTGCAAAAATCACCCCAACTAGAAACAGCCTGAGCTGAAAGACTACAGGACTGTTCCAAGGCTCTTGTCCCTGACTGTACTGCCATTGCTGGGACACAACCCACTAATTGTCCTGGTATACCAACTTCAGGAATTCACAGAGACAGGTTATACAGGTACTGATACACTAATGCTTATACAAACCTTGAATACAGAACTAAGTAATAATTTGGCAAGAAACAGACGACTCTTAAGTTCTGTTAGGTGTTCTTGCAGCAAGCACTATTTTCCAACAGTGAATGTCTGTATTCTATTACCTAATTTCATAATAATCTTATGTCCTTTCTTTGTTTTTCTTTCTGTTAACAGTCACACCTTTACGGTGTAAAAGATCTCCAGTAAATGGTTACAGAGCCAAGTATTCTGGAAGAAAATCTTGACACATTCTGATCTCTGAACTCCTGCAGAAGCATCTCTTCCTGAATCAGCTGTACTTTCAGCGAAGCAAATAAAACTCTTAGAAATATAATAGAAGAATGAAAAGTAGACTGCTTTCTTTTCTTTGTAAGTTATGATTTTAGGAGAAGTAACGCTCCAATTCTAACCTAATGTAAGTAAAATCTAATGTTCCATTCAAGGGCATTTTTATTTGCAATAAGATGTAATGGTGTTCAGCAGAAAGACTTTTTAAATTCCATATAAATTAAATAAGAATGAGACAGAAATTCTCATTAAGACTTTTTATTAAAAATTGAAATAAAATTTACAGTTTTAGAATCAGTAGGTTCAGGTTTTTAAATACCTATGGCATAATCAGATATATCATCCAAAAGACAAAGGTTTGGCCTGTTTTGTGGCAGTCAGATTAGCTGTCACTTGAGTCCTTTTTTTGTCCAGGAATCTTAACACGTGGCTTGCAGGTTTATAGTTTCATTATTTTCTACAATAATAAACTTTTTCAATAGTAACTAATGTGCTCTGTGATTGTAAAATGAGTGGGGGTGAACATTCAAGTAAGGAGACAAGGCTTATCAGTCAGATAGTGACCTTTAACATCTCCATTTTATAGAACATGTTTTCACAATTATCCAGTTCTTGCTTATAGAAAACAAATAAATGTGGAAAGAAGGAAAAAAATCACCACAAATCCTCTCTCATAAAGTTCTTAATATCATCAGGATAGTAAATTTTGCAGTAAAACTGGACAGATTTGTCTCTCTCTAATAGTTTTGGCTTCTGTTACTAACATCAGACATCTTGCCCACCACAATTAAAAGAGAAATATACAATTAAATCAGTGCTGAGCAAAATCCAGGGTTTCCCTCACTTTCTGCTTCACCTTATTGGATCTCTGGCTTATGATTTTCATGTTCCTTGCTCAACAGCTTCCCAGCTTCCACTGAAAGCAGCTAGGGCTCCATTCCACCTCACTCTTCCACCGCAAGCCTGTTAGTTGAGTGACCAGGGCATTCCCCTGAGAAAATGCAGCTTTAATGTCCCTCTGTCTCGTGAGGAAATTGAGCCCGAGTCTCTCATTTCTTTGGTAGGGACTGCAGCCCTGAGCTAGCAGCAGTGATGGTCTGGGCAGCAGAATACCAGATTTACTGACAAAGGGCTGCTGAACTCAGAGCAGGGGGAATCTGCTGCTTCTGGACCTGGTCCACCCCAACAAGTGTATATTATGCGAATCAAGGTCAACTGTATCACTTTTCCTTGCTGTGCACCTTTGAATTAAAATAACTGTGACTGACGTGTTTTGTGTGGAACTCAAGGTGTCTCCAGTGGATTAGACATGATCTGAGCATGCACTTGATGAATTAGGACACTCTGGGGACATCCTCCCTATGACTCAGGGTTACTTTGTTATTTGTGGCAATGGCACTACCAACACTTCTGAGTGTGCCTGGATTCCTGTCCTTAAGCCACTGAATTCCTACAGAGTGATGAGGTCCTATGTGGAACCACTGCGTGCTGTGATGCTGGTCCTATTTTGCTGAATCAGAAGTGTTTTTTCAGTATTAATTTCTTTTCCCTTTTTAATGTGCCAGCCCAACATACATTGAAATGGCTTAGTGACAGCTGCAGTGGTGTCAGACTGTGTCACTACATCCACGGGTCTGACCCTCAAATGTGCAGCCATTCTTTAGGTGTGTTATCCCATTAGATTACCTCTCGGCTAAAATATCACACCCTACCAAATAAATAAAAGGCTGTGGGACCCTTTGGATGCATTCACCTGTGACTGAACTTTTGATAAAACAAATCAGCCTATGGTTTCAGTCTTGTTCTGCATTATCTATCTGTTTCTAATAAAATTGTATCGCAAATTTGATGTCATAAGTTTGATTATTTATATTCAGGAAAAAGTGATATGAATATATAGTGAAAAAAGTGAGGAAAATCTGTTTAGAGTGGATGAGTAGATAAGTAGAAGAACTTTAATTTGCCTGAGTACCAGTGAGAAGGCTGTATTTACCTTTGTTTACCTTTGGCTATATCTCTGGGGCAAAACTCCACCTATTATAAATTAGCTCAGTCAATCTGAAATCAGTGAAGTTCAACAGATTTATTTGAGCTGAGGTTTCTATCTTTTATGTCCTTCATTCCAGGAACTAACTCCATTGGACTGGGTGACAGTTAATTTGCCACGGTATTTTGAAGCAAAATGGTGGAGATATACAAAAGTAATCTTTAGAAACTGAATTCAATATTGTATTTACTCTGTTCTTCCCTGCTCCTAAAATTTAGAAGAACATTTCATTTGCCAGGCTGACCAACATAACCTTTTCAAAATGTCCATATCCCAAAATCAGAAAAGAGAAAATTTAAAGCTTGGTGAATACTTATACCGTATAAAGTTGTTGCTGGACTACCTTCTAAAATACAGACAAATAATTTTGATAATTGTTCGGTTTAATTCCAAATGAAATATGGAGACATATTTTAGGTAGTTTCATTGTTATTTAGAAAAATGAAATTATAAATAAATGTATTTCTTACAATGTCTAGATGAAATGGTACAACCTCTTCATAAAACACTGGTTTTCAGGTGGAGATTAGGGTTGCTCTTTAAAGTTTTTCCATGATGTGGAGTTGAATAAGACAATGTTTATGATGAAGTTTCCTCTGCATTGCACAAAAAGTCAGACTCATTTTATGCAATCAAAATCTTCTGGAACGGTTTAAACTCTGTATCATCTTGGCTTCAACATTAATCTACTGATGAGTCTTGGTGGTCATCCTGCTCATCTCAGTAAAAGTCCTTCAAGCCTTCACTGCAACAGACAGCCCAGAAAACGAATAAATGCAAGGGAAGTGTAAAAATGCAGTGCCTTTGTTTAGTAACATCAAAGAAAGAAGGTTTGAAACATTTTTTTTCATAATGCACTGTGGAAGGCTTCTAAAATTTATTAACTCCTTTAAAAACTCCAAACAACAGGCAAATGGCAATTTTTTTTTTTAAATAACCCATGGATATATTGAGGCTATTGTGCTAAATATGATTTATTTACATGTGGCGTTTCAGTTGAAACTATTCATTACCAAAGATAACAGGCACTGCCGTCACAATCAATTCAGCTTGCCAATAAGTACAGGGCAGTTGGTCTGCAAAAAGGATTTTAAGAATATGGTTAAAGTGAACAGAAAGCAGTAGGATATCATGATGCACCTGGACTACTCAAGATTCTGAGAATCAGTGGGAATCAGATCATCTTTGCAAGAGAATTTTTAACCTATAAAAAAATAAACACAGGAAGACAGAACACAATACAAGCTCCTTCCAAATGGAGATTTGTTTTACATCACTTTATGTCAGAATTTTAGCTATCTATATAATCAGAGAATTAATTCTCTATGCAGAAATTTTGTTCATACTAATCTGTAAGCTTCTCCCTTAATTAAAGGTCCACAATTCAACTTCCCTATATTGAAATCACTTAAGGTTTTGCTCAAGTTTAAACATATGCCCAGATCCTGTTAAAACCAAGGAAGATTTAGTTGTGACAATAACTCATTGTTACACTGATACAGACTTAATGGACCACTCGACATATCTAAAGTGGATTAAGTTGATAGAAAGACCTCTGTTGATTGAAATGCTTTGCAGGCCAGGATCTATCTTCCCTCCCTCTGTAGAGACACTGCAGTGCTTGCAAATTTAGCCAAATGCTTTTACATGCTTCCTTGTTGAATGGGTGCTTTAATTCAAAGTAACTAGCTGTGTGCTCTTTTCTCCATGCAAGTACCACAAGTCTCCAAGTGTGATAGCACAGGACTGAAAATTCTAAATTCTCATAAAAAATAATCAGTAAAAAAATTAGCAGTTTGGGCTGAAGTTCCTTTCTAACAGTCTCCAGAAATTATGAAAGAAGTGTTTTCAACCTGAATATTTTATTCCTTCTCTCTATTTAAACCAGTCTGGCTAACATTACTAAAAAGGTGCAGAAATAATAACTTAATAAGAAAGGCACTTACTGAACACTTATTGACATACCTACCTCTGTGCTAACCTATAATGTGTCTTTGTGGTAAGAGGTGTTTTTATAAAGGCAACAAACCTTAAATTACTTATTATTTAATTAATACATTAATAATTAATTATTAAATTATTTAATTACTTAATAATACTTATTATTTCTTATTTATTTCAGTAATAAAACAAGATGAAGAAAAACTATTTATTGATTACAATGTATTTCCATTTAGTAATATTTTTGTCCTCATTTCTTCACGAGAAATTGAAACCAACAGTAGTTCCAGAGATAAGGAAAAGGTCTGAACTAAAAGATATTTTTGCTGGACCATATTCCCTGCAGAATGGGTTTTTGGGTGATGTTCTCAGGGCAGAATGTGCAATTCATTTCTGCACTCACTGTAAAGGAGAGATTTGCATTTGCAGGCAGACTGAAAAAGAGTGCTTTGGCATGAGTTTCTAATTAGTCATCCATGGGCCAAATTTCTTCTCATTTGCACTAGTCATCAATTTTGCCATTTGCAATTTATACTGAGGAAAGTGAAAGAGGAAATCTGTTTTCTTAATTCTGTCCTCATTGTTGTACTTTACTGAAAAATAACCTGCAAGAATCTAGATGTTATTGAATTTCCCCTGCCTGTGATTCCTTGAGTTTCATTTGTAGCTTTTTTTTTTTTTTTGAGGAGCAGATTTGATTTCTTTCAGCATAAATTTATCATTCTCAAATTCTAGGAGGAAAGGAAGCCCACACTAAAGCAATCTTGAGCTGGTCCCCTATGTTGCTGAATTCTCAGGATGAACTGAGAATAAATTTTCATTTTAGCCTTGCAACTCTTAATCTTCTTGGGGTTCAGAAAATATGGCAGACTTCCACTAGACCTCTGCAACACTGAACCTTGCAGCATGATTTAAGAACGAGTTTCATTTTAGGCTTGTAGACTTAAGACTCCCAGGAATGGGAAGATACGACAAGTTTAGCTGTATAACTGCAGCTCCTATTCCCAAAGGTTTGTTTTTATGTTTGTTTTGGAGAAACTTTTCTAATCTTCTTTCTGTTAAAATGAAAAAAAAAAATCAAGCATGCAAACTATGGATAAATGCTTGCATACTCATTATTGCCATAGTAATGGAATCAGAATTTTTCTTCTAATTCCAGTGTCTGGAGATTTGGAGGGCAACAGATAAGTAAAACACATTTTTTAAAAAATAATATACTAAGTGGATCATGATGCCCACAGGCAAAAAATGAAAGTGAAGATTATGGAGCAAATGACAGTCTTTATGTGGCTGCAAGTGGAAAAAAAATGGAAGTTGGAGTTAAACACTTGTAAGTGTTGAAGAATCAGTGGAGTTAAAGGTCTATTCAGATAGCATCTAAGGAAATTCTTACTCAGTTTTTGCAGAGAGCGCAATGTTTGGAGCTTGAGTTCAGTTCAAAGAGAAACCCAAGAATCTGTCTGGGCCTACCTACAAATCACAGAATGGTTAAGGGTGGAAAGGACCACAGCAGGGTCACCCAGCTGAACCTCCCTGATTCAGCCAGGTTTTCCTGGAACATATTTCACAGGATTATGTCCATATGGTTCTGGATGACTGCATCAATAGATCACAGAAGCTAAACACTTGCATCCAACTGAGGAGGAATGCTCAGGCTAGAAAACCCCTTCAGCCTTCTCTCTGGTTGTATTGAATCCAGTTCCCTTAGTTTCCCCTCATGCATCATGGGCTCTTGTCCCCAGCCATCTTTGTTGATGCTTCTCTGGATTCCCTCCAGCATGCCAGGACTTTCTCACATTGCTGAGTCCAAACTCAGACATACCATTTCCCATGTGTCTATACAAGGGCTGAAGAGAGCAAATAACCATTTCCCTCAATGTACTAGCTCTGATATTAAAGTTGTATGTGAGTAAGCTCTCACTGCTGCAGAGACACACTGCCAGCTTGTGCTCAACTTGTTCAGTGTGAGAACCCCCATCTCATTCTGCAAAGCTGCTTCCCAGTGAGCCAGCCCCAAAACTTTGTTTTACATGGGCTTATTATGCATCACATAGTTTATGTTTGGCTAAAATTAGTGCACTTAGTGGCAGTCTTTTTCTCCAGCATGTTGAGAGCCCTCTAAAAAACAGCCCTGCTCTCTACCCAGCAAGTTGTTCTTTCCTCCTTGGTTTGAATTTGCTTTTGGCGCACTCATGTCACTCCAAGTCATTACTTACAGGAAAATCCATCAAAGCAGTTCTGATCACAGGGAAATGGCATTCATAACTGGCTACCAGTGGGATCTCACCAAACCTGCCAGTTCAGTCATTTGGCTACACACTTTGTATTCAACACATTTAGTGTATTGACTGGATTTAGACTTCTGAATGAAATAATAGTATGGGAAAAATGAACAAAACCTTGTTACAATCAAGGTAAATTATGTCCACTGTTCTCACATCACCTGCAAAACCTTGTCTCACTGCAGTTGTCTCACTGCAGAAAGTGCAACTTGCCTTTGGTCAGTCCATCATGACTGCCATTCTTTTATTACTCTTCAAAGGCCTGGATGCAGATTTCAGGAGGTTTTTGCTCCCCAACCTTCCCAGAGACTAAAGTGAGACTTACTGTTTCCAAGATCCTCCTTTTTGTCCTTTTTGAGATGATATTAGCCAGCTCCACTGGCACTTTCAGATGCACTGCATCTGGTCCAATTACCTGGTTAACTGGAAATCTTTAACTGGGATACAGAAACTAATATTAGATTGACATTTCCCTAATAGACCCACATTTATAAATTTATCATTTATAAACCTCAACATTCACCACATGGCTCTTTCTAAACTGTATCTCTTTCATCCTGCTAACAAGTTTCAATTTCTGTTCTTCTAGCTGTCTGCATTTATGCAAAACTTCTGTCACCTGATCTTTTTTGAAGAGGTAAGATTAATTTTCAGGCTTCAGATAGGCGCCACTCATATGAAAATTTGACTGGAAAATTTGGTATTCCCTCTTCTGCTTCAAAGAGACACTGCACACTATAAATCAAGTAAACCACAGCTAAACCTCTTTCTCTTCCCAAGCCGCACGGATATGCCCTTTCTTGTCCTCTGAGGCCCACAAACATCATCTCATCTAAAGTACACTAAGTCATTAAACTCCACAATTAGTGGGGCTCGGATCTTTTTCTTCCTTTCATTTTTTTCCCGACTGTTAATGCCACACCACAAGTACACTAGCATTAGAGTCGTTTATTGAAACTGAAAAATCGATGTGCTCACATCTAATTGACAAACTTAATTTGAGCAATTGCATATATCTAGTAAGACGACTTTTCATACAGGGCTTTCCGCATGTGAATCTCCGATTACTCCTTGAAGAAATTGGTATCATCATCTTTAGCTTCCAGAAAGCTAACTTGGACCGTAGATGCTGACTGAAATATTTCTGCAGGCCAGAAGCAGAGTAAGGATGGCAGCACAACCAATGTTGTTTCCCTTGACTGTCTTAAGAAACCTTCCTCAAGGCTCTCAAAAGCACGAGAAATGTTTTAATTTTGAATTTTCACCTGGAGAGTATAAAACACTTCTGTCCCTCTATATCAAATAATCAAAGCGAGGCAGTGGCATGACAAAACACACTTGGTAATTAGGACTTTCTTGCTTACTAAATAAGAAAAAAACCCACGCTTTTCATACATTATTGCATTTCACAAGATGTAATAATGCTATGGGTTTTAACTTTTGTGTAGTAGAAAGATTTTTCTCAAGTTCAGGCCTGAATAAAAATAATTAAAAACAAAGAAAAAGATCAAGCAATATTTTGGGACTTGAGATATGGATGTAATTGGGGCTTTCTGACATATCTAAACTAAAATAAATGCATATGTGTCTTAAAGAACTTATTTTTAAAAAGGTCTATTTATAACATTATTCATAAATTAAGAAGCTGATTTAAGATATCTGTAAGTAGATTTGTTTTCTACTGCTTGAACATATGTGAAGTATTGTGGCCTTTTATCTTTCTGGAAAAGGCTTTATTGGGTGTAACTTTTGATCATAGCTATATAGTGGAAAGTCATTATCTAACTAACATCTCTTCTTCACTCAGGGACATTGGTTTATATAAGGCTATTAAAGAAACTTTTAGCAGGAACTTTTTAAATTTCCCCAGTAAATGTTGCCAAGACTTCTAAAATGACTTTTTAAACTTCTTCCTTTGCTGAATTGCTTATCCGATTGGTCATTTCTATGTTGGATTCTACATTAAAAAATAAAGAATCTATTTATTCTCTTGACACCTTTTATATCTTTTATCTCTTTTATCTCTTCTTTAAGAAAACATCTGGCCATTAGCATACTAATAGCATCTCTGCTGGTTCTTAATGGAGCTTCTTTTATCTTTATGATACCATCTGGTTTCAAGTTACTTTTAAAGAAAAAGTGGGTAAAAGACTTAGATGTCCCAAAGGCGTTTTTGTTGAAAAAGACTGTATGTAGGTATTTAGTGCCATACTTTTCTGAGTCTCTTCTCCCTCATGCAGAGATGCAAACCTAGCATGGTTTGGGTTAGAAGGGACCTTAAAGACTATCCAGTTTCCATCACTTCATGCTATGGGCAGAGACACATCCAGCCTGGCCTTGTCCAACTTATCCCACTCTCATGTCTCCAAAAATGTCTAGATGCAAATACACAGCAAATAATTCGACATGGAGTGATACTTTGCCTCCCAAGTTTTGCAGGTATCTGGAGAGAATTGCCACATTGACAAAGGTACAAAAGTGAAATTCACTTCTTCCTATCAGAATAACAACAACGATGATAATAGCAGTAATAGCAGTGCTCACTACATAGTAGACAAAAAGTTGGGGTAACTTCAATATTTGCCTCCCTTTCCTGCTCATTTCTTTGAATAAAGAGAACCTGTGTTCCACAGCAGAACACACCTGGGTGGGGTGAACCGTGGGATACATCCTTGGTCTTCATGACTCCTTATGCTAGCTGAGAGAATCATTAATATATAACACTAACAACTCAGAAGAATTTTGCTTGCAATGTTTACTTTGCTGTATCAACTCTGACCTACACAGATTACTTCTTCTGTTGGCCTCATGCCTGCTGGACCTTCTGAAATGTGGAATACAGTGCCTGTGTTTTTTGTGAGAAAATGCTTTTAAATATTTAATATATTTTTACCATACCCTGTATTCTTTTCATGCAATATCACTGTTGGATAAAAATAAATTAAGGTACCTCCAGATAAGGAAACAACTGCTCTTGTAATAAAAAAACCAAAACAACAAAAAAACAAAAACAGGTGAATCAAAGTCCAAAAGTTTATTGTTGGTAAGTGTGGATGTTCAAGGTCTTCATAAACTTGAGACATCTTTCAATGTCATCATCAGGCTTTTACTAATTAATTACTTGTGAATAAACGTTTCAACAACTGACTTCTAGGCAAAGTCCTCTGAGGTTCACAGACAAGACCTTTAAAGTGTTAAGACAATACAGTGCTAGACCACTTTAAGTTGTACTGATCAATCACGTCTTTCAGTAAGTTCAAATATTTTTGCCTATATCCTGAAGAAAGATCTTAATTGAAAACATACAAGCCTGTAGTGTATAAAAATAAGATTAAGACATAAAATCCAAAGACCGGTCAAAGACCATCGACTGATGTTCGTGGGCATGCTGGATGTGCATACAGCTGGGGAGTTTTCTTCTGAGTTCTGAATATCACAGAACCAATGACTTGGCAGACATCACTAGGTGGTGCTGGTACACCTATCTTTCATGCTGTTTTTTTTGGTGTGCAAATATAGCCTAATTTTGTTAAGAAATTATATTGCTCTTGGGTTTGGTAATGCAAATACACCCTGGAAGTGGCTACCCATGGAAATGCTCAAGGTCAGGCTGGATGGGGCTCTGAGCAGCCTGGTCAAGTGGAAAGTGTCGTTGACTGGGGCAGGGGGAAAGGAACAAGGTGATCTTTAAGGTCACTTCCATCACAAGGTATTCTGTGAAATGCAGTTACAACTGGACATTAAGGGAACGAAGCCCTCCATCACCCTGCCTCTTCCAATGCTCAGTTCAGTGGTGTGTGGGGCTCTGCTGTGTCCCCAGGTGCCTCTGTGTAGCCCCTGGAAGAAGAATTGCTTCTGTCAATCTCTTGGTCTGAAGTGCATTCTCTTGGCTAGAGGCAGAAACACAGAAGTGCTTTGCTCTGCAACTTAAATTCACAAAGTACTTTCCAGCAACATCAAGTCCAGTATCCTAACCAAATATCTATCTTGGTTTACGGTATATTTCTCAACCTTTCTGTAGTCAGAGATCATAGCTGACAGAAAAGGAATTCTGCACCTTCATTTTTGAGAAGAAAAGTCCATTGTGAGGTATAGCTATAACCCAACAGATCCTCTCCAAATATTACTTTTCTGTGCTATGCATTTCATTATACTACAGGCATCTGGGGTTATATGTTGTGGGCATTTAATATTTTTTGAAATACCTTAACAAAAACTAGAATATACCTATTTGAGAAGATGAAAATGATTTGTTGTCTCTGTCTTTGATCCTTCAGTTTTATTATCCAATTCCCTTTTAAAATACTATCTGTAAGAAAGATACTCTTATTTTTCACTCCCCACACAATTTTGCTTAAAACACTGAAAATGTAAATTTAGATCTTCTTAGTGCATCCTTGTGACCTGTAATTATGATGTTGATGTTATTGTCACTACTATTGACATGGACACCTGATCAGCAGAACTGTTGTTTCAGGCTCTCTAAAAATTTCAAGCAAATTTTACTGTGTCTGTGTGGATATTTTTAGAACCTGTTGTTCGTAAACATGATTTGTAGAGTATTTTAAAAAGATAGTTAAGAGAAAACTGTGGGGAAGAAAAAAAAAAGGTCTTTCATCTTCAGCTACTCCTCTATCAAATTAAAAAAACATATATTATATAAATGTGAAAAGTACTTTTTAGCTTTCTTCAATGGTCTCTGGCACAGAAGTAATAATAATATGGCAGGTTAACTCTCTGGTGCAGGGCCGAACTAATGAGTCATAAATTTGGCACGTTTCTACATTTGTTAAAGTCAGTGGTAAGATTCCCTCTGGTATTAGACAGAAGAAGATCTGACCTGCAGAGTACTCCTATGACACTAAATACACAAAACTCCTCAGTTCTGTAGATGGCAGTAACTGATTAGCTGTTTGTAATCATGGTATCTGCATCTTAGACTTCCGAATTATCCACTCTCAAAACCTGGCACTTTTTTATTTTTTGTGAAAAGAGCAACTTTCCCGCATTCTCTATAACTTAATTTAATTAAGCTCCCAGGGTTTGTTTAGTATAATCCTTCTGTTTTCTGGCTGTGGTCTGGAAAGCCATTGAAATGGTCTTGCAAGAGAAGTATAGCTGGTTAGTTATCTGCTGCTCTAAATATATGTTTCCTTTCTGAACTACCAGGAGTTTTGTGCATTTTTTGTAATTGCTAGTTCAAAGATCTCCTACAGATCTATTTGGTTTTTCGTATACTTTGTCTCTTTAACTGGATCACAGCAAATGATTTTATTTTTCATTTGCTGCAGAAGAAGAGCAAACATAATTTTTGTTTAATGTCAGCAAGGTTTAAAAGAGTTGATATTTAACTTGTGGTAATTAGGAATAGTTTTTTATACATCTTCTGTCTCTTTATTTATAGAAGAAAGGCAATTAGAATAGATAATTTGTAATGTCATCTCAGTTCTCCGACCACTGTCTTGATTTTTAGCATAGGTCACATTTATGAAATGTCAGTGAAATTCAGATAAATTTGCTGTTCTAGTCAGGTGTTTTATTTAAATGTTCTCATGAAGGTGTAACAGATAAGACTGGATAAAACTCCTATTGGTGTCTTGAAAAGACTTTCAATGGGTTCTTCTTTCAAATCTTTAAAGAGCTTTTTATATACACCTGCTAAAATAACATTTATACCAATCATAGGAAAGCAGTATGTTTATGTAATTTATTGCTTAGTGTTACAATGAGTCAGATTCTGATGGGACTTATGCTTATGCTACAAATAACTCTACAAATTAGCATTAATGACATCACTGGGGTCCCGTGTTTCCATTGTCATTGGTATTTGACCCGAAAGGGACGCCCCCAAACTTAGTAGAGTGTGTTTGATCTGCACACCGAAAGGCACTTTAAAATGATGATCAGTATCACTATCCCTTCTCTGCAGATGGAGAGAAGTGGGAGAACACTCCTACTAAAAAAGTCAGGTGTAAGTTCAAATTTCATGTCACTGTCTCTTCCAATTCATTAACTCATAATCATCTTGTGTATTTGAACTGGATGGTACCTTTTCACATTATTGGTGACAAAAATCTTATGATAAGAATCTAGATAGATTTTATGTAGGGTTTTTTCTTTAAAATGTTTTGGAGTGTTGTAATTGAATGATATTTTGAAAGAAACAAAAATACTATCAAAATATTGCCTCAATAACTGTCATCATTTTGTTCATTGATGGAGTTTATTTTAACTTTTGAAAACAGTATATATTAATAGGATGTTGTTTGTTGCATTTATTACCTTTTGGTAACATAATATTTATTTGTACCTGAAGTTTAACAAAATATGAAATTTATGTCTGTATTAAAATTACTTTCCTTGGGAACTAATTCAACATATTTATTTTCCCAGTTCTTCCAATTAGTAATCACTTTCCCTTTGAAAATTGATGGACAAAAAGACCCACTTGCATCAGAAATAATTTGCACATGGAATAGTAAAAACATGAAAACATGGCACAAAAATGTTTGTTTTTGTACAACTATCTGCTCTGGACAGAGTCTATCTTTCATTCACCCTTTGGTACATATCTAACAAAAAAAGTATAAGTGACTGAGTCTTCTACTCAGAAAAAATCTTTAATAATGCAACAGAAAATAATAAAACTGCTAAGTTATTGAATTTGCTATGAGGCAAGAGATTTCCTTTACCAAAATAATTCTAAAGATCAGCGTTATTACCTGTCTATGAATCCTTACAAGAATGTCTTATTTTGAAGAATTAAATACGTATTATAGTTTCCATCAACTGCTTTTGTCCTGTTTTAAAAAGGAAGACAAGCTATTGCTGCATGCACTTGAATTTTTAGAAAATAAAGTAAGAAAGTATCCTGTCTCAGTTGTCATCAACTTTTAACAATACAGTGGAAGCAGTGAGGAGATTTAAATTTTACAATATTGTAAACTATGGAATAAGGAGACATTCTTCACTAATATAATTTAGAAAAATAATAAGTAGATTGAGGTTTGACACAAATTTAATTCTGAGGTTGTCCTTTACCAGGTGCCACTGATCTGAATGATCTTCCTGGCTAGATCAATCATATGGAATCTATACATATGTAGCCGAACACAGAAAAATGTGTATATGTAGAGCATATTCTGTTTAGCCTCTTGGGAGAAATAATTTCATTTAAAAAAAAAAAAGTGCTTTTAATCATCCAGTGTTCCACTTTTCAGTAGTTAATTATGATGAAAAGGAAGCTCTCCTCCAGCCTATGAAAAAAAAAAAGGATAATCTACTTCTGCAGATATATATGTTATATAAGATGTTCCCTTTTTAGGTCTAAAAAGAATCAAAGGAAATATATACTTGCATGTATTATATAATTTTTTTTTCTACAGACAGTACATTGCAAGATATTCAAAAGAGCAAACTTTTGCAGCATTTTTAGCTTTTCAAAAGAGGAAAATGAGGCCCTAATACATTTTGGGGTTTTTCTCTACTTTGTAAAAATCAGATCCTATGAATGCTAATTTTCCTAAACTTTAACTTTAAAAAAGCCTAAATCAATCATCCCAAAAAACCCCAACCATCAAATCAACCAACCAATACCCCAAACCCAGTAGACCAACAGAAAAGTGAAGCTGCATGTCATAGTCTGAAATCTCTTTGATGGTCTCTGTTGAGAGAAGTGCTGTTGTAGTATCCATCTTCAGCTCAGAAGGGCACAGTCAGATATTACATGAACCCAGATTGTCAAATCTCTTTAGTAGGATCATCGAAACTGTGAGACTGATCACACTCATGCCAAACTTAACAACCTTTCTCCAACACTGGCCAAAACTATGCGCAGAGCGAGATCCTTGAGAGGAATGAAGGAAATACTTAAAAGTAGGAGGATACAGAATAGTGTTCCTACTGAGAAAAATTCTTCCAAAGTGATGAAAAACAGTAAGATACTCTGCTTCCCAGCAAGTCTCAGGATTTCCAGGTGACCCTTGGATAATGAGGTCCCTGTCAACCCATGCAAGCTGTACAAAAATGAATATGTACAACAAGTGACTTTGGATGACTGTAAATGTGGGCTGGTGGAAACTGAGAAATAGTTATAAACTGCTTTCATGTAACTAGATAAATCTCTTTCTGCATTAATTTTCTTTCAGCTGAGCTGAACCCTTCGGTGAAGCCTGAAGATTTGTTTAAAACAGCAGGTGTCTAATGTGCAAGAAGACAATTCTCAGACATGTCTTGAGTCACCCTGAGACCTCTGGACATTTTTTTCGTGTAGACCACAGTCTGATCAAAATCAACCTTTTGCCTTTTAGCCCTACTTCACCCCTTCCCACTCTTTAAACCAGAGTGCACATGACCTTTCAGGGATACTTAGAACAAATTGAGTTGCTGTCAAACAGTTCAGAAAATGAGTGCCTTCCTCTTCATATTCTTGGCAGACAATCAGGGGTTTTTTTTGCAAAAAAATTGCTTGTATCTGTTCTTAAAATAACTGGATAAGATTGTGTGCAGTATTGCAACAAAGAATACATGAAGTGCATTGTTTGGTAAAAACTGCATATATCACAAGTTATGAACAGTTGAGGACCTAAGTTTTTTATTAAATCCTTCATCTGGCAGAATTTCACTTGACTTCCATGGGAATTTGCTTTGATGAAGATACTAAAAAGGGAACTGTTTCACTGGATGAATCAGGTGATTATTTATTTTACATGGGGGATGGCATCTTTGTATTTCAGTGCCTATTAATAAAACTTGAGCAGAAATGTAGGTTAAGCCCTGGCTACCTGAATTTTTGAAAGATGGAAACAAATCCTACAACTGAGGTTAAGTTAGGAGGAGTGAATGTATAGGAAAAAATACTACTGCCTACACTTTACTGTGATGCATTACTTGTCCCCTGTGGTGTTGGCAGTGTGCCTCAGGTTATACGCTCATTTACCTCTTGAGCTTAGGGAGGCAATTAGAAAACCCTATATTAAGTAGATTTAACTTCACAAAGGTGAGTATGAAGTATCCTTGTGTTTGGAAAGTTAAACATAATGGAAACTAGGCTGGTGTAAATTGTGTATAAAGTCAGCACACTGTACTGTACCAAAGAAGCTCTCCTAAAAGCAGTACTTCAGGTTCAGGAAATTGCATACCTGTGTTCCTGAATTTGTAAACCAGGCAGTTAGTTGCTTCAGATTCCTGGTGATAAAAACTATGTAGAAATTTATTTAGGATGTAGAGACTTTTTTTTTTTTAATGAAACAGTACATTTTATGAAAATTAAGGCTACTTGACCAGCTCCACAAAAGGTAAACCTTGACATTCAAGCTGTCACTTTGCATTGGTTGAGAATCTGACTTAATTCACTTCTCTAAAGAAGAGCCATTGCTCTCCATCAGCTTTGCATGATACCATATCACTGCAAAAAGCCAAAAAGGCATTTAATTCTCCCTTGCAAAAACAGTTTTCATGCGGCTAACTTTACAATGGAAAGTGGCATTATAAGCCTAACTGTCCTTGAAAGGTTTCTTTTCTTCTTAGAGGAAATGAATGAGGTTTTCTGAAGTAAGATGAGGTTTAAGGTTAATGTGCCTGGTTGTAAATTCAGGCATGGGGATCGTTTGTTCAGAGGGAATATGATAAGCTGTGGTAAGAATTAGTTGGTTTAAACAGTACATTAGGTGACAACAAAAGTAGTATCTCCATCTTGTAAAGTACTGCTCTGATTTTAGTTGTTTTTAATGGATAATAACACGAGTAGAGAAATTTTGTTTGTAGTATCCAAAGGAGATAACTTATTTTCTCCTATGATTTGAGTTATTGCATTTGGGTGGGGTGGGGGGTGCGGGTGGAAATGGGACAAATTTAAAAAAAATACTTTCTTTAAAAAGAAAATCCTTTTTGTTTAATTAAAAGTAGAATGACATAAGACTTGTCAATATTCTATACTATGTCTACATGAGCTTGCTTTATGCAAGTAAGTATTTTCAAACCTCATATACATGCAAACCTAGAAGTTTTCATATGAGGCTGAATGACCTACTAAGTAATTAATTTCTATTCCTGCAGAAATTAAAGGAACATTTTTTCTCTCACATTTCCCATTGTAGGAAATGAATTTCATTCATTTAGCTTGTAGCACCATAGGAACTTAGTGGTTAGAGAATTCTTTGTCAGAGATGGCAAGGCAGAACCTGCTTGGGAAGCCAGATGTGTTGTTACAGAGTTGTCAAAAATTACTGCTTTTTTCATTTATGGGTCAGAAATTATATGTTTACTAGGTAAAATAAGTTAAATAAAATCATTGCCAATAATTTGCAGATGGTCAGTAGGTCTGAGAAGAGTAGGAAATGCTAGGCTAACCTGGTGGGATGATGCTTTTTGTGAAGTAGAAGGGATAAGGAAAAAAAGGCCCATTTATATACCTTCTTCTGAAAGTATTTTAAAGTGAATAGAGCTTGCCTTTGAGTCACTGGGCCACAAGGAGCTGTGACTGCTGCTTTTCTGATCAATTCTCCTAGCTCTATGTGTTATGTTGTCTTGGTGTCTGCTGTATCTGGGACAGCAGGAGCTATCTATGGCACTAGTGCCTGTTTTGTTACTTTTTCTGCATTATTCATGGCATCAGATAGTCACTAAATATAAGTGATGCTCTTGTCTGCTACCACATCACAGATAGTTATAATATTATCAATACTACTCCTACTAGTCAGATGGAAGGCCATTTCTGCTTTCCAGTGTTCTACAGTCTGAAAATAATATTTCACTTAGGGAAAAGTGTTACTATATAGGAGCTTCAGTCATCATTTCTCTTCATTTGTTTCTCGTTGTTCTGCTTTCCATTCAGTTAAAAACTCCTGTTGATCTCCTTGTGCCCCATTTCTGATTCTCTTACATGCCCCTTAATCCTTGCTCTCCATGATGTTGTTTTCTATTCTTGCTCCTATCTCCTGAATCTTTTCATTGCCTAATCAGCCCTGTCTCAAATATTCCCATGACCCCCATAATTCCTGTACATAGAATCATTTAGGTTGGAAAAGACCTCTAAGATCATTGAGTCCAAACATTAACCCAGGACTGCCAAGTCCACCACTAAACCATGTCCCCAAGCATCTGCACACTTTGCTGAGCATACTGCTCATAATTGAAAACCCTTCCAATTAAGTATTTCTTCCTCATATCCAATATAAGCCTTCCTTGGTGCAACTTGAGACCTTTTTGTGTCATCCCACCACCTATTACTTGGGAGAAGAAACCAACATCCACCTGGCTACAGCCTCCTTTCAGACAGTTGTGTGGAGCAATAAGGTTCCCCCTGAGCCTCCCTTTCTCCAGGCTAAACAATCCCAGCTCCCTCAGCCACTCCTCATCAGACTTATGCTTAGGACCCCTCACCTTCTCCATTGCCCTTTTCTGGCCAGGCTCCACCATCTCAGTATCTTTCTTGTAGTGAAGGGAACAAAACTGAATGCAGGATTTGATAAGTGTCGCTATCTGTCTCCTCCTGTCTCTATCTCATCATCTTAGAGCATACTTTGTTATTGTTGCATTTATTTGGTCCTGTATTTAAATTGCTATTATTTTGATGTAAATTAATCCCACATCACAATAAAGAAGATCATGGACTGCACTTTCCACCTAAGTGTTATATATCAGTGAATTAAGGAAACTCCACAGCAGTTTAACCTTGGATCTTGCTTTCCTCCAGGGATAATAATGTTAACAAGCAATGATTCATACCACATCAGGTTTCTGCCATGAGACTACTCAGGCAGAAGCAGCTGTTTTTTGCCCCAAATCCATCATCTGCATAGATCCACCCTAGCAACTATACTCCTTGTTCATACAGTGTGCTTGGTTTGGGCAGGGAAGGCTCAGACTGACTTTTTGCCTATCCTCTTGCTCTCCATAAATATATTAGTATGTGTTTTAGAGCACGATCCTAGACAAATGTCAGAAGAAGATGTTACTCATGTTATTATAAACTTTGACAACCTTTCATTGAGATGTTTGGTTTTTTTTCAGTTATTCTTTGCATGTAGCATGTAAGCATCTTAATAACTGAGAAAATGGGCAATTTACACAGCGTGCACATCAAGACTTACATTTTATCAGCTGTGACTGATCCTCAGAAGCCATGAACACTCTGGGGCTTTGGGATCCCTTCTCTTTGCTCCATGCAGAGTCTACAGGTTAACATGTGCCTACAAACACTTCTGTAACTGCATTTCTGGCAGCCTCTGTCTCACACAGAGATCTTACGTGCAAAGCTTGGCACTTTCTAGTGGCTGAAAAAAGGTGACAGCATGATAAAAGAAATGATCTGGCTGCTGGAAGCATAATAGTGTGCAGAATATGCATCTACATATGTTGAATCTTTCTTGGTAATGACAACAGAAACATTTCAACTTGGAAGAGTATGAAAGGCTGACACAGGGTGAACTCGTGCAGCCAATCTTTGTCAGCATTTCTAGAGGGCAATGTAATAGCAGAGGGGAAAAAAACTCAGCATCTACAAATCACTGAATGGAGAGCAGTCTTCAGGAAGCATTTAAATTGAAGGACAGTGAAAATTTATGACAGGCATTTAGACTCAGGCTTTTCTGATCTTATGTGTCAGAACAAAGTCAGCTGTAAAGCAATACCACAAAATCACTGCTAATGAACAAGATGCAAGTGTCAGACAACAAAGTTTCAAGTGGAGTTCAAGATAAAGAGAGAAATAAATTTATGGACTGGGTGCTTGGAGTTTTGTTTGGTAGGGGAAAAAAAAGTCTATAGTCAGAACTGATGGATTGAAGTTTTAAATGGAAAGGCAAAAAGAAAAGGAAAGCTGCCAAAAATAGTAAAGTTTAAAGCTACCCCGACATATTTTATTGTCCTTCCATAATGAGTCCCTTTCCCTTTTTAATTTTTTTTTCCCCTTGTGACCTCATAGGAATCTAAAACAAAAGAGTATTCTTCATTGTGCTATATTGGGAGAAAATAGTTAAAAGCTTGTGAGAATTTTACCAAGGCCACATGTCAACATAACATACCTAACCTGATATTCATATAACTGTTCTGCCATAAAGTATCCCCGAAAATTTTTAATAAGTGAGTTGAAGAGAAACAACTTTCATGTAGTTGCACATATTGACAATATTTCCAGGCAGCCATGTCCAATGGCTGAAAAATGGAATATGAAATGAAAGTTTCACAGCGTGATAAAGCTGATGAAAAGGCACATTTAAGGGGATGACACACTGAAATCATTAAAGGCCACATGAGAGCTGCTTTGGTTTGTGTTAGCTTCTGACTCAGTCCTTACATTTCAATGTTGTTTTTTGTAAAGTCTGCAAATTTTTGTGATAAATCTTGTGTTTCTAGGTCTCATTCTTGCAAATTATTATTATTATTATAATTTGAAAATTATTATTATTATATTATTATAATCTTGCAAATTATTGTATTATTATATTACAAGATAAGAGACTGGAGGGGAGGTGTCAC
>JANRGV010000051.1:31325917-31336353 GCA_024734035.1 Alethe castanea | reverse complement strand
GTCCCACATTTGCTTTCACTGTTATTAAAGTATTTTATGTTGCAAGTCGTGGTCGTCGCACCGCTCTTCTTTTATATTGCTACAATAGCCCTGATATCAGAAGGAACCCTAATAATTATTGTCAGGGACCGCCCTCGACCCTGACAATTGTTCTGGTGGTGTGTCCCCCTTTGGATGGCTTATCGCAATTGTATTTATACATAATGAAACTCAGTTGCAAGGTAAAATATATTAAACTTCTTTACCTCAGCAGCATAGTCCTTGGGAGCATGTGCAGTAACAGAAGTTAATATGTTAAGTCTAAAGTTAATAAATGACCACTTTTCAATTATTTTCTTCATAATTTTATGTCTTTAAAACATGCAAGACATTTTTCCTTCTTTCCTTAGACAACACTTCCTATCTCACACCTGAAAAAAATCACCTAACCTCATGAAGTATAAAGAGGCCAATGTTTCAACATTGGTTCGTGGGACTATCTCATAAAATATTTCCAAAGCCTTATAATTAAGATGATTTTCTTGGATTTTATGTCATAGTTTCAGCCAATATTAATATTTAAAGCAGATAATGTAACTGCAACATGTATGAAAGATGTGAAGGAGTACCTTGAATCTTTTAGGACATTTCCCATATATTCACTTCTATAAAGTTTGTCAGAATGGATAATGGATCTGGAGAGTATGACCAATTTGCATCCTTCTTGCCTAGGCCAGTCTATGTGAACGCATATTTTGGGCCAGTATCTTGACTGACTGAACTCTTATACTCTGGCTCATGTTTGCAAGGATGCTGTTAGCTTGCTCACAGTTTTGCTTTGATCATGTGTAAAAGCATTCTGGTTTTGAGGCTGTACTTTCATACCTTGAAGTGTATTTCAGAGACATGTCTCTGAAATGTTGTGTCAGCATTCTTCATAGAGTCACCGGGTTTTGAAAGTGGAAAGAAGTCTCTATGTCTGCTTTTCATCTTTTTCATATAAACCTTTCTTGTCTGATTGCTATTGCAGAGTGAACTACTTTTTTATAAATGTTCTCCATCAATTTGTCCCCTTCAGTGTTTGTTCTCAGTTTTTGTCAGTGTAGCTTATGTTTTTATCATCACCATACTCCACTGCATCTTTGTTCTTTGTCTTTAAAGACTGTAATCATCTACATCATCCCTGCCTACTGCTTTCTTTTTATATTACACTCAAATTTTGTATCTGTAGCCTTTCTTCTATAATCTAGTAGACTTTTTGTCCTCATACCTCTGTTTTTCCTGCTATTTACAGAGCTGTAGGGAAGAATTTCTAGTAAAAGTCGCTGAAACCATCACTTTGTCTTTCAGCTAAGCCTTTCTTCCTGTTTAATTCTCTGCAGCCTCTGTCGAGTACTATGGCTCCAAAAGCTATTGCAAGATTTCCAAAGTTTCTTCACAGAATCACAGGATTGTTAAGGTTGTAAGTGACCTCAGCAGATCAAATCCAACTCCCCTGCTGGGAGAGCAGGTGACACAGGAACATGTCCAGCTGGGTTTTGAATGTCTCCAGGGAGGAAGACTCTGTGACCCCCTTGGGCATCTTGTTCCAGTGCTCTGCCACCCTCAACATGAAGAAGCTCTTCTGCATGTTGGTATGGATCTTGTATTTTAGTTTGTGGCCATTGCTCCTTGTCCTGTTGCCGGGCATCATTAAAAAAATATCTTCCTGACCACCTTAGGGATATTTATGTGTAGTGGTGAGACCACCTCTCAACTTTCTCTATACGTCTCTCATGACTCATAAGAGAGCTGCTGCAGACCCTTCATCGACCCGCTCCACTAGCTCCTTGACTTTCTTGAACTGTGGAGACCAGAACTGAACACAGTACTCCAGATGTGGCCTCCTAGGGCAGAGTAGAGGGACTGGATCACCTCTCTTGACCTGCTGGCCATGGTCTTCCTGACCCCAGGATGCTATTGGCTGTCCTGGCAGCAAGAGCATGCTGCTGGCTCGTAGTCAACTTGTCATCCACAAGAAATCCCAGTTCCTTTCCCACAGAGCGGCTTTCTTTTCCAGGTCAGGCCCTGACCTGTAGTGATATTTAGGGTTATTTCTCCCTGGGTGCAGTACCCAACACCTGCCTTTGTTGTATTTTAGAAGGTTTCTCTCCACCCAGCCCTTCAGCCTATCAAGGTCCTGTTGAATGACAGCACAGCCTTCAGATGTATCAACCTCAGTTTTTATCATCAGATGAACATTATTCTACAGTTCTTTTCTTCTCTTTTTTTCTTTCTTACAGTTTGCCAAAAGATTATATATACTTGGTTTTTGTTCAGTGTCAATCTGAATAAGAATATATTTTTAATTTCTGATGAATTAAAAACTTCCTGGATCATGTGGCTCTTCAGAAAAACTGATATTTTTTGTCAAAAATTGCACAGCTTATGCAACTGATAAGAATATCAATATGAAAGAATTTCAAGGTCTGAAAATGCTGGAACAGAGATACCAGGAAGTCACAAAGAACTCTGTCCATCCCCTGTTTTGAAGTCAGGGGAAAGCTGTCTAAACCTAGACATATCAAATGAAATTAAATGTTCCAGGTTTTGCAAATAGGCATTTCCTTTTTTTACCCTGTTATATTGAAAAAGTCAGAAATTTGTACTCCTGCATAAAAATGGCATTCACTAGTATTTTTATTTTTTGTATTTTTGGTTATTCTGGCATTTATCATTCTGGAATATCAGAATGTCCTTTGACATTCTGGTATCATATGATTTTACAGAACGATAAATTTGATATTGAGTAACTATTGTGAATACTGGAGAAATAAAGGATTAACATTCACTGTTAGCATTATGAGACATCAATAAAGATATGTAGCCAATGCAAACTTATTAAAATGGCAGCTCATACATGATAAACTAGATACTTTGAAACATTTATCTACAAATTCTATGTTACATTAGAGGGAAGGAAAAACCTCACAACAACATTCTTCATGATTAGGATACTTCCAGTGACAGGAAAAGAAATGGCACTTTATAGCACGTATCAGATAAGAGATCTTGCTGAGGCTTGGCATTAATGCTTGAAAAATGAATTATCTGTAAAATGCAGTGCTAGTGGAAACACCTTATTTGTCTAATTACATTTGCAGCAAAATGCTGTGTGTAGGAAAACAGCATGAGGTGGGGTTATTTAATCTTATTTAAGTAAACAATATTGCATATTTTTCCTTTTATAAGAGCTCTGTTTTGCATGTGTACATATTAATTAGCACATTAGCTCCAACTGGTTATGAAAAAGAACATGATGCTGTTATATTTAGTGTCATGTACCATTCAGCTTTATATACAAAGAAGTTTTAAAATATATATGCAATGAGCAAAATTATATGAACTCCTTCGGTTATTTTCATCACTCATGACCTATAGATTTTTAACTCTACCAACACAATTAATACTGAATTTCTAGCATCAGTTTTAGTGCTTGTGCAAACTTTATGCTAAAATTCTACTTAGTTACATGCAATTATGCTGATTTTTTACTAACCTGTGGCAGGGATTTCAGTAGGTTAAGATTTGCTATTGTGTTAAAGCTGGGAGTGAAGTCCATTAAATTTATAAAGATGTTTATAATCTTGTGGTTTTAGTCATGGCTAAAAAAAATCAGCAACAGGGCTTTTTTTTTTAAAAATTTTTTTAATAAAACCCAAAAGATCAGTTTTATAAAAAGACTTGAACACCTGCCATGTCTTATAGCTATTATTTAAAAGTCCATATATTTAAAAGGGACCTTTATTTATTTAGCGGACAATACCAGCAGACTGATTCACTCAAATGCAAGTATTTTCATGGATTTAGCTTTTGGACAGTATTATTTCTGCTATCTATATTATTTTAATGTGGTCTCAATCCATGCTTATTTAATGTTAAAAATTGTAGATGAACCAAATTTAGAGTCTCAGAGCACATTCTCCATACCCAGATAGAACACTTCCATGAGGTATCTATTTATCTTACTTTTGAGATTTGGTATCAGATGTCAGAAGTTAATGTCCTAACTCTATAAATAAGGAAATCTGACTAAATCTGCTCACAGCTATTGTGTTCTTCATCTTTCCATTCACTATCTTCTTGATCACCCTGGCAGTGAAGAGATATTCTACCCAGATTTTCCTGTTTAGTTCCACTTTTTCTAACCCAGCTTTGCCCTTTCTTACCCACTTCTGTCAATAAAGTCAGCTGTACCTCAGTCCCTCACTCTTAGGGCAGCAAAAGTGCCTTTACCTGCCTCTCTAAGAAACTTTGAGCTAGTGGTGGTCTTCAGAAACATTTGTGCAAATGGAAGATGTTCACATTGAAGCACTTATATTCATGGCAGCAGTTAATTTTTGCTCGTAAAATGAATTTAACCACTAGGAAATACCTTAGTCTATGCAGAATGCTGAAGCAGTTGATTTATGATTCAGAGCTCAGCATCATTTGAGCTAATTTCCTCATAATAAAAATTCTTTTGTTTGCAGTTCTTTTAGTAAGGCTACAGTGGTACTGACAAAATGTTGTTTCTAAATAAGAGAGCCAATATTTGAAGGAATTAACTAGAAAAGTAAGTTAATGCTGTTTTGTGAAGGCAAAGATGTGCTGATCAAAGTACCTGCAGGATGCAATCGCTGTATCTTTGGGTTTATCAGGTTTCTTTATGTGCAAATATACCTGCATCTTCTTTAATTTCACCCTGTAATCTATTTACTGGGGAAAAGTACTGCAAAAGCACAGTCTGCTTTGAAAATATTCCACTGTGAAAGTAACAAAGTCCACTGTCAATAATTTACATACTGAATACATTCTGTTCCCAAGCAAACAAATGCTTGTTTGATTTCCATATGCAGACATTGCCAAAAATCCAAAAAAGTTATGGTTTTATACCACCAATCATCCCCACAGGATTTTTAGTTAGTTTTAATGTTAGAACTGGTACACCTGACTTCAGCTCTATGTTTGCTACCTATATATGTCCACAGACAAGTCTTTAGCCAATGGAAGTACTTGCACATCTGAATATCTGTTTTAGCAATGTGTGAAGCATCCTTCAGAAGTGCCTCAGCCTTGCTACTGACTTTTGGAAGTGCTTAGCTCATTGTCTTAATCTCAATGCTGAACCTTAAATCATTGAAATAAAGTGAAATTTCATTCCTGGACAATTTATGTGTTCAGAGCCCTTCATGTGGATATAAAGAACATATTCCTGATGAATCAAAATATACAAGTTTTGAACAGGGAGCTGCAAAGAATTCCCTTCTCTGAATAGGGAAAAAGGTTAATCATTGTCCAGGCTTATTTGAACTGAAGCCTCACTGCACAGATAGCCTCTTGCTGTTCTCTCTTAGGCAGTTTCATCCATAAGAGTAAATCTAAATTTACTAAGAAAAAACTCAAGCTTTCTCTAGATTGCCAAATGTTGTTATTTAAAATACTGGACCATATTGGACAAAGTACTGGTAAAAATACTTTAGATTTGTGAGTGCTAAAGAGGAAATTCTATAAAGCACAGAGCCATTATTGATTCAATTGCTGTGCATGGATAACTGGCTAAGTCTAATTATATCAGTTCAAGAAAAAAAATTTAATCAAAAACATCAACTAATTTTGTTTGTCCAGAGGCCGTATTCAGAGATTTTATGGGACAATACTTGCTTTTTTACCCCCAAATGATATTTTCTTCTCTCTTTCCTATTTTCAATAATCAGACATATCCCCGTTTCAGGGTGAAATCTCCGTTTATGACTGATGCTGTCACCTATGTTCCTCTGGTGTTATTTTTTAATTCATTAATTTAATTTCAATATTTAATTAAACACTGGTGAATGTCTTTGGGGAAAATTGCTGAGTAAGCAAATCAAATGCATCTGTTTGCCATCGGTTAGGTCAGAACAGACGTAAGTTCATCCATTAATTACTGTGCAATAACAAGGTCCATGTGAAGGATTTTTGAGTATTTGTTGTCTCTGTGGCAGAGTTGTTATTTATATGTAGAACAATGAACAGCTGTAGAAACTGGTTATTTTAATTCCCCTTTCCTGTTTTGCTGGGGAGGAGGTTGTTGGCGTTCAGGAGAAGCAAGATGCTAATTTTTTTACCTCTGGCCATGTGTGCTTGGTCCCAGGTGTACCTGGATGTCCTCTGTAGTCAGGTGTCCCCAATGAGGGGACATGGTGGATGGGTGTATGAATTGAAAGCATCTTCCACTCAATTTGATTTTTGCTACGTGGGAAATGACCCTGAAGAGTCATTGATTGTTGTAATGTATCATTTGGCAAGTATTCCAAGTCATATCTCTGCCATTTATGTGCTTGGGTTTGGGGCATTTTTAGATTTTTTTTTTTTTTTAGGTTCAATGTGGTTTTCCTTTCCTTCCCTTTCCCTTTTCCTTTCCTTTCATCTTTTCTTATCTTTTCTTTTCTTTGTTCATTAGTTCTTAATAATAGCTAATTGTTCTTTATTTAACAATATTTACACCCCTAAAAATCACAATATTCTCAAACTGCAACAAGCCTACTTATTGGTTTGCTGCCAGATCAGTTGGCCATGATGCCTTTCAAAATTTAACTATTGTTACCCAGTGTAGTTGATAGTACATAAGCTTAAGCAGGAGATAGGAGAAATAGAGATGAGCATAATAATTTAAGTTGGAAAGTATTTTCAAGATCATTAGGATGAGTGCATTTCTCAGGCTGAGGATCTAGATACAGGTCTAAGGTTTGGATTCAGCTCTCAGTTCTAGCTTACTTTCCCTGGATAAAATTGGCCCAGGGAAAAAACTTTACCCTCCTCATAGGTTTGTCTTTGACTTCTAAATATGCTGCTAAGAAATATTTATGTCTCCAAAGTTTTCTATTATCTATGTATCTTCAGCTGAACCTATCACAGTGTCTGGAATAATCACTTTTCGAGAGGAGAATGATCACACTCTAATTAATACATAATTACACATAGCAGAACCTGCATTTCATGGATCCCTGCTGGCTGTGTCTGATCCCCTGGTTGTTCTGCACGTTTTGAATGATGGCACTCAATCTGCTCCATGACCTTCTCTAGTACTGAGGTCAGACTGGCAGGGTTCTCCACAATCCTCCTTCCATCTCTTGTAGACTTGCAGTCACCTGGGACCTCCATGGTCACCAAGGCTGCTAGTAAGTGATGGAAAGTGCCTCAGTGAGCACTTCTGTTGGCTCCCTCCCCCCTCAGCCTCAACCACTGAGTGGATCCCATCCAGTCCCAGAGACTCATGCAGGTTTAAGTGGCACAGGAGGTCATCTGGATTATGTGAGCTTTATTCTTTTCTCTGTGCATGTCTTTCAGATTAGGGGACTGGGTACCAGGAGACCAACTATTAAAAACTAAAGCAAATAAGGCATTTAGTATCTCAGCCTTCTCCTCATTCTCTGTCATTGTGTTTCCATCTGCATGCAATGAAGTATGGAGATTCTCCTTTACTCTCCTTTTGTTGCTAATGTATTTTTAGAAATATTTTTTATAGTCTTTAATGATAGTAGACAGATAAAATTCTAGTTAGACTTTGGCCCTTCTGATTTTTTACTTTCATAACCACACAACAAACATCCCTGTAGTCTTCCTGAGTTGCCTGCCTCTTCTTCCTTCAAAATTGGGCATGAATGGCTCTTCACACAAATGAAATAAGGCCTCAGTTGCAGAGGGAGAAACAGGTTTGCTAGAGGATGCTACTTCAGAATAGGTGTTTATCCTTAGTAACAATAGCATTTCAGATGTGGAGCCTTGGTTCAGGAAGAGCAAAAATAACAAGCTGGGTTTGTACTCTTTTGCAAGAAGTTCTATAAAAAGTCATATCGTAAAGCTTGCTATAAATAATCTACCCCTGTAATCAATCAGTTTTCAGCATGACAAGTATGCTGCCAGTCTGCTCCACTGGCTCAATCAATGGCACATTGAGAATACACTTCTTGTTTGTGGCATCCAAACCTGCATTCCATCATTTCAGCAGTTTGTATTGTCCTTGTTAGATAGTCTGATGATTTAATGATGTAGTGCGCTAAGGGGAAAAGATGACTTTTAGTTGATAAAAACCTGCAAAGACCTATTTCCATCTGGGAGATAGGAAATTACTTGCAAATTTCCTTTCCTATTTTGTAAGTAAAGTATTTATTGTTTTTCTTATTCAGAACTTGCTGTTAAAAAGGACTGGGAGATGTTTGTGAATGATAATATTCAATGCTGTCAATCACAGTTAAGGCCCAAATTTCTGAAATAACATTTGCCTGCTGAAACTTGCTCCTTGCCTTATCATTAACTTACTCTCTCCCTGCCATCTCATGTTTTTTCAGGTGCATATTTTTTCCAATAAATCCCTATTTCACTTCATTTGGCATACAAACTTTACAACTTCAAGGAATACTTTAATATTTTTTGGAAGCTTGGTGTGGTCAGTTGTAAAGGTGTTGACACTGGAGGTTGCTTCTTGCTTTTATAGCTGTGAATGCTTCATATATATTCTTTCTTACATCTCTGCTACTCTCTTATTTGTGTGCTTCTAAGACCATCCCTAAATTAAGAGAAAATATATAAAACTAGGAGTTGCTAGCGTTAATGATATTAGATTAGTTGTTAGGAGGAAGTCCTTCACTGTGAAGGTGGTGAGGCACTGGCACAGATTACCCAAAGAAACTGGGAATACCCCATCCTTGTCAGTGTTCAAAGCCAGCTTGGATAGGGGTTCTCAGCAAACTGGTCTTGTGGAAGATGTCTCTTCCCATGGCAGGAGGGCATCAGAATTAGATGATCTTTAAAGTCCCTTACAACCCAAACCACTCTATCAGTATATAATTATATTATTTTATTGTGGCAATGCAGATTTTTTCTTTGCATCATGCTATTAACCATTACTGATGGGTCTTCTATATTCCATGATTAATGAGAAATTGCAGATATGTCGATGTAAAAAACAACCAGAAAGTGGTTACTTATCTCTGCTACTTCAGAATTTATTGCATTGTTTCCTGTAAAACGTTCTCCAGCAACAGAAAGAATCTTGATTTATTTAGAGAGAGATCCTGAAATCCACTCTATGCATACAGATTCTTGCAGTATTCCATGCCTGCTAGAGTAATTCCAGACAGACAGCTGTTTCCAACACTTTTCAGGAAGGAGCTCTGGGTATGAGGTCTGTCTAGCTGGATTCTATCATTATAAAAAGATTTTGTCTGGGCTATAACCTCTTCAAACTCTAACATGATCTTGGCAATATCCTTGTGACCTCCATTGATTCTTTCCAGTAAAATAAGAGATATGGCTATGTACCACCAACGTGTCACAAACAGCCAAATATTTAAGCCAAAACTCACCTTTTGTGGCAACACACACAAAAACAGCAAACAAATTCTGGAACAAAAGATGATTGAATCCTCTCCCAATGTGTTTTTGAGATGAAGATTTATTACTCAATATGATCAAACCCAGTATCGTCTGTGATACACAGAAATGAAGAGCTTTTCTTTTCAAATTGTGAAAAAAATGGATTTTCTTTCTAAAGCCCATGGGGAAATTTTAATTTTTCCATTCAATATATCTCAAACACTGCTTTTTTGACCTTCTGCACAGACTGACTGAGACCTTCCAGAGCTGATAGGTGGTCTACACTACGCATAACACATATCCAGGTGTGAATACTTCCATGTTCAAACCAGAAAAATACCCAATTGAAGATACCACTGGAGGTGACAGTGCAAATGTCCTGTATGACCAGACAAGACTGCTCCAATTGCAACCATCTGGTCAAATGCAGCTCCAGAACATAACTGTCTCTTTTCTTTCCTCCAACCTTTCACAGGTTAGTCTGCAGATTTTGTTTGCAGAATACCAAAAAATTTGAGTTCATGGAATCAATCAGCAACAGATAAACATGGGAGAAAAGCCATTTTAAAAAAAAAAAAATATTTTCAATGCCATTATTTAAAACCTTAAGCTAACTTCACATTTGTTGTCATTGTTGTCATTATCCACATGAATTTGCAGTGGTTTATGATGACAGATTTGCATTTTAATATCCAGGTCAATTTATTGTAAAAATGAGGCATCTTTCTTCAGCCTGTTTCTGTGATGAGTGATTTTCCTTGTTGGCTAATGGGATAGTAGGTGGAGGGAGTGGGAGGCAGCTCTGTAAACCCATGATCACACTTACAGAGCAGCTGTTGATAAGGAAACCTTTGCTGCCAGCTTCTGGTTTTGTGTACCTTTACCTTATAAATTGTTGCAGCCAACAAAGCTGTGATTATACTCAACAGAAATATTAAAACTTGAGACACATTCAGGGAGAAAAAAATTGGAAATAATTTTGTGAAGGTTATGAGGGTTAGGACTTTCTTCATTCTTGTAATTTCCGCCCCCCTCCCCCCGTCCCCCACACCCGGTGGGGGAGATGGTACGGAGGTACCGGG
>JANRGV010000051.1:31297074-31325817 GCA_024734035.1 Alethe castanea | reverse complement strand
GTTGGTGATATGGTACTGAGTTACCTTGTTTAATCAACAGTCTGATATGGGAACTCTCACCAGGCCGATTCTTCACATCTCAGACTGTCTGGAGCCTACTTCCATCAGGCAGTGTCTTTGTACTTAACACCTTAATGGTCCTGAGGCGAGAGAGAAACAGCAGTTCTTTGAAAGGAGAATAATTACACCCAGACACACAAATGCATTTGGTGCCAGATTTTGTTACCTCAAATAAGCAAAATTAAAACAAATGTCTTCTCTTCTACACTTACAGCACTTGTCTCTCTTCAGGAGATCTAGGACAAATGGATTAGGAGACACTAATGACCTAATCCTGTGCCCTTTAAATCCTAGATAATTTTGCCATTGACTTCAATAGGCAAAAAATCAGGCAAAATGGAAAAACCTCTTGAAGGAAATTATTTTCTTTGTTTGACATTGCTGATGTTCTACTAGTCAGCAGTTGCAGAGTGAGATGTTTAGAAGGTGATGAGTCACCAAATGATTGTGTCAATATTAATATTAGTAAACTCTACTTATTGTCTGACATTTTTGAAAGAGATTGCTGATTTTAGTGACCCAGCTCAGTTACACCCCATGGGCATGAGCTGCTTTTCAGAAATGTGCTTATATATTTCTCTACTTGTGGTACACATCTAGAAACTAACCCAAATCACTCCTCATAAAATTCTGCCATTTCATATAATCTGAAACAGTATTTTGTAGGCAGTGACAGAGGCCATAGATTCATCCATCCTAACTGCAGTTATGTGTGTTTTCAGGAAAGTTTTCTCAGATGTGCCTTTGAAAATATTTCACCTCTCACGTGTATATTTCACCTCTCAAAAATCAAAATTTGTGCTAACTAAACAGATCTGTTCAACACTATATGTAATTACAGTCACCTGAAGACATGGGGGTTAAACTTCCTCAGTAAAGAGCTTATGCACTCCTGCCTTTTCTCACTTCTGCAAGCAAAGAAGAATCTGCATCTCCTGCACTGAGGAGCCAAAACTGCATTCACATTCAGCTTCGTGCTCCCTTGGGTCTGGAGTTGCTTCTTCTTGCCACCCGAGCTTGTCCCTCAGGTTCCTATCCCAAAACCTTTGACTAATTCCTAAAACTAATTAATAAAACACTGATTGGGTATGAGCTCTGGCCTGTGATTGTTCCATGCTGTCCTATATTTTCCTGTGCTCCCTGGCATGGTTTTAGCTGATGATGGCTAATGGTTTTTCACTGCACTCAAGCACAATGCAGGGGCAATGACTTTTCCCATAAGAGAGGCAAGAGGCCTTCCTGTTTTTAGAGCAATATATGTAAGCAATACCACACCAAGTGGCTCAGGTTGAAGCACTGTCTGCAGTTTGCTTTATTTACTATGTGTTGACCCTGTGCAGGCATGTACCATTCCATGGGCATTTTCATATTAAGGACCCTAAATGAAAGAAGGAGATGAAAATAAAGAATTCAGTAGTGTTTTCAACCTTTACAACCTACAAACAAACTTAGCCTCATGCTTGCTGGATCTATGTCAATGAACACCAGCTAGAAAACAAGACCTCTCCAGCTTCTTCTGTTAATTATCTTCTGGCTAAATTCTGGTGTACAAGGAATAAGGCATATAATTTAACAGGAGGTGGAATCTTTACCCACTTTGAATGGGAGTTGCTGCATGGTAGGTTTTTTAAAACCTCTGGTAGATTTAAGCAGCAATAAACAATTTTATGTGCAATTTATCCAAACATATTTTTATTTGCAATAAAAGAGACAGTAACCAACAAAAGAAAAATGGAACCATTACATATGGAAACAAGTATATAAAAATAATCTCTCAAGGATAAAAAAATAATGATGCTTATGAAATGTTTTTACATATCGGTCTTTTAAAAGGAATAAATACCTCCAGGTACCTCATACATTGGTGTGAGATCAGAGACATTTTTCCTATGAAAAGTCTCAAGAGTTATAATGCCTAATTTGTGCCTCAGACACATCTATTAATTATAAAGCTATACAAATTATGCATAAGAAGAAAGGTTATGCCCTGGTCATTTTTGTTAATTTATTTTCAGTTAAAAAAAATAAAAATTACTGGGACAGAAGATGTGCAATACAACCTAAATGTCATGGTAACAAAACCCAGTGTATACATTTTATGCCTTATACTGCTGGTGAACAAAAATTAATTTAACCATCATATCATGAACATTTTAATAATATGATCAAGAGAACAGGTGTTCACCAAGTAGAAATGGCGTCTCTCAGAAAACTTTTTTTTTATTGTACTGTATGACTAAGGGATAACACAGCTGTTTTTTGCAGCTGGATAATGGCCTATTTATTTACATTTCCTTGATTTTATGTAAAGGAATAATATTTTGACAGGTACATTTCCTAGATTTACAGCATTAGCAAAAGCAAGTTTCTTACAGCAGCAGCTTTATTGCTTTCTCATTAAAGGATAGATGAAGTCAGAAGCCAGATTGGTAACAACTTCACATTTTCACTCTCTTTTTTTCCTTGCTTTCCTATTTAAGAATAACCCTTTGAATAAGGACTTAGTACAAAATTGCTGTTCCCCCCTTAGAGTGATACCAACAATTTTTCTCCTAGTTGACAATTTACAATTGCACATAAACCCAAAGTAATGAAATGTCTTCCTTTCATTAAAAGGAATATAATTTGAGTTTATAAGGAAGATTGGAGTACTGTGCATGTATCTTTCAACTGAAATGTGGAACCTGAATACAGTTGTTGCTTACTAAAATAGCTTCAAGAACAGCTACTTCTACTTCTCTTAAGTACAGACTTCTGAAAAAAACCCTATAGGTTTCCTTTATAAAGGAAGTTATTGTATTGAGCTTTCAGCATCTATTATGAAGAGTAGCTGGCAAGCTTATGAAATAATATTTATACAGCATGTAAATATGATGTGCAATTCACATCTATTCACATCTATTAAGCTTATTTGAATTGAAAAAGTTACTGGAAAAACTCATGGAAGAAAATCTGTCACAAGGTATTGAGTAGAGAGATATTGCTCCCATCTCATAAATTCATTGAGAAAGTTTGTTGGAGTTGGAAGACTGTTTTACAGAAGGATTTCCCTTTTTTTATTGCACCCTCTGCATAACAACAATTACTTGTTTTGGCTGTTGTTGGAAGGATGCCATTTTGTAAACTATGATTTGTTTCCACAAACTAGAATTATTAACAGCTTGGTGGTCTAGATGCTGCTAGAGAGGAACTTTAGACTATATAGGTACTGCTATGGTTTACATGCAATAGAACTAAACTCGAACACATATTTTGTAAAAGTTAGAACTCTGCTTAACAGATGAATTGATACATTAACTCCACTGACACATTACTATCTATTCTTCCTGATCTGTCCTTGAAAATATTTGCTTACTAGTAGAAATAAGTTTGGAGGAGTGTATTCAAGGTGGGAATGTTCAATCTTTTCTATTAATCTTCCAACTATGACTTGAGGTATTGTATTGCATGTCTTATTCATTCCTAGCTCCTCACTTCAAAATATTGGATGAAATGCTTGGTCAGTAAAACTTACATAGGACTAAGACTTCAAGACTTCCCTTCTATAAATTCTCATGACTGATAACATCCACTAATTACAGCAGACTCCTACATGACCAAAAGTCATGACAGTGGAATCACAGATTCATAGAATTGTTTGAGTTGGAATGGAGGTCATCCAGTCCATACTCTCTGCAATGAGCAGGGAAATATTCCATTAGACCAGGTTGCTCAGAGTCCTGTCCAACCTGATCTTGAATGTTTCCAGGGACGTATCTAGTATAAATCTACATTCTCTTAGTTTAAAACCATTACCCCATGTCACATCACTGCAGATTCTCCTAAAAGGTTTGTCCCTATCTTTCTTAGAGGCCACCATTACATACTGGAACATGCTATAAGGTCTTACCAGAGCCTTCTCTTTTCCAGGGTGAACAACCCCAACTCTCTCAGCCTGCCTTCATAGCAGAGGAAACAGCCCTCTGAGCATTTTAGTGGCCTTCTCTGGACCCTTTCCAACAGGTCCATGTCCTTCTGATGTTGGGGGCCCCAGAGATGGGTGCAATACTCCAGATAGGATGCTACCAGTGCAAAGGAAAGAGAGAAAGAGTCGCTTCCCTCAACCTGCTGCTTGTGTTTGTTGTCATGCGATCAAGGACATGGTTGGCTTTCTGGGCTGTGAGTACATGCTACTGATTTATGTCCAGCTTTTCATCCACCAGCACCCTCAAGTCTTTCTTCTCAGGGCTTTCAAACCCTTTTTTCCACAGCCAGTATTGTACTGAGGGTTGCCCTGATCCATGTGCAGGCCCTTCCAGTTGGCCTTGTTGAACTTCATGAGATTCTCACTTCTTGAACTTGTCCAAGTCCCTCTGATGGCATCCCATCCTCCAGGTGTGTTAACCACACTTAGCATCATGTAGCATCCATACTTAGGCAAAGTTGGTATTTAGGAAAGCAAGCCAATACATTTCTCTGTTGTCTCCAGAAGATCTTTAAAACTCTTAGTCAACCTCAGATGAATTTAAAAAGTAATAAGAGCGATCAGCTTGCTATTTTTCAGAAAAGCAAAGTGTTGCTTTACATCATTGTTTTGAATAATTTTTGAATTAAAATAGCCAACAAATTTTATTTGGTCTATTAAACTGCTTTCTTAAGGAGACAGTAAATTAAAAAGCAATGAAACTTCTAATTAATTAGTCATGCCCTATTTATTATTTCAAAGTGGAAATGTGGTAACTAGGACAATCAATACCAGTGGAAGGTTGAGCTGTTCTCTCTTCAGACTAAAATGGGATTACCATTTGACAGGATTGCAGATATAACTGCTCCTCTTCTGATCTCAAGCTCTATTGAACCTATATTTAGAGATGCAACAAATGAATGTAATGGAAGTGGGTTAAATAAATACCCAGAAAGTGACTCATCACTGAGTCCTTCATGGATAAACAGAGATTTTGCTTGTCTTAAATAACCTTGGAGCAAGATTACACTGCATGTCATGGTGATTGTGTTTGAATCTATATAATTATTAAAAAGATCAGTTTGGCCAGTATTTGGACAGATGGTGTTCACATCCCCTGTCCATGGTGTATTTGCAGGAGAGCTAAAGTTAAACTGCTTTTTTGCATTTACAATCACATTCTGCATTTTTCTGACAGCAGCTTTAATTGGAAAAGCTTCAGCTTTTATCCTAGCTGATATTACTTTCTCTCTAAGATGGATACATTTTGCAATTAATTTTTCTCTGTGGACTATATTATGGTGTAAGTAATAATTAAACCAATCTTTACAGCTCCTTCCCATATGCAAAGGCAGAAATCACCAGTGGTAGACCCTGAACTGAGCAATTTCTTTTGTATAGTTCTGTACAGAATATTTTCATTTCTGCTGTGAGTTCTTCAGTGAGCAAAAATATTTTCTGTGTATTTTGGCACTATAAGTGGAACAACTACGAATGTGATTTTTTTCAGCAGTTCTGTACAAGTATTTTTCTGCACAGGTTTTAGGAATCCAAAGGCAAAAATATAGCATATATGGATAAACAGTTTTTGGTTTCTGTGTTTTAAATTCATCCAAAAATTAATTCTGTTGGAGGCAATGGATAAATATCATCCCTTCATTTTTATGCACCAGAGGGGGAAGAATATTTCTTAATTTATACCATGTTTGAATTCTAAACTCATGCACAAAGAGACATTCAATTTATCTAACGGCAGTAGTGACATGGAGCAAACAGAATGAAACAATTGCCTATGGAAATCCAGTTATAAGTATATCATATTAAGAAATGAACCTCTGCACACTAAGGATTTCTGTAGCTCTTTTGATTCCAAAATTAACACAATCAAGTACTTTTTCTACAATACCTCACAGTGGGGTGAGCTATGTTTAAATTGTGTGCATCAATATACCACGGTAAAATAAAAATTAGTTTGGATTGCTGCACCTTAGGATGTTCTGTCTTTGAATGTGTGTTATTTCCTTAGTGGAGAACTCAGAATGGTGGCACACATTCAGCAAAATGGTTTTGCTTATATTGAACTTTGAGTCAGCAGATATTTGCATTGCTCTTGCATTTGAATTAACTTTCGGCTAAAAAGTGTTGCTAGTAGGAGTCCTAACAAGCAGCATTTCAGAAGAAGTCATTGCATTATTTCCAGAATATGAACCTGGGCATATGAAACTGAAAGCTTAGGATATCACTTTTCCTCCTCAAAATATTATGTATTACACATTCTAGGAATATATATATAATATATATTGCATTGACAGAAATAATATATATATTAAAAATTTTAGATGCACAGTCATATGCTTGTGGGCACCCTTTAACAGTTACTTCCCTATTTTAGACAACTAGACTCAAAATTCTGCAAATTTACCTTTATGGGATTCTAAATCACTTTTCTTAAAGACCCTCATCATGCAATTAATGAAGGCTAATTAGAAAAGGTTTTGAATAGTTCCTCAGCACTGTGCAATATTAATACTCTATGCCATGACAAGGAACTGGGTGCCACAGACACGACCAGTGTTTAATTAGGAGGAAAACAAGGACTTGTTTTGGCTTCACTGTTTCTATAGAATGGCAAATTCATCATTATAGTGAGACTGAATTTTATGGCTGACTTGAGAGTGAAATTGGTGAATGAATAGGCAGTCTCACATTACATTTATCTTTTCAATCTAGGCCAAAAGAAGAAATCCTCTTTCCTTTAATGAACTTTCAGCCTTCACTTTGCTGCAGACATCTGCCCAATACCAAAGCACACAAGGAGGTTGATGCTAGACCCTAAAATATCATAATTGTTCATTTTCTGTTCTCTGATTTATCTTCATTTTGTCACAGAGAGGCAACCATTATGAACGCTCTGCTTTTATGATGCATCCAGATAGTTTTCTGAATTTATTGATTTTGATCACTCTTAACTGTACTACAACCCCCATCTTACTATTATTGTGTTGACACTTACAATTTCATACTCCATAAAACATTTGACAATGTAGCATTTTTACACACTGTTATGATACATCCTTCCTTTTATTAATATACACAGAAACATCAGTACACAGGGAGGAAATATCTTTGGCATGGCCTTCCATTCCCAAATACTGAGTTCAAAAATGCGATTTTAGAGATTATTTTAAGCAAACTAGAGTTACCAATTACATATGAAAAGATGCATCAGATTTTTCAGTTTGTGGTGGCTTTAATACTTTGAAAATTCAAGTTACTAATGTGGTACAAATAGGATGAGTGACTGAAAAATTACTTAAGATCATAAAAGAGCTCCTTGCTGACTGGGAGAGTAAAATCATTCTCAGGTCCAAACATAATTCATTTTATCACTCTTAAGTGTCTCACACCTTGCTGACATTGTTCTGGCCATTTGATGAGAAAAACAGATTGAGACCAAAAACTTTCTCAGTAACCTTAATTTCCTCTCTATTTCTTTAACCCTACTCTTAATTTTTACAAATCAATTTCCAAAGGTGCCTACTTCTAAACACAACACAGACAGCAAGAAAAAATATATCCTCTAGGCAGATCATCATCTGAAATCATTAAACTGCATTGCTTGATGGGGATCTTCTTTCCTGTCTCCCATAATTCAGGACTCACACCTTTGCAATTATCCCCTGAAAAAAAAGCTTTTCCAACAATACATTTCTGCCAATTTTTAGCAAATCAAATAATATGGTTTATGCAAATACTTCAAAAAACAACTTTTTATTTTTTAGTGGAATATTCAGAGCAGTAATTTTCTGTTTCACTCTCCATGAGCCTCAACAGCCATCAGATTTATATTTTATTAACACTCCATTAGCTTCAATTGTAATTTTTTTTTTTTTTTTAAATTATGTGCTCTGAGTACTAAGTGAATTCAAATAACTACCATAGAACAAAATGCAATTATGGAGCAGGATTTGCAGTAGTCAACAAATTGCACTGCTCATTCCCTCTCCTTTGCAACTTGTCTTGCTTTCATCCTTGATTAAAGTAGAGACAACCCAATTCCATTTTCAATAACTCTATAGAAACAGCAAGGTATAAAGGGATATCAGAGTCAGCACATCATGTAGCTAGGCTTACTCATATCTAGACAGAGAATGCTGATGTCAACTATTAAGTGAGGTGTGAGGTCAAATACCAAATTCAAAGTTTGGGATTGGGGTTCAGGTCCATCCTGTGACTTCAGTGAAAATCAAATTCCAGGAAAACATTTGGATCATATGTTTAACTGAAGTGGATATCTGAACTTAATTAAATTGCATGTTGACATGCAAAATTGAATAAAAATAAGGTCATGATGATGATGATGATTATTATTATTATTGTTACCATTGTTACTATTATTATTACTGCTATTAAAATTTAATGTCTGACCTTTGCTTGTGAACTTTATGATGAACTGAGATTTACCCATTTAGGATTGATAATTGTATAAATTTTCAGAGATTCTTACGTGTAGCGTCTCCAAAATCCACTAAATATTTTTATTCACGATTGGGTAGTTTCAGGAAATATGCAAAGTGATTAAATAAAAAAAAAGTTATTTACTGGCTTTTTCTCAAGACAAAATTGATTGCTAGCCAAAGAATATTTAAACTGAATTAAAGTCGGTTTATACAGTCATTATTTAAAAGTTACAGATCATGAAAGGTAATACAGCAGTAGGATCTCTTGGATGTCACTAGTCTACTTAGAGCATCTCTTCTCTGTACAGAGAATGAGATTCCATAGATTCTAGACACCTGAAAGTTTGACAAAGAGTAAGAGGAGAAAAGTAAAAAAAGAAAGTAAAAAAGTAAAAAAAAAAGCAAAAAAGATCAGACTACAGGCCAAATCTCCATCTTTCTTAGGTACCCAGTATTCCATTTCTATAGAACACCTTGGCATTCTTTAGCCAAATTTTGAAGAAAATATATTTCTATCAAAGTCCATAAACCTTGAGGGGTGGGGGAGGGGAGGAAAAAAAAAAGGAACGAAAGGAACAAAATACATTCCCCCCAGTCTTTTGGGGCTCCTTTTTTTATTTTCTTGTGGTGACCGTCAGATATCTATTTGGCCAATCAATGAAAATCCAGCAAGAAGTGAACACTGAAACCCGGTTTTGCATGCTGAAATTTGGACTAAAGAAACCTCAGGTTATTGCAGTTTGTTCCTTTTCCCAGATTACAAAGGCTATAGACACTAGTGATAACTGGTATATCCATGGGTGTAATTAATTTTTATGTTTTGAACTAACATTTTCTGATTTTGTCTAACATCCACAAGTTTTCAGTCTCTTTTTATCCCCATTTCTCTTATACAAAATGGCAATCAGAGTGATGCATGACAGATACAGCATGTGGATATTTGCTGCAGATATTATGCTGTTCTGGAGGACCTTGTAAATCTTTCAGTTAGGCAAGCTATCAGTAGTTACCTTTAGCAAGTAACCGGAATTTGAAAATATGTATTGTTTTAGTGGCAAAAGAAAAAAAAAAAATTAGACTTCCTAGAGAGTTTAGTGTATCTTAGAATTAAGTAATTTCCACCTGACTTGCTGTCTTCTCCTAATAAGATCCTTCACAGTCCTTTACTGGGTCTGGTCTTTGGAAAGCCACTGTAGCGTGAGGCATTTTTCCACTGTGATTGTTCAGGATGGCGTCCTTGAGAAGTATGTAGCCACCTTAGCAGGGAAGAGAAATATATTGTCAAAAGTTTTATATTTAGGGCTCAGCTCCTAAATAGGATTTTTATTTTGGTCTACATGTGGTGGCTGAAATAACGAAGTTTGTTTTCCAGCTGTGATATCTGCTAATCTGAATGCAGGTGTAACTAGAGGCAGTCTGGTGGTGAAAGAGCTTTGCTTGCTTAGCATAGGTTTACTTATTGACCAGAAACCAACAAAAGTAAATGCTTCTGCCAGCCCATCAATTTTATTCCAAAGAGGTTTCCTTTCCTTTTAGCTCAGAAATATAAGGGAACAGCATGAGTGTGCACATTTTACTGAAAGATCAAACTTTCCCTTACCAATAACCCCACATATTTTGCATGAAATATTTCCTTTATCTAAGGAAAGACTATTTTCTGGTAATATTTCCATCTCCAGATATTTCATCTATTATTCCAAAGCTTCATAACACACAATACACCAAATAACTATACTGGTACACTCTCAGTACATACTTAAGAATAATACACAATGCACACTCGAGCACCTCCATTGAATTTTTATGTATTATTTTTATATGGATTGCCAGTGTAGCGAATTCCGGCCTGGAGCACATTTCTATTGTTGATTGCAAGCATATTCTGTAAGTAGAAAAAAATAATTCAAAATAAAATGTCGTAGGTTTCTCATTACTGATAACCAAAACATCCTTGGGTCAAAGACGTATCTTGGATGTGTTTTCACCACTGACAATTGCTCTCTAGCACCAGAAGCAGTTGAATATATTGAATTTATAGTGCAACATTCACACTGTCTGCCTTCTCATCCCAGGCTCTTGTAATTTAAGGGGAAGTCATTATTCTCCAGTGAGTCCTCTGTCAGAGCATTGTGAAAGCTTTCAAAGGCATCATTTAAACAGGGCATTCATCACACCCTGTCAGGCTGCTTTAGCCTGGTGAGGATTTTTACACTGTTGTGCCTAGGTTGTAAACAAATATAATGCATTTGATTTTTTCTATTGATCCTCTTTGCTGAGAGAGCAGCCTTCCAAAGAGGGCCTTCCAAATCTGAGCAGCCTGCCAGAGCACTTACTTCTGCATCTGTCAGGCAAGGGAGTCTCTTTCCTTCCAGACTTTTCTGTCTGATTGCTAATATTTTTTTGTGTGTGTCTGGCTCTGTGGTGATTAATGATAGGTCAGAATTAGGCAGTAACCTGACATTACTCAGCTCAAATACAGGAGAAAAGTTCCCTGGCTGGTGTGACTCTCACAGAGTCACAGGAGTCTCCCTGAAAGGTCATTTATAATATTTATCCAAGCAGGCATGGAGTGATCTGGAAATTGTCAGCTTCATGAATCCTATGCTTTGACTTTTAATGTGAAATTCTAGGAACAAAGGGGGCTTTCTCTTGGTTAAAATCTTCCCAGCCATATGAGCACATTTTAGTGAGCAGTAAAGATATTTTTTTCCTTTGGAAATGAGTTCTCTTGATTTTTCTTTCATTGCTCTTGCAATGGCAATAGGAGTAGAGAACCTGAGCTGAATCCTCAGCAACTTATAACTCAAAACATTCTACATATAGTTTCAAATTCATGCTAGTCGACAAATAAAGCCTGCTGAAATATTCTGAGCTTGTATGACTATGAAACAAGACCTACGAATTTATACACTGAAGTACAAGCACTGTTGTGGTACGGGGTGATGTTTTGATCAGATATATGTTTAGTGCTATTTTTTGGACTTACCATGTTGGTCCAGTTCCTTAGCTGATATAAATCTGTGCAGTTGCACTATGTCAGTGAAGCTAGACTGACTTACCCTTCTTGAAAATATTTTTTATCATCACATTACCATAAGTTTCCTAATTGAGTGAGTTTTAATGCATTTTCATACATTTAATATATTTTAATGTATATTCTTACAAAGAAAATATGCTGATGCTCACTATCTTTCAACTTTGGAGAAAAAAAATAATGCAAATATCTTAGATAAACATATATAATTACAGTGTTGTTCTTCTTTCCCCTTCAAGTAGTTTATTATGATATCTAGATGGGGTTAAAACCATCTTATTATTTAAGAAGCTTTGGGGAAGAATTTAGTGGGCAAAATTAAAAGCTTTTCCTAGTAACTCAGATGTTATGTAGGACAGTGTTACGAGCCACAGGGAGAGGTTTTGTTTTCCAGCATATCAGTGTATCTGAAGGGCTAAAATTTATTTTTGCAGATGTATAGAGCATAGTAGCTTAGTAGCTCTAGAAATCTTTAACAAACTGAGTGTGGGATTTTGTATGAAATTATTAGGAATACCAATCTGGTGTTTCCTCGCTCTAAGTTCTTTGGTTTTGTAATTCTGCATGTAGAGAGCAGAGAAAAAAGATGTAGATTTTGCAATCTTTACTTCCCATTAGTAAACACTCACTGATGTTAATTTTGCTGGTTATTCTTGAATGTTTTATTGATACCAAATTTCACTGCCAAGGTTTAAAAACTAGCATCAAACATGTTCTTAACCTGTTATGTTTGATCTTGAATTTCCTACAGTTTATCTACATGCAACATCAAAACATCACAAATACATGAAATGTGGTATGATGAAGGAAAAAAGCTTTGCATAAAATTCAGAAAATACATAGTTTATGTCCCTCCACCTTCATTGTCTTCAAATGTTCAGTTTTGCAATATGTAGCTTCTCATGATTTTCTTAGATTTTAGCAGCATTTCAATGGGATTTTCATGTAGAAAATGGGCTTAAGAAGAGCCCTTACATCTCCTTTACACATCACATTACTCTGCTCCCAGTGGAGATAAAAGCATAATACCCTCAGTGTAAGACATAATTTGTTGTTGAGAATTGATGATAAATGCTGAGGATATATTATGATATCAATACAAAAAACAGTTTGTAGCTGTTAGGAACCTAGAAGCACTGTACTGTATATGCATTCTTATTGGAAGAATGTCACGGCACATAGATAGGAATCCATTATCCTGCTCTTGTTAATGTTCTGAGTGGGAGTAAGGAACAACAGAAATGCTTTTTTGCTACAGAAATCTTTTTGACAAAATCTACAGCAAGGATTCTCTCAGTATAGGCATACAACTCACAGCAAGAATGAAAACAAAGTGAAAATGTGAGAGAATATTTCACAGGTTAGAGAAACAGAGAAATATAAGATATAAAAATTCAAAAAAGAAAGTCAATGTGAAATCATCCTACTGAGCTTCCTGTGAATTGCAGCCAGGGTGTGTCAGCCTACTCTCCACAGGCCTTATTCTCAGATGGTATGTTGGCAATTATACTCTGCCTTCCCTTCCACTCTTGACAGCTGAGCATTCTTTGTCACACTCTCTGGCCCTGAAGCTTCCTGGGGGGTTGTTTCAGGATAGCAGATATGAAAGAGAGCACCTGAAGAACAACACAAGGCATTCCAACCTCTCCAGCAGTGAGTCAGCTTCATTGGGGACCCAACTTACACTCCTCCATGGAGATACAGGAGCATGGGGAATCAACAAGAGCTGTTTGGAACTGTGTGCATGTCTGCAGGGCTGTGGTCTTACTGGCATCACAGAGATGTGTTGGAATGGTGCCTATGACTAGAGTTTTGGAATGGAAGGATACAGGCTCTTTAGGAAGAGTAGGAAGGGGAGATGAGGGAGAAGAGGGAGTGCCACCCTATGTCAGTGATTGTGATGCATGGAGCTCTTCATGGAGCTCTCGGGTGCTGAGCCATTGAGAGTTTATAGGTCAGGATTGTAGGGAGAGCTGAGATACACTGTATTAGAGTGGGAGTCTGCTACAGGCTGCCCAACCAGGAAGGATGAGCAGATGACTCTCTACAGGGAGAGGAGCAACCTCACTTTCACAAGTCCTGGTCCTTATGGAGAAATTCAGCCAACTCAATATCTGGATCACACAGGGCACAAGCAAAACAGAAAAATCCTGGAATGTGTTGATGATGACTCCCTTCTGCAAATGAGAACCCAATGACAAGATGTGCTATGCTGCATGTCCTTGTTCTCACCAACAAGGAGGGTCTGGTGGGGAAGGAGGAGCTCAAGGGCAACCTGGGCTGTAGTGGTTAGGAAATGGTGGAGTTTAAAACCCTTGTGGCAGTGAGGAGGGTGCACAGCATGAACTTCTGGAGAGCAGAATTTGACCTCTTCAGGGATCTGCTCGGTAGATTACATGGGATAAAGCCCTAGGTGGAAAGTTCCAGAGAGATCTATTTAATGTTCAAGAATAGTCTCCTCCTGGCTCAGGACCTATGTGTACCAACAAAGAGGAAGTTGGGTAAAAATGATTAAGACTTCTTAAGATCTTAAACCTTAATGATTCTATTCTATGATTCTCATGTCTGTTGATGCTAAGTCTAAAAATACATCCAGGATTGTTCCACAAAATGTTGGGTGTCTGCTTGGGTTGCTTACATGACGAACTTTCACCACTCTACTAAATTTTTATAGTTAATGTGTATGGATAGGTACCTTCAGCGGGCAATTATTATCCTAACAGATTTCATTGCCCCCTGGAGAAACCTGTATTTATCAATCGCTTATGAATGGAACCTGTAAGAATTAATCTCCTTAGATATGTGACTTAAAGCTAAATAGATTGAATCTGCACAAGCAAAAACTTCTGGAACTTTTAGGTACTAACTTTGCATAAATTAGATCAAGATACATATGTCCCTCTTGGACTTAGGACCAATGTGGCAGCCCTCACAGTCAGCTCCTACTTTTCCAGCTGAAAAAGCTCAGCCAAAATACTTTAGATGTGCTTCTAAATAGAAAGAAAATAGTTTGCATAGATACAGGTGAACCATATTTTTGTCCGTATCTGCATTTTCACAGAGTTAAATTCTGAATCCAAAGGAACTTGGGATAAGAAAAAGCCGTGAAGTAGATCTTTTGAGTAAGATGCCATCAAAGCCAAGGGAGGCTGAATTGGAACTTCAGAGATCTTTGAATCAAGATCTTTTGGCTACAGTGGCATCTTGTTTTGACTTGAGATGGAATCTGCTTTGCTTCACCACCTGATGGCCAGGCCAGACAACCAAGATGGTTCCTCAGGAAGATGCAAAGAGATAAGAGCTCCTTTGCCCATGCTGTAAACTATCTACAGTGCAAGAGCTATATGTCAGTATATTTCTGGGTCTGCATTAATAAGCCCTACTTCCCCAGAGGACTCTAAGCATCTTGGACTCCAAACAATTTTTAAAATACAAGAGGTAATACTAGGTGTCATGTCTATGCAACTGACAGTTGATGTGGGATCTTCACCCTGGAGAAAGAGGGTGAAACCAACCTGTGGTATTTTTAACCAGGCTAAGAGAGTAACTTGATTTATTTTAAATTTTATAGCAAGTACTCATATAAAATGTTTTGTTTACAGTTCCACCCCGTAAGGAGCAAGTAGATGAGACGTATGTTATCTCCAAACATTCATAAAGAAGTTATTATTACCTAGTAGTAAAAGGCTCAAACATGATCAGCATTGAAATGCAGCTATTAACAGTCCTATATTGTACTTACTGCTTTGTTCCTCCTTTGCCATAGGCATCAGTCAATAAATCTCAGAAATTAGAAGTGGAATAGATCTACTGCGTGTTCAGAGATGGCTTAAGTTGATGTGGTAGAGGATGGAGAAATAGATTCTCTTCTTAAAAAACAGTTTGATAGGGAAGAAGATATAAGATCAACTCCCTCCTCACCATAAAAATTAATCACATATTCAACACAAGCAGACACACATTTTTGTCGTCTCTAAACTTGTAGGCAATATCACTGGTTCAGCCTTAATGATCAATGAAGAAGACTTCTGCTGTAATAGTTATTATAAATATCGGTAAAAAGCCAGAGGGAGCAGGGATTTAGCTGCTTTTGCTGAAAGGAAACAAGCAAACCTTAATACTGGAGAGGTGATCTATAACATTTTATGCCACGGTATAGGGTACTTAGCATACTGCAGCCATCCAGAGCAAGGAAAGAGCTACATGCTCCCATTTAGTGGCATGATACACAACTAATCTTTAGTAAGGTATCCTCCATATGTATTAAAACTTTTTTCCTTTGGGAATAATGCTGGAACTACTTTAATAAAGGTTTGGGAAAGCAAAAGCATGTGTAATAAAGGGAGGCAGAGGTAGCTGAGAAGTTGAATAGCACAGTATCTTTGCTCCAGCAGAAAATCAGAGCTGATGTGAGTACTCTGGAAAGGGGAGCAGAAGGAAAAGGCACTCACCGTATGAGGTTACCCACTTCTGCACAGCTGGTAGATAATTTGGGGTGCAGCTCAGCTGTAGAATCCCAGGAGGGCAATGGAGCAAAGAGGAACAACCCCAATGTACTTGAATCCTGAGGAAAAGCAACATAATTTTCAGATCATAGTAAGGTTAGGGGAAAGCCGGAAATCTACCCATAGCTGTATCCATGTGACACAACTGGAGAAACTGTGCCATGTCCTTTGCATAAAGAAATATCACTTCCACTAAATCTCTCTGCAGCTATTTCAAAGCATGGAGTATATGAGTACTGTCTCTTTAATATTCAACGAGACAAAGTTTCTCTGCAGCTAAATATATTCTTGTCTGGAACAGCTGAATGTCTGAGCACCAGGAAGAATAAAAAGGAAAAAAAAAGTGGAGGGCGATCCTGAGTAGGATTTATACATGCAGATATGGATGTCTAAACCTAAGCTGCTTGTCTAGAAAGTCTTTATAGTCATTAGAGAGAATTAGGCACCTCAGATATATGACTCAGCTCTTTCTAAGGTAAATGTAAAAAATAGCTTGAATGAACAATGCTCCACAAAATCCTCTGTCTTTCCACTGCCTATAAAAAGAATCTAGACAAATAAATTTATGAACACAAACATAGACATCTGTAGACATCTAAGTCTGTAACATACTGATTCCTGTTCAAGCCTTTATGAATCAAAGTCACAGATAAGATCAGAGTCCCGCTTTCCATCCACTGATCCTTCCAGCTGGCATCATTCCCTTTTATGCTTCCATTAAAGATTATTATTCTAGGTTATCCAAGGTAAAAAGTAGGCAAAAAGAGGCAAAAGAAAAGTTTAATCATTTTAGACTGATGGATATGTAAGGGAAATTTAATTGAGATTTTTTTTAAATTTCTATTTTTTCCAATCTGTGTTATTACTAGAACATCTTGCTCTATCAAACTTGGAAAATGGATTTTCTTTCTGACAAAGATGGAATATTTTCTAGGCTTTGGTATTATATGCATTGACATCTGAATAACAGTTTGTATACATGTAACTCTGCAGAAAAATGATTTCTTTTCTAGATTTCTTTTTCCAGATTGATCAAAGACAAACAGAAATCCTCTACACCACTTCAATCCATTTCAGTACCAATTTCGTTTATACTAATAAGAAGCCTATTTACTGCTTACAGAAATTAGCAAAGGTTTCCTGGGCCCTTCACTGTAATTTGGATCCACACTCTGGGTCCAATCCATCTTCTGTTAAAATAATTGGAATGAATCCTTTTGAGTGAGAATTGGATCAGACATAGAAGAGGAAGAATCAAAACTGTGCCATTATGTGCATTATTCTTGTGATATATCTTCTGGTGGTTCAATTAAACTCATATTATTCTTGTTAAATATGATGAACTATGTTTTGTAGTCAAGATGTGCAACCTCCCTGAAAGATTCTTTTACATTTAATCCTTTAAATCTGGGACCTAGCACTGCAGTCCTTCAACTCCCAAAAATAAGAAGTATACGATCCTGAACAGATGAAGTAATATTTGATGACAATCAAAAAAGCAGAATGAGGTAAATTCCAAAAACATTTTGTATGCTCATTTTTGCTTAATCCCAAATTTGCTGCTCAGTAACAAACTCATTGCCAGAGATGCAGTACAAGTTTCTGGAGAAACTTCAAGTTCCTGATTAGAAGCAGCAGCTCTGTTCATGCCAATAGCTATTAATTATTTGCTGCCCATTCAACCTTGAAATATCCACAAGGGAGGTAGCCAAAATGTGTTCTTTAGGTTTTGTGGCTTCTGTTACGATAAGGAAGAGGTTATAATTAAGGTGCTGTGGGTTTTTTCTTTCTTTGCTGGTTTTTTATTATTTAAGTTGATATTGGCCAAAACAAAAGAGACAGGGAAAAACACCTAGTAGGTCAGACTTGAAAGGTCTTTGTGAGTGGAAAGTACTTTCCACTCTGAAGTGGAGATCTGAGACTTAAGCTTTGATAATATTTAGGGAAAATAAATGAATTATTTAAGAGCACTGCTGCGTTGTCTTGAGGGGAGTACCTCAGGCATCCCACTGCAGACATATATGGATGTGCCATGTTCTCTTCTCTTCTCTTCTCTTGCTTTGCCTCTACACTTATTTGCTCTTTATTCAGTCATGCAATGACAGGTCTAAGCTCTTCTTGGTGTCTGGAGAATCACATTTTATCTCCAGGTCAGTACGAACTATGGAGGTCTTATAGCTCTGAGGATTCTAGATGTACTTTTAAAGCAAACGTGAGCCCTTTCTGCTCTCAGAGAAAAGTCTGTGATATATTTATGTCTCAGAAAACACTTTAAATATCAGTCCTTTAGTGACAAATAAATTTTCTGCTTGGAATAAGCCTTAAATAGAGTGTCATAACTCCTCTGGCTTGATGTGCACTTAACTTCACTCAGCACTTCAAAAAAACCTTTAAAGTCTTCTGTGGTCTCTCTGCTTATTTCTTGCCAGGGTATGCTGAAATTATCCAAATACCTAGTGAGCCATTTGCCTCTCACATTGTGCCAATGCTCCTATACTCTTTCCTAGGAAGAAGGCCCTTTACAGAGAGGAGAATTTGGATGCAAAGCTCCATATTCCAAGAGAGTTTCCCAATCATGAGATTTTATTTTAGAGAACTTTTATAACATTCTGCATTGCAGAATTACAGCTAGGAGTGAGATACACTGGAATGCAGAAAGACAGGAGATAACTCTAATCTTGGAGTCTGGATGATTCTTTATGCAGAAACCAAACTGTTCTGCTTCTGGCTTAGTTCTCTACAGATTCAATCTTATGAATAATAAAAATGCATAGAGATTTGCTAATAAAAAGTGTGCAAAGTGCTTTGAAAGTCTGTATTGCCCCATGTGTTCCCTCCTTAGGCCTTTCCATGGGATATTGGATGGTTCAGGGCCAGACCGCCCTCCTTCCAGGGGTGAGACTGCCACAAAAACTTCAAATTGATGCTCCTAGGTAACCTATGGTACCACTGGAGAGAGGAATTCCTGAATTCAGCCTTTAGAGGTGCTAAGAAATCTGCCAGCAGAGAGTCTAAGCTTAAAATATGGTTCAGAAACAATCTGAGGGCAAAACTAGGGTGGTGAGAATTATCAGATACTAAGACAGACTGCCAGATCCCACTCTGCAAGCAAGGTTTGAAACCAATCCTTCTAATTATTTTGATCCTCTGCAGAGAAAATGGAGGCCTCTACCTTGCCTAAGCCAGTTCTGCAAGTGCAATTCAATATCACAGCAGGAGAGATGCTCTGCTGCTGTTGCATGGGAGGTCTACTAAGTGTTGTTGCTCTATCAATACTAACAAACTGCAGTGGTTGGAAGGTAATTTTTAGGTTTGTAATTCAGACACAGCTGGAACTTCATAACCCAAATTTATTGGAACTCAGAGCATACTGCAAAGACAATCTTTTCTGCCCTCATCTTTTCTTGAGGAAGGAGGGAAACAGAGATGAGCGTATTTATGGCAAGCCCTTTTTTTATGTTGAGATTTATGGGATAATAATTTGGACCCCAGCTGACAATAGATCTGTTTTGAAGATTCCAAATATTCAAGGATATTCAGAACATCCCAGAATATTCTGAGGATACTAGGAAATCTAAGGTGAGTTAAAATAAGGGGGTTAGGTCGTATTCGAATGCATAGTGAGAGCTAATCTCTTCTTACAGGAGCATACTCTTTATTGAAGAAGGGGAAACTGAGGCAAGAAGGAATAGTAGTTTTCTCTGCTTTGGATAGAGCCAGAGTGGATCTCAATGTGCCTACAGTAAGCCTAAAGATATTATTTAATATAATACAGTGCCTTCATGCCTTGATAAAAATAATTCTAGTATAAAATGGGGGCAGGTATGAACGAAGTGTGTCAATACAGTGCAAAGGGCATCCAATTTCTAAATTGTGAATTCCAATTTCTAATTGCTTAAATTAGTTTGAAGTGTCACTTCAACCAACACATGAAAATCCTCAAAGCAAAATGTTTAATTTAGAAGGTGGAAAAATGGCTTTTTTTTCCAGCAACTACCCATTTTCACCAAGAGTCAGTAGATAAAGTAGACAACAACTGAGAAGGAAATGTCAGCATACAGCAGATCAGAGCCATAATGCTCATTTATCTATATGTATATATACAACCCTATGTGTCTATTTAAAGTGTTCTGCACAGGCGTAGGTTTGAGTCTGTTGGTATTTGTCCTGTTCAGTTTCTTTTGCTTTGATGATGAAAGACCATGAAGGGATTAACTGGCTTTCTTGTCCCTTGCCTCTTTCCATAAGCTTCTGATACTCCAGAAAAGCAGGTGAAAATGGAGTGAAAAAGCCTTAACACAAATGCTAAGCGAGTAACTTTGAGGTAAGCAGTTAATTAGATTAAGTGTTTCAACTCTCAAATTTGTATGAGAATATATACTTATATATAAATTGTCACAGAATTTTATCATCTCTAAAATGCAAAGGGCCAGAAACTGAGCTTTGTAGTATTATTACCTCTGTCATCCTCACTAACTTTCATGTTTTCTTTTAATGGGAAGACCTGTCTCTTTCTGTCAGTCAGGATCTGTCAGCACTATGTTATTATGTCTGTTATTATTCAGAAACTTCTATTACAGTGTGAACTGCTTTTTACCAACCTCAGTTACCTAATGTAATTGTCCTGCAGCAGTGATGCCATGCTTGAAGAGGGATGGTGTAGACGATTTATTTTTCTGGCTATCTAGTCTAGTTTGAGCTGAGAGGTTTGAAAAGTTGAACTGTGGCATTGTTTATTTTCTGTTCACACATTAAAAACCCCAGAAAGAGTGTATGGAGACAGAAAAAGTAGGGAAAGGTATAAATCTAGAAGAATGTAGGAAAACGAGGAAAATTTAAAAAGGGGGAGAGAACTTGGGGGTATACCTATACAAAATAAAATTTATTTAACACTGTCTTTTGTGTTTATCAGAGACAGAGATAGAAAACACATCAAAATACTCAAACTTATTTTCAGTTGATCTCAAATGATTTTGTTTCCAGTTTGACCCTTAAAAACACAAAGAATCCATGTAATTTTTTTAATGCTCTTGGCATCATTTAGAGTTAATGTATTCACTCTAAAAATAAAATTTCCCCTTAAAAATGAAGAAATTCAAGTGTCTCATTTGCAAAATTTCACATTGCATTACTAAAATTTCTGATTTGTGACAAGTCCTATTCAATCTTAAACTGCATTTTTGGAGGATGAAAATACAGAGGATATTTTTTACTTTTATGGCATGATTTATCCTAATCCCTGTTCAAGGATTTATACAATACTTCCTATTGGAAATCAGAGATCAAGGGGAATATGGTTTTCAAAAGACCACTATTTCCTCAACAATGAAGTGCGCATCATGAGATGCTTGAAGCTTTGATGATATTCTCCAATGCAGTGACTATCAAAGCTGAGCTGGAGCTTCAACAGGGAGATGAAATAATTTGTCACTACCATAGGTCATTAAAAGAGCCCTTATACCTTTGTAAATATGCATTATGACACATTCTTACACCTTTTCCATGCATTGACAGAGTTTGCTGGCTGAGAAAGAGGTTACTGTGGTCCCTTTCAAAGAACAGAGCAGTAAGTAGCTTCGTTCCTTATTCCCTTGTGCTTCCCTTTTGAAGATATTAGCTAAATGCTACTTGCTGTGCTTGCATTTTTTAGAATCTCAGACTTCTTAGACTGCCAGTTCTTTCATTTAACAATATTTTTATAATGGTATTTTACATGTTCAACATGGTATTGGAGAAGAAATGAATAAATTGAAAGCAGTAATAACCACATGAATAAGCAAGAAACTCTGTAAGTAGATTTTGCTTCAGAACTTGCCTGGATGCCCTTGTGGCAGTTATCTTAAAGCACTGAAAATTCATATCATAAATAAAAATGCATTTTACAGACAAGAAACCAACTTTTGATAAATTCATTGTAACAGAAAGAAGAAATAATAATAATAATAAAGCCAGTACTTAAAAACTTAATGACTATGACTATGTTTTCGAAAAAGCCAGCTGCATAAAAGTATACATGCACTTCGTATCATACTGCCCATTACTGTGCTCCTGCATCCTGGGTAAATTCAGAGAGCTCTTCTCTGGTGCCACAGCAAATGATGTGAAGCAGTAATACATCAGGCATTGCACTTCAGGGAACCTCCACTCAAAGCCTGCACTGGGTTTGTTTTGCTGTAGCTTCTCCGCAGTGCTGTGGCACCAGTTGTGTGAGCAGTAACAACAACTGGAGTTGTAGAAAAGCCAGCCACGGCGGTGAGCTTTTGAAGAGCTGCTGGGAGACACCATGTGGCAACATGGAAACCAAAAGGCTCCAGGATGATCAGGACCCTTTATTAGACTTGCAGCATTGAAGAAAACCAGGAGACGAGAGCAAAACAATAACAAGCGCTGTTCTATCTTGATGACTGAAATCGCTATTTCAGTTAAGCTTTTTCACTATAATCCTTCTCATTTACACTTTTAGTTTATTTTAAAACTTTTGCAGTTTTACCAAGCCAATGCTTAGAAGCAGTGTCAGGTCTAACATGCCATTAAATAAAAGTTAAACTTGAAAATACATTTTATTTTTAAAACAGCAAGAGCTGGAAGAGCAAATTATGTGCTCTGTCTGAACAATTCATTGAACTTATGTGTTCAGTCTAACAGCATGAGATTCTGAATATTTATTTTTTTTTCCTTAGGAAAAATAGAAATATGACGGTTAGGTTAACTGCTGTGATAGAGATTGATGATAACAGAGCCCTGCCTGTGAGGCTGAGATTGCCTCTTTCTTCAACTTTGGCAAAATGCATCCTTCACAGACTTTAGTCAGGGCAGCTGTGGGAGTGGTCCACAGGCTGCCACATGAAACAGCAATCACAGCATCTAGGTGCTGGGCAAGGCAGCATCTACTGTGCATTTTGGAAAAAATGCCGTGTTTGCTGTGATGAGTAGGTAGTGTGAGACTGGGCTTTAAGGGATAAAATCTGTGCTGTGCCACAGGCTTCCTGTGTAATGTTGAAGGAGCAGTTTGCTTTTCAGGGGTGGTGTCTTCAATAAGCTAAAGGCGATTCTGCTCTTCAGGAGCATTGTAAAGAAAAATTAGAGGATAACTTGGGTATGGCACTATGGCTCTTAATGTTATTTTAGTTCATCATTACAGTGAATGATGTTCATGACAATTTTCTGCACAAAGAACAATGGATGTGAAATCAAATGAAATCAGAGTATTTTACTCTTCCTCTGTAAAGAAATGAGCCTGTACAACCAGGGCTTAGAAAATATTAATTTCTGAATAATTTTCTAGAAGACAGAAGAAGAGTAGAAGGATGGAGAGTTAGGAACAATTACAGTAGCGTTTTCAAAACTTGAAAACAAGGCTCTGATTCGTCCAAAGACAGGTAGAAACATCTAGATACGATTAATAGGGTAAAGGAGAGAGTTACATAAAACCTACAAAATCAGGATAAATTAATTAAATTTCTGTTCTAGAGGGAGATGAAATTTTTTCAAATCTTCTGGAATGTGATGGCATTTTGCATGGAAGTCATATGATTTTCTCAGTAAAGAAGAAATTAACAGACTATTGGAAAGTTTCATCAAAATTTGGATGCTCCAAGTCCAAGGCTTGCTTGTAACTGGAGAAGTTAGCTCTGTGAAGGAAACCTGAAGGAACAAGAGGTCTTTGTAAGATCCTTTACATATCTTAGTGTCCTTGTTTGACAAGCATACACAGCATCCTTACTTGCCTACTGCTTCCATGAAATGAGAATAAAACAAAAATATTACCAAATTCCTGACTCCAGTTGTCTTGGCAAAAGTAGCAAAAATTGTAATCAAACTAGGCCATCATTTGCTTCTAAGAAAATTCAATAATAAATTATTCTTGTCCTAGTGGAACTAGGAAATAAAAAGTGTAATGATTATAAGTTGTTCTCTGATTCAACCCTCTGAAGATCTAGAGGTCTTTGCAGCACTGAACCAGCAACTAACCTCACTAAAACCTGTGGAAATGGAAGTGTGAAGAGGAGATGTTGGGTCATTCAGTCTTGCAGCTGGTAAGCACCTGTAATTCCTGCTGGAACTGCAGAAAGTACAATCTTTTCATGATTGGCACCTACAGTTGCCTCAATATTTTCAATTTGTGGCCCAGACCCTAAAGGTAAAATTTTCCTTCAAGTTTTCTCTGTAACATAATTGTTTTAGTATATCAATGTACTGTGAAAAAAATTTACCTAATCTACATAGAACAAATGCAATACTCATTCCATTCAATGATCAAAACCAGAGAAACAGAATACAAAATTTAAGGCTGAAACAAGAAACTCCCACTATGTTTAGGAAGTTAGAATTTCTGACAAGATAAAGGGTCAATAACTGCATGACTTGAAGCTGGAAAACTGGGAGATAGTGACACATAGAAGATATTCTCAGTTTATTATTTGAGTTTAAGTAGAGGTGAAGGTAGTCAAAATAGCAGAATTCCCTACAAAATCTACTTATTAGTGGGAAAAAGAAACCTCAACAGATATTATTCAGTGCAAGTTCACATTCTCATCCACTATTTCTGCCTCTCTCTGAGTAACTGCTTTAAGGTTATAAACAACTTAGCTAAAAAAAAAGAAAAGAACTATAGGTTTGAAAAAAATCATCATAGATTCATAGAATTATAGAATGGCTTGAGCTGAAAAGGACCTTAAAAATCATCTAGCTCCAACACTCTTGCCATGGGCAGGAACACCTTTCACTGGACCAGACTGTTCGGTGCCCCATCCAACCAGACCTTGAACACTTCCAGGGATGGAATATCAATGGCTTTTCAGGGCAACATGTGTCAGTGGATAACACTGACATTAAATAACTTCTCCACATTAAAGAATTTCTTCCTAATATCCAGTCTAAACATGCCTTCTTTCAGTTTAAAGCCATCTTTTAAAAAAACGTTTACCAAATACACTTGAAGATAAAGGGGGAAACCTGCTATTTCCCCTTGACTCCTCAAGTTTTCTTTACTGTCTGAGGCCTCATATCCAACAATACAAATTCTGTTGTAAATGAATGTTCACTTATCTTTTCTGGAAAAGGTGTTTGAAGAGAAAAGAAACTAAATCAAGGATTGTTTGAGGCTTATATGTCATGGTGAGGCAGAAACTGAATGTGGCCTTCAGAATGAGTTCCCTATTCTTTACTATGCTTTGATTGAATAGAAAGAAAGCAAAAGTTCAAAGAAAATATTTTCTTTTTAGTTGTTTTGTCATAGTGCATTGCTGAATTTTTATGAAAGCATAATACTGTAAAGCCTCTTCTTTTATTTTAAGAAAAGAATATTTTTTCAGAAGTTATTATTTTGGTCTTTACAATAGTATTTTCTTTTTTACTAGAAGTATAACAGGACAGAGGTCTTGTCAGGAGTCTAATGTATTAAAATATTATTCAGGATTCAATTTTTTACTGTTCCTCTTTTCAAACTCTAACACATCTATACCCAGCACTCTACTGGTAAATATATTTTCTTTGATCATTGCAACATTACTGATTTGGGTGATAAATATTACATCAACAGATACTTTTACTTTTGTTTGCTCAGTATGAGGTTTTCAAAAAGGAGGCATTCCCTTTAAGGCCAAACAAATTTTTGTTTTGTACTCTGTATTTTGCTTTTTATGTTTTGGCTATGTTTTCACCACTGAAATGGGTTTTACATCCAGAGTATCAGGAAGTGACAGAATTGGAGCCTGTTATATTTTTCTGAAAGGGAATGCATCTGGAACATATATTATTTTGGCATACCACAAGTGGAAGAAATTGATGACATGTTTAATAATATTTGTTCCCCTTTTGTTCAGTGAAATCTATCATCTAGAACTTCTTGGGGTGATACAGATTTTATGGAGTCAAGATTTTCCTACGTAAGCTTTTACGTAAGTAAAAATTGATTATGTATGTATCCTTTTTTTATTTTTTTTAAGAAAGAATGAAAGTAAAAATGTATATTTCAAGGAAGGTAGCTCTCCCAGAGAACATTTGATTCATGCACCTCAGGACACCCACATCTCTGTCTCACCCTAGGAGTATTTTTTCTATTACTGTAGTGCCTGCTGACATCAGTCATCAACTGAATCCTCACAATAGAAACATGCATCTTAAAATATTTTTTAAAAAATTAAAATACCAATCCCTGATTAAAGGCTTGATAACCTGTGGATAAGACACAAAACAGAGATATATTGATCGAAACTGAGGACTTGGCATGAAGAAAAATAGGTTGTTTGTCTGTGGCGAAGATAAGATTAAATGAAGATAGGGTGGTTTCTGTGGGGCAACAGATATCTTGGGGGCTCAGCAGGACTCTTCTCTTTTTTACAAACAACAATCACATAATAGTTTTGCTTCCAGGCTTGATATTTAAGGGGTCAGAAGTCCTGTTTCAGTCATCTTCTGGTCCACAGAGTTTTGCACAAATCCATCTGTTCTTGTGTTTGTTTGCTGCGTGTATTTTTGTATTTTTTAGCCCTCCCTCATTTCTCCCCTGCTTTAGTTAGATTGGTGAGGTCTATCCCTACTACTGGTATCCAGTTCTTCTCCATTGGACAATGTCTGAAGCAGGGCAGCAAGGGTGGTGAAGGTCCTTGAGGGGAAGCCATGTGAGGAGCAGCTGAGGTCACTTGGTCTGTTCAGTCTGGAGGAGGCTGAGGGGAAACCTCACTGCAGTCCAATTTCCTTTTGAGGAGAGGAGGAGGGGCAGACACTGATGTCCTCTCTGTGGTGACTAGTGACAGGACCTGAGGGAATGTCCTGAATCTGTGTCAGGGGAGGTTGATGCTAGATATTGGAAAAGAGTTATTGACCCAGATGGTGGCTGGGCACTAGAGTAGCCTCTCTAGGGAAATGGTCAAGGAACTTGACAGAGTTCTAGAAGGGTTTGGACAACACTCAGGAACATAGTGGGACTCTGGGTAAACCCTGTGCAGGGCCAGGAGCTGGACTTGATGATCCTTATGAGTCCTTTCCAGATTGGAATACTCTGTTCTGTGATCTGAGACCTTTCAGACAGATCATTAAAACTCTTATTTTGTTTTCCATAACAATCTGAATATTTTTGAAACAAATGCTGAAAATACATGTCACGGCAGTTAGAACTCCCCAAATAAACAAACAAAACAAACAAGAAAAGACACTACAGTTGTGCTAAATTTAAATAAAATGCTTTATATAAAAATGATGATTTTTTTAAAAAAGAAGCTAAAAAAGGTGGGTAAGGCAATTTAAACTTATCAGGTAACACAGAGACTTTTGAGAGACACTACATGGGAAGTGCAGTGCCCATGCACATAACCAATTGTAATGACCTTGAGACAAAATAGGAATGACAGCCTCAAAGTTAAAGGAAATATTTTTAGAATTCATCAGGTATCAATCAAAACCCCTAAAAGTTGCATCCAAATGAAAAAAATAGAAAGTGTCCTAAGTTCTGGGAGACTGAATAAGGTTAAATAAGGATCAGGCTTTTCCATGGAGGAAGGTCAGCAGTGAAGTCACAAAGGGTGCTGTCCTCAGACTTGCTGTTTAACAGAAACATAAATGAGCAGGAAAAAAAGGACATGTTGTGACAGTTTGCTGATGACACAGGGTTCTTCAAGGTGGAAAGGATGAAATCCATTGCAGCAAATTGCAGAAGGTCCTTCCAAGTGGTTGGGTAAAAAAATGGCAGATGGAAGTAGATACGCATAAAACAAGGTACGTGTTAAATGATTGTAGCTTCACATACAAAATGATATATGTGAAGCTCCATACACACTCACTCCAGTCACTGGAGAGTGAAACCTTGGGGCTGAGATGAATGGTTCCTTGGATACACCCAAGAGTGAGAAAGTTACAGAGAACAAAACAGAAGCTATTTACATAAACCCATTACTTGCCCCACACTGAACACTGTGTAGCTACTATGGTTCCTTCATGTAAAAAATTATATATTAGAACTGAAAAAGGTTCAGAGAAGGTAAGCAAGAATGATTAAGGGGTTTGTGCTCTTTCAAGGAATGCCTGAGCTATCTGACACGCTTTATCATGAAATGGACCTTGTAAAGATTAGTGGAGCTCCCCAAATAATGTCATGAATAGCACAGAGATCATGTGTTAGGATCATATCTTTGCTTTGTCCTCCTGCAGAATCACTAGGGCCCATGAGAACCCAGTGAGATACAGGTTATTCAGATAATTCACAAAATTCAAGAAAAGGAATTCTCAAAAGTGATTCTCAGGTGAAAATGGTCTTTCTCATCTTAGATTTTTATGGAGTTTGGGGAAAATCCATGGTTGTGTAATAGTAATTAGTTCAGAAGAAATTTTTTTCTTATGACTATTGAAACTGAAAACTAGACTTTGAAGCCAAACAGTCAAAGGATAGATTTTGCAAGGTGGCAGGTCTCCTCTGGGTTTGCTTTGCTCCTCAGTCCTGCAGTAGGAGACGTCCTGAGCTGCAGGCAAAGTAGCTGAAATGAAATGCAGTGCTTTCAAATTTTGTACCAACTTGATTTTTGCTTTGCAGTGACATTTAAGATGTGTCAGCATTGTGATCCTTCTGTGTTGAGGGACAGAGAAATAAGGACCTCTGCATTACCTCCAGATCTAATTTTTTTCTATCAGCCAGACCCACTACTTAGGGCTGCTTTGGCACTCTTCTTAATTGGATAGATTTTATTTTATATTTTATTTTATTTTATTTTATTTTATTTTATTTTATTTTATTTTATTTTATTTTAT
>JANRGV010000051.1:31269980-31290789 GCA_024734035.1 Alethe castanea | reverse complement strand
GAATCTACCTCCAGAAAATGCTGCACCTTTTTTTTGTTACTGTGAAGTCAACACACTTGCAGGAGTGCTGATGTTCTATTTATTGTATGTTTATTTCAGTTAAGTTTACTGATTGCTGTCTTGCACATTCTACACTTGCAAAACCAATGAAATTTGTAAGTATGAGGTCTGAAATAAAATTTGTTGATCAAAACATTATTCTGTCGCAGGAGTACAAACTGCAGAACCCTGACTTTCCATAGTACTGAAACATATTTATTCTATTTTTTAGCAGTCCAGAGGGGAGTGGGCTAGATGTTGAGAACTACACTGTGTCTCATCTTGCCCTTGTTATGTAATCTCGGTCTTGTGAGGAAACAAAGGAACTTCAGAGCCAGGTAGATGTCCTGGGGGATGCCATGAGGCCAGTGCCTTCTTCCTTACCAGCTGGCAGTCATGAGGAGCCAGATAATCCAAAGATCATATGGACAGACCAGGACCTATCCTAGCAGATGCCTCAGCCCCTTGCTCAAAAGTCATTAAGTGAAGACATGCAGATCTCAGCAGCACTATGTTGAAAATCCTGGGTTTTCCCCTTTCTATTCCTGCTTTCAGTTCCTGGACCAGGAGCCTCACCTTTTACCCTTGGAAGCACAATGCTCTGCCAATCCTACTGGGCAAAATGAGAGCAGGGGTTGATTTCACATAAGGTAAACTTTAGTCAAACTCTTATGTACATGAATTTTATATAATTGCTGTAATTTTTGAATGCTCTAGAAAGTAAAGAATGACTTTCTTGTGAGTATCTGTTCAGGATCAGGACCTGTTTGAAATTATTTCATTGAAATAGCTGTTCTGTCTTCCTGAACATAGACAAAATTGCCAGGCACCAATTGTTCTCATGGCACAGTCTGCTATGATTGCTTAATCCATGTGCAGTAGCAGTGAGTTCAGCATCGTCTGGAACAGGAATTTTTTGCAGTCCTACACACCTATTAAATTCTGCTAATAGACTTCATATGCAGTAGCAGCTCTCTGACACTTAGGTGGATTTCCAGAAGTCTTGTCAACAGCATCCCTTACAAAGGCATTCAGAGATACTAAGCGGAAAGAAAAAGCTTTTAAATTAGTAAAGAAAATTTCAAAAGGACAAAAATATACACTGGGTGTTTGCATGACAAAAGAAGTTTTGCAGGACTGCGCTTTTCAACAAATTAGTGAGGGATTTGAGAAAACGTGGAGAGTGCATAGACAAAGGTTGCTGACAGTCCTAAATTATTCAGGGCCAAATGCTAAGTGTTTCAAGGGTAGTCGACTTGTAGTGTGGTGTTCTGATCCTGGCTGGACCCCATGTGCCCACCAAAGCTGCTCTATTCCTCCTCTTCTCAACTGGACAGGGAAGAGAAATTATGACATAAGGCTTATGGACCAGGATAAAGACAGAGAGGGATGGAAATCCATGATGCATTTGTGTATTTTAGTACCACAAGGTTATTCTCGCTTTCCTCCACTTCGTTTTCAAAAAAAGTGTTTGTTTTTTTTTTCCCAATGATTTGATAAAGGTGAAAAATGATTTTAAGAAGGGGCTTCCTACTCATATTACCAAAGTGAAGCAAATTCTACATGAGGGATGGCCAAGTACAGTTGGCCTCTTCAGCCTGGGGAAAGGGATATCTGACAAGAGGGTGTGAAAATCAAGAAAAATCAAGATGAGCTATCAGAAAAATGTCTTTTCATTGTCTGTTACACTTTAAGAGCTTGAATCATCAAATAAGGTAGCAAGTGGCAGGTTTACAATTAATAAAATCAGCTCTTCTCATGGCTTGGAATCAAGCTATGGAAATCCTTCTTACAGCATGTTGGTTAAGCTTGCAAGGTTGTAAAACTGTCACATAAAATTTTGAAACAAAAATCCACAGAGATACAGACAAGGAGAGGGAAACATATAGAGAAAAACCTATGGTAAGGACTCTGAGAAGCAGTCTGTGATTGCCCTCAGATTCTGGAGAGCTTTGTTGTTGAAGAGCACCATATCTGTAATGTACATTAACATTGGCACACTGATAACCATTAACTATTAGCCATTAACTCCAAGCTCCACTTGGAGTTATGAGTCAGGTCAAATGAAATATTAGACAGGGTGAAAGCTCTTTATTTAACTTTCCTGTTAAGCTACAAAGGAAGGGTTGAAATCCAGCAGTTGAAATTATTTTCTATTAATCCACTTACTTTGCTCATGTATAACTGAGTAAAATCTCCTTGCATTCTCCTCAGTTCTTCTTAGTGCATGGACCTGCTATACAAAATATGCACTCTTAACAGAAATCTTTAGGCATATCTGTCTGATAAACTACTACAGCAACAAATTACTGCTTAGCCAACAGACCGTGCTCTTGGGGGGAATAAAATCCTAATAAATGTGTAGCATGAAGGGGCAAATAAAATTATTGAATTAAATAACTTGGAGAGAAAAGACTTTATCAAATAAACATCTGACCCAATTCTCATCTACTGGGCTGTGGTTACAAAGAAACTCACAGAAGCATACACTTAAGGGAGGAGATGTACACATTGAGCACAATGTTTTGTATGTATAAGAAAAACAGCAGAAGTAATGTGAAACAGGTACTAAATTTACCTGAGCTAAATGAGGTACAGACAAATGGTTGAAGGCCCAGCAATGGAATTGTTGGAGAATTCTGATCTGCCATGTATGAATGTTAACAATATAGATCAGCCTTATCAGCGAGAGTGAACAATTTGGTGCAGTCTTCATTTGAGAAATAATACAGTCATATTCTGCACACCAAGCCTATTGGGGGTGCTATATCAGACTCTGTTATATCAGACTCTCCCTCAGTATCTCCTCTCACACAATGTCAACATATGGTTTTGAGGAAATTGAAAGCCATTTCCTCATGGATTTACTGTCCCACAAGTGAAATATCTTTCAATCTCCATCACCAAAATCACGAGATGATTATTGATCTTAATTTTTCACCCTAGCTAATGCTACTATACTTGGTTGGCATTTTCAATAGATATATATGCATTCTGAAAATATTTGTTAGGCCTTTTCTGCACCCAAACTCCTTTCATGAGTGCACACCGTGAACACAAGGTCATGCTGAGTGCAACCTTGAGACCAGCTTGGTAGTATTCCAACAGAAAATGTCTGGATCCGTACAAAAGTAGAGTGAGGATTCATCACAGCAACAAGGACAGGCCTGGCATGGCATGACCAGCCCTGCAGTGGTGGTATAACCCATCTGTCCCTGCACTATCCCATCATGTCCCCAGTACCAGGCAGAGATACCAGCTGTGGAGCACTTCTGAGTTGTCTGGCCTTGACCCAACTGCCTGTAGGGGGAAATGAAAACAGTGGGTGGAAGGAAAGCCCTTCAGTTGTGTGAAGTCTTACAGTGAGACATCCTAGATCAATCAGCACATCCACAACAGCCTTGCTCAGGTGGGATTGTGAACCATGGAGAAAAGCATTTGCTTACTCTCATTCTGTTCCCTGCTCCTCAGCCAATTAATGACATTCGTAATAAGACCTAAATCTACAGCAGCTGTAGAAACATTGCACGTTTTGGCTGTTTAGCCCTAGGTTTGATTTTTATTGACTTTGAAGTGCTGAGTATTGCAGATTGACTAGTATAATTAAAAAGTATGACCAGTGAATTCTGACTTGAATGAAAAAGTGATCAGTGAATTATTTAATTAAAAATTAGAAAATGACTTGTTTTTGTGTGAGTACAGATAAAATTCCTATCTATCAGAACAGAAAATATTTTCTATTATGCAGTATTTTAGAGAAACCCTAGCAGTTCCTTAGAATTTTCCCCTGTATTTAGTTTTATCTGAAATGACTAATTGGAACATTTTGGCTAAGATGTTTGAAGACCTTATAATATCATAAGTGATAGAGATGGATACAGGCTGAGCTTCTTTCCTACATTGTAAAAGACCTTTAGGTGTTGAAGTCAGATATAAATGACAGGACAGCAGATATGTTTTCTAGTTTGACTGTGGAGGGTTTAGAAAAGCATTTCTTTAGATTAATTGCAAATACACTTGGATTGGAAGCCATATCTGTGTAAGATGTTGTGGATTCCCAATATAGTTCATGGAGGATCTCTAAGATGCTTTTTATCAGTCCTAAAACTGGCACCCAGTGACATTTCATTTTCCATGTTTTGTTTCTCTGAATGCAAAGGGCAATAAGACTCACTCACATCTGGTTGTTGACATTGCATTAATCTCATATTTAGGTGTTATGGACCCCCCCTGTAAGTTCTCCCCTCTTCAAATGCTCAACAGAATATACCTATTAAGAAAAAAAAAAACCCCATATTTTGCAACAGTTCCTTTATTTTTGTGCCGTCATCCAGGGTAATGATTTTTAAATTTCTTTCAGGTCAACAGACAACTACTCCTAAGTTTCACCTGGACCAAAGCAGCCAGTTTGAGGTCTTCTATAGTCCAGCAGAGAGCCCAGCTGGTAAGAGGGTCACTGCATTACAACATTGTTGGCATACGGATGGCCTAGGAAACCAAGAAGGTCCTAAACATGACTGTGTAAACTACTGAGATCTTAAAAATATCAACAATCTGGAAATCACTGCTTCAAAACATAAAAGAAATTTTTATGAAAACACAAAACCTTTTTTTCTTCAAAGGTTTTGTTTTGTTTTATACTCTGTCTGTTATTACTCTCTTGTTTAGTTATTAGTATAATCTTCAGTGTGTGCTAATAATTTCTTGGACTGTAGCTTATTTTAAAAGCCACATTAATCCTGAAGCAACAATACATTCATCTTACCCCCTCAGAGACAGCTTCAGTGCACTATAATTTTACCTTTTTTTCTGGATAAAGGATGTTTAAGGAGTTCCCAGAACAGAAGTACTTTGTTACTATAAGATTCTAGTAAGATCAAGTACATGCCCTGACAAAAAAATATTTACTCATTCTCCATGTAGCTCCAAACATTCCTTTTATAAGCTTTTTCCCCTCTTTATATAAAAGACCTAGTACTAGTTTAGATGTAAAATAAGCATGATCAATAAAAAGTGACATTTAAACAGTATATACAGCCATGAAGCTTCACTTTCATTTTAAATTCCATGGTTGAGATGACACTGAGAGTAATCACTGCTTATAAAAATAGACAAGCCTCTGCAGAGATCTCCTTCAAAAATTTCACTTTTAAACAATTTGTATTCCTGGATGTTTCATTTGATATTTGGCTAAATGTCATCTCCATCACTGCACAATTAAAAAAAAAAAAAAAAAAAAGGCAGTGGTAACAAAGAACTTTTTTCTCTTGCCCCTCTCAAACCAGGTATCCTGAGCTTCATAGAGAAGGGTTGCTGTTCAGAGGAGCTGATCAGAGCTGTAAACGTGTAAGAGGAGCTGTTATAGGACAGACAGATTTAGTGAATTGAGAAATTTGATTTTTATATCCGAAAAGAAAGAGAACTTTCTGGTGGTTTTCTCCAGGAAAAAAAAAAAAGTGTATGAAGTATATATACTTCCAGAAAACTGTGAGTAACCTTTTTTAGTGAAGATATTCATAGACCAGTGAAGGACCTTGATATTCTACTATTCTATTCTATTCTATTCTATTCTATTCTATTCTATTCTATTCTATTCTATTCTATTCTATTCTATTCTTTTTCTTGCTTCCAGAGATTTTTCTCCAGTGATATTCTTTTTGGGAAGTACAGACCATGAGCAGTCCTTAGTGTGCAGATCCCTTCTCTCTGCAGGCTCTGGCCAAGATGCTGTGCAATGCTGAAGTGTGGGATAGTGGCTGCCCCTGTGTCCTCTGTGCACAGGCTTGGTCATGGAATTTGGTGCCTCCCAACGTGCCAGCCAAAGTCAGGTCAATGAATCTCAATGAAACCTCCAGCTCTGCTGATCTACATGCCTTTTTTTTTTTTTTCTTTTTTTTTTGTTTTGGTTTTTTTTTTTTTGTTTCTTGATAATTACACACTCTAGAAAGGGACTGGCAACATTTGGCCATATAATTTATCCAACATCAAATTTAAATGTGGAGGTCTGGAATCTTGCCTCTTCTGCAGTCCTTTCATAAGAGAAGACCACAGAAGATGACCTGGACAATACTGACAGGGATTATACTGACAGGGATAATTATCATGGGAAGCAATAATTTGCTTCTTCACTTCTGTGCAGAAACACACTATGACTTGTCTGGACATACAAAAATTTATTTTCAATTGCTCAGTGCCAGGCAGGACCTGTTCCATGGAAGCATAGTTTTTTACAACAGATGCATGCATTTAGTGTTCTCATTACCCCACACTAGTGTGTTTGCCTTTGGAAGTCTCCTTGAAGTGCTCCCCGAAATGTTAAAAATACTGTATTCAGCCAGGCTGGGGGGCAGGAAGGCCTCCTGCTGCCTCAAGTGATCTGTAGGGTTAAAGATAGTGTTTTACTAAACTCATGATGATACAGTAACTAGAACCCTTCAAAGCAAAATAACCCAAGGTGAGACATCTTGCAGAGTGTGTGGAGAGAATAAAGGCTGAGAACGAACCTGCTGAGCCAATAAGGCCAAATGTAAGCCAAACGGTTAATTTAATGTGATAGCTCAGTTTGATTCATAATTTTCATTCAAATTCTAACATCTATTAAAAGCACCAGAATCTGCAAACTTACATTCATTATCTGCTTACTGGAGAGCTGTAACAACAATAGGTTCCCTCCCTTTATTTAACTGAAATTTTGCTCAAATTGTAATTGCAAAGTAATTAGTGTTCAGATAAGGTCACTGGGGCACCTAAGAAAGACACTATGCCAATATCAATTCTGCAAAGGTTATGTGGCACAAATAAGGGTTGCAGAACCTCCCCCTATATTTATATTTAGATGCAATATGAAAGAGCAGGTTGAGTACCAGAGAAAATTAATCCACAAATTTTGCTGTTACATGTATCTCAAATAATACGTCCATTCAGGAAAAAAAATAGTAAGACCAGTTATCTGTTGTGTGCTTTATCTAGGAATAAAATTAACATTAATAAAAATAAAGTCGTCATCTTACACAAGAAAACCTCCTACTGTATTTCAAATTCTGAAAGAAAATTCTATGTGTAACTCTAAATATATTCCCCATTGGCAGGAAAGCATTAAATATTTGCACAATGCCCTGACGTGTATTGATTGCAGTTAATTTTGAGTCTTTCTTGGAGATTCTTGGCTGGAACAAGATACCTATAAAGTAGCTCTGTTGCACCCATAGATATAGGATTTAGAAACCTTGAAACATAATGCCAGACCCAGTGATTTTGAGAAGAGGGAAAGATCAGTAAATCTCAATCTGTGTAGCCCAAATAGCTTTTCAGAGTTTTATTGTATCACTTATTATATGAAAAAATGCTTCAGCCCTGAAGATACAGATCTGCATCAAAATATCTGGGTTCATATTCTTAGCAAAAAGAGTTTAGTTCTGAAGTAGGAACATTATTGTATCACTAAGGAGTAGATTTTCAGGAAGACTAAGTCAAAAGTACAGAAATACAAGATTCACATCTATTTTTCATTGTTTTAATCTGCTTTTTTCAGTTTCTTAATCAGCTCTCAACAGCTTTGTTCCTTCTTCTGAAGAGTCTTGAAAGAAATGACTAATTTTAGTTTGATGACAACAAACTACAAGGGAAATTACTGAATATTTCAACCTTTAGTATCTTTGAATAAATCCACCTAACCTTCTGAAAAATGTGCTTTACACAATACAAGCTGCTGGGGTCTATCCAGGAAATGGTGTCATAGAGTTAAAGAATATCTCCAGCTGTATGGAGCCCATTAAGATCATCAAGCCTAATTCCTTGGTCTTCTCAAGAGTTTTTTACCTAGATTTGCCTAGAACTAAATCATAAGACGTTTTCCAGGTTCTTCTTGAACTCTGCCAGCCTTGGTGCCATGACCATGTCCCTGGGGAGCCTGTTCCAGTGACCAGCCTCTTAGTGAAGAGACATGATTCTGATGTTCAGTCTGAATCTCCCCTGATGCAGCTTTATGCCATTTCTTTGTGTCCTATTGCTGCCCACCAGAGAGAAGATTTATAATATCTTGTGTGTTTAATGCGCACAAGATTCTAAAAAATAGTCTGATTTAGTGACCCTTATGGTCTTTAAATTGGGAAAAATTGCAAATTCTCAAAGATGCTAAAAATGTCTATTGTTTTATCTTCAGCTTTCATGGTAATCCCATAGGAATTTGATTATATAACTGCTGCCTTTATGCATAAAAAAGCACAAGCGTTCCCAGATCCATATTTTTGGATCTAGTAGAGAGCAAGGATGAGGATCTCCACCCAGACTGACAGATGGACAAATTTATAAGAGGCAAAAGATTGCTGTTGATGGCCCCCTTTTTTTGAGCCAAAACTAAAATGGGATTATTACTTTTGGAATACTCTGTATCAGGAAACAGACACTGCCACATTGAAATCACACTGAAGGTCATTTTTTCTATGCTTTGGGAAGTTTAAAAACAGTGAGTTGAAATCCATTGTATATCCACTGTTTCTTTTCCTTGTCATGCAACTCCTGTTTCTTCAGCCATGTGAGTGCACAATCCTTTGATTGGACTGTTCAATCCAATCAAACCTGCTGGGTGTTTCAGAAGTACCCCTTGCTTCATAAATATTTATGTATTTGTGGGTGTTTCAGTTGTTACATTGGATGTTTTATGGTTCTGTTTACCCACATATTTTGATGTATTTATTGCTTCACTGGTTCCAGCGTCTCTAGCAGACTCCAGAAAAAATATCTGATAATAGAGGATACTTTACAGTGTAGTGTCATCTTTAAATGGTTTGCAAGAACCTGTTATTTATCACTTCTGCCTATTTAGCTAATGATGGAGCATTTAATTTTCAAGATTTTCATTGGTTTGTTTGTACAATGCAATGAAGTGCTTAGAAGAAACGAGGCCACGTACCTGCTATGCCTTTTGGTCTTCATTCACCTTTGGGCAATTTAAATAAGTTTTTATTTCTGTATAGTTTATTAAAATGAAAACAATTGAAATTATTTATTAAGAGGAAATGGATTTGGTGATTAGGGTAGAGGAAAAGAAATCAATAATACTACTTTTTATTTCCATTTTGGCCTTAGTTAAGTGGTGCTCTGCATGGTACTGTGAGTGAGTTCTGTACCTCAGTTTTCCATTTATAAAAACATATTGTAATTTCAAATGACTTAATTAATTTCTGTTTATAAACACCTTCTAAGTTTTTTGAATGAAAAGTTTTGTACAAGCCCTGCAAAGTAGTGTTTGTCTTCCATGCTGAAAACAATTTTGGATCTTTTAATAGGAATAATGAATGTGACAAGCAGTGAATGCAAAGTAGTGTTTATCAGCTTTCATCTCATGTGACTAAACAAACTTTATTCCTTGTTTTGTGATCATGCATTCGCAGTTTCAAGATATTTTTCTTTAACACAGTGGGATGAATCTCTTGAGTAATTATTATTTTTACCATCAAAGACTTGCAGAAGAGAAAACAAATATCCCAATTGACTGGACTTATGAGTCAGGGTCAATTTTCTGTTCTGCTGCAGAACTAAGACAAGTCCCTTAGACTGAAGTAGTCAAAGTGTTCCTGTGACTAATGCCCTCCAAGTTTACAGAGATTAAGAGCTTCAAATGTCTTTGAAAATCTGTGTCTTCATCCCTCTCTGCCCCAGTTACTTCCATCAGAGGGGGGATAGCAGCACCTCTGTATGTAGTGGGAACGAATCAACACAAGGGCTAATCGTGCACGCCTGGGCAAGGACAAGAGTTTCTGCTGCTAACCTCCCACAGGGGAGGGATGTGGCTAATATCCATGCAGATGCCTTTGATTTCCTCAGCCCCAGTGCTGTAGTACTCATTTATAGCCGAGCTGACTGGGAGTGATGTTTGGAATGAGTCCAGAGAGAGGTATGAACTCACACCTCTGGATCCACACCTTCACCACTCTATCATCACTCTCCTCTGAGGGATGTAATGAGGATACACTAATTAATGTTTATGAACTGCTTCACTGCTGCCATATTTTGACTGTTAGAGTTGCATCTGTAGGAAGACAACAGCAATCAGGAATTCCACCTGAAACAGAAAGCAGAAATGGGAAGGTGAAGCAGGAGACCCTAGAGTGGTTTCCCCCCAGGAGTTGCTTTTCCACGCTATAAAAAACTCTGTGGAGTTGATAGCCCTCCAAAAGCCAATCTCAGCTCCAGAGAAATCCAAGCTAATGAAATTCTGAAGTATGTGATGGAAGGTCTGCAAGTAATTTAGCCAGCTTTAACCAAAGTTTTCAGTAATGATTTTTCATGTAAAAAGAAATAAGCTTAAGATGGGAGAGATATTTATCAAATATTCCAAAATATTTCAAGGTTACTCTGGTTGGTCGTGGGAGTTCTTTAAATGATTGGATGCTTTCTGGAGCGTGTATTTGTGAAGCTTCATCTATCACTCAGTGGATTTTCTCCAGAGAAAAATACCTTGCCTCCTTACTTTGCTCATAAGGTAATGCAGAAACTCAGAACTTGATGGATGGATATCAAAGTGTGGCCTTGCATTCACCCTGAGATGAGAATGGGTAGCAGGGAATGGCTCTGGGACACTTTGGCTTTATGAGAGAGTTTCTAAGCAAGTGCAGCTGTGAGCTCCAGGGCAGGATCCATCCTGACATGAATCAAGAGATGAAATTTCTCTATAGGTTGCCACATATTACCTGCTACAGTCACTTGTTTCAGGGACTCTGTAACTATCCCTGGGCTATTATTTCAAGTGTATCCCTTGAACCTTTTGAGTACTTTGACTTACACAGAGTCAAAGAGCAGTGAATGCAGCAATACTATTCTGACTACTGTTTTTCCCCTTTGGACAAATCCCCACACCAAAACTGAGCTTAGGCAGGTTTCTGTGGAAAAATGTTATTAAAGCATAAAACTGTTTTCTCCCTACTTTAGGCTCTCTAAACAGGGAATTCAGCAACAACTACTGTGCTTGTTCCATTCTCTGCTCTCTTTCCCATGCTCAGAAGGAAATAAGGCAGAACAAATATTTTATCATAATGAATGTTACTTTTCTGGGAGATTTCAGCATGCCAAGTTAAGCTGACCCAGTCTACCTGTAGCTTACAAAGAAATCCACCTTTTTCAAAATTTCCATGGAAGCTCTACATGATTTTAATTGTCTGTATTTTTAAAAAAGTGAATAGATGAATAGGACATTCTTCTTTCCAAACATCATGATAATTTGATTGGCTCTGTAATTTAGAAAAGGATTTTAGGCTTTTCGATTTTTTCCTTAATTTTAATATTACTTATGCTACTGTATTTGTCATAAGAGAGTTGGAGAGGGACTTTTCACAAGGAGATATAGTGATAGGACAAGGATGAAAGGAATTTAAACTGAAAGAAGGCAGGTTTAGATTGGGTTTTAGGAAGAAATTCTTCCCTGTGAGGGCAGTGAGGCACCGGCACAGGCTGCCCAGAGAAGCTGTGGATGCCCCATCCCTGGCAATGTTCAGGACCAGGCTGGATGGGGTTTTGAGCAGCCTAATCTAGTGGAAGGTGTCCCTGCCCATGGCAAGGGGGTTGGAACTAAAAGATCTTTCAAGTCCCTTTCAGCTCAAACCATTCTGTGATTCTGTGTTTTGTTCTCCAACTGACCTTACCAGGTTATATACACAGTATAGTTCTTCAACTTTCATTTTCATATGAAAAATGAAGAGATTCTTTCAATATTTGTAAAATGCATTTGTAAAGATTGCAGTCATTGGTTATAAAAAGACCATGACAACTTGCAACAATTAAGAGAATAAGAAAATGATATAAATATTCAGTTTTCTTAACATTAGGAGGGTAGAACATGAATTCAGATAGGTAAAAAATTGAAAAGATATGTCACTGAAAGGGTTTGCAAAACAGTAAAACAATTACAGCATTGGATGTATACATCAAGTTACATAAGTTAAATTTAAAATTTAATGTTTTTCTAAAGACTTCAGAATATTCTAAGATCTCTAAATAGGACTCAAAATGTTTCAGTTTTTGTTTTATTCATCTTTAACTATGGGACTTTTGCCACTGTTGAATACAGAACATGGAAAGTAAAAATGTTTGGTCGGTTATTGAGAACTACGTATCTAAGGCATGATACAGATTTACATTAAATACAATAACACTCATATCACTACTCAATATTTCTCTTGCACAGTGGAGATGAGAAGGAAAGAGATTTGAAACTAGTGTTGCACAAGGAAAGAACTAGAGCCTTAGTGACAGGTTTAATCTGACTCATGTAGGAAGCAGGACTGGTAAAATTTTCTTTGACAGAATAAGATTTTCAGTAAAAGAATGTTATCTGAAAGTTGAAATCATGATAATAATATCCTTGGTACTATAATGGCTATGGATGATATGTCTACATCCTCAAGTTCATCCTGGTCCTCTTTGATCCAATGAGCATGTGCCAGTGCCTCTTGTTCAGCAGAATTTAAAGAGATATTATCCGGCCTGTAGCAGAAATAGAGAAAAGATAATACTATTGCAAAGTAATGCATTTCTTGGCAAGAAATGCAAAGATTTTTGGCACCTTGCAATGTTTTAGTGCCATCTGGTGACTCCCCAAAATGTTACAAGAACATTTGCCCAAATGCCTGGATAAAATAAATACATTGGCAATAGGAAAGTTTTGCATTAATAGTTATGCAAATAGTTATAGAACTATCAGAAATTCATTGCTTCAGTGACAGGATACAGTCTTGTACCTCACCATCAGACTATGACTTTTAAGCACATTCTGCATGATAAAGCTGACAAACAAACAAAATATCTTCCCAAGAACTTTCCATGAATACAGAAAATAGATTTTCATGTGTAACTGCAAAGAGAAGTAACTGTGGTTCCAGAAATTACCCATTATGAATCTTTCATTTACCTTCTCTCAGGACAGTAATATCTACTCAAAGAACAGATGAGAGTTACAGTAAAAGGAAACCTACTGGAGAAAAAACAACTCCATACAGAATGTATTCTTTTAGAAGTAAGATATGTAGAATTATACATTTGCTTTTAGAATAAGGATTAAATTTCTGAAGTAACAAATACATCAAATAATACCAGTTAGCTATTGCTTTGATTTTTTTTAAATGGGAAGACACCAAGCAGAAAATATAACTTATGTACTTCTAACCTTTGCTCAAGAACTTTAACTTATTGTTCTAGAGTAAAGAAAAAAAATGTTAAAAATAGCTCCTTCTTACTAAGCAGTTCCTTTTCTGTGTTCAGAATCAAATTAGCTGACTTTGGAAACATTTTCCCTCACTTTTCATGTATTTTAACTGTGCAACACTGATATACCTAAGAGAGATTAATTTTTTCTCTCACCAGTCTTTTATATCCTGAGTTTTGCAATTATTTGCTAAATTTCAATCAATAAGTGCAGTGCAAGTGCCTTCTTTGTCCAGATTTTTCACCTGTCACTAGGGACATAATAGGAACACAATTAGACCCATGGAAGTGATCTTAAGCATCTCATTTTCAGCTTCATGTAGGTTAAATATTTAACTTCAGGTTTTAAAGAACCAATTCTCTTAGCTCTTGTGCCTTTTTGTCTTCATCAAAGAGATACTGGGCTGTTGCATCTTTGTTCTGTCATTCACAGGCAGAGATTGGTACAGTAAGGAAAGACAGCATGGGAGGAGATATCAGAAATAATGTGTGACTGGACTTGATGACCTAAGAGATCCTTTTCAGCCTTGTCTTCATTACAGAGATCATAAAACATCAGATATGTCCAGCAGAAGCTGTACATTGAGGGCTTTGCCCTCAGAGCTTTCAAGTCACTGCAGACATTTGTACTGACTTCAAACCAGTTTGGATCAGGCAGGTAGTTTCTTAATTTTGTGAAATTCGCTTAGACTGCTGTGTTCTTTGAACACATCTTACACATCTTACACTGTGCTGTGTGCAGTCCTGGTTAAATGCTGCTTTATTGCCCCTGGTGTTTCTCCTGCCTTTAGGAAGGAGCTGCAGAAGTTTTACTGTCTCCTATGAGTTGGGAATCTGCTTTGGTATCATAACAGCAGATTGTGAGGATTAAATCTGTGAGGGGTCTGTTTTCCTGTATGGCGCTTGTTATCCAATGGACTGGAGTATCTGCAATTTTTCCCACAGCAAAATTCAGCTCAAGCAGGTTTTTTGGTTTTATTTCATATTTCTCACCATTTCTTCTGGTTGAATAGTGCTGCTTCTATTTTTTTTTTTTTTAATTTAAAGATCTGATTGGAAGGCAAATACTTTAGAAAAATTGTCAAGATTCAGAATTTTTCTTTATTACACCCTTGGCATTTCTGTGTTTTTCCTCGGGGGAGGAAGAAAAGAAAAGCCAAAAAGGGCTTTCAGGTGAAAGGAGGAAAGAGGAACAAGACATTCCAGTTTTTTTGTTTTTTTTGGTTTTTTTTTGGTCACAGCATTACCATGTCTTCTGGTGAGATACTCGCCAGTAAGCAGCTTTGCTTTAGTGTGGCACATTTGCACCACTCCAGCCTGTCACTTGGTACTGAGTCTGCCTCAGTCTTGAGTGACATCCAAATTCAGAGCATCCTTTCCCCTTTTGGCAGGTGTTCTCAATATCATCTATTAAAACTCACAGTTATTCCTTACTTCCTCTGCTCCTAAAAACTGTGTGGAAGTGCTCTGGGTTTCTGGTATAGGAATTTTTCACCTCACTAATAATACTTTTAATTCTACACAGCATCCACCTTGCAGACCAATGTCAGCCAAAGCACTTTGTCCCATTCTAAAGGAGAGAACAGTCCTGGATGTCTGAAGCCACTGATGATCCTGTGGAAAGCACAGCTTCAATTTTTAGCACCAAAACAGAGTTCCTGCGCAGCTTCTTCTGGATCTCAAGGCACATCAACAAATATTTATTGAATACTGTTAGCTCTGTGGGTTGAAGGAATTCTGACTGATGCCAGTGAAATGCACTCTTGAAGATGATGTGGGGGGTTGCTTTTACCCTTTTAGGCATTTTTAGTCTTTTTTAACATTTAAAAGATTATGTTCTGATTTTCTTTCACTGGCAAGAATACCCTTTCTGTATTATCCTGTTCTTAGATGGGCTGTCAAAATACATAGATCAAAATTTTTTGCCTGAAACAAGGCACATGCTTGAAAAAGTGTTATCAACAATATTCTAAGTCAAAAAAACAGTAACCTTAATGACAGGAAAGATACATGTATAAAAATTTCTGCATGGGAAGACAAGTTTAGTAAAAAATCAAGCAGTGGCATGACAAAACAGAGACTCAGGGAGATCTGTGTGCGTTAAAATGTACTAATAAAGAAAACAGGAGACACTTGAAGGCACAAACCCCATCTTTGGTACACAACATTTGGTGCATCAACAACATCAGATAAAATGTCTGATGGAACATGACAGGCACAAATAATACATGAACACTTAGAGTGGGTTGCACAAGTTCCCTGGCTGGCAGCTGCAGCTGTTGCAGTGCAGTGTTCAAGTCAAAAAAAGAAAAGCATTGTTTTGTCAACACGTTTTCCATACTCATGTGGTGCAAATCTGCCAGACCCCCTGTTTTTCATGGACCCTAAATGTTGTCTGTCAAAAGCACCTGGGTAACTCCTTTCAGTCTGTGATTTTATCATAAAATTGAAAGAAAATGCATTTTTCTGGCTTCTTTGAGACACAAATTCATCAGATGTAAGATTAAAGTGACCCTTCACTCTTTGGGAAAATATTCTCTGATTTCAGCTCAAAATTTGTTGTTATAAAAGCATGAATCAATTTTTATTTTACAATAATTTAGACTTTATAAAAGAGCAAGGAAATACTGATAATTATACCTATTTCAGCCAGATCTTACACTTCAATGAGAAAAATGTAGAAAGCATCTGTGTAATAATTGCCAAACACATTGGACCAGTATAAAAAGCCTAATTTCCAAACCAATTTAATATTAAGACAAGAACATAAAGTAAAAATTTTTCAGAGACACCACACATTCTCCTGCAAATAGGATAGCTATTTAGGAAGGAATTACATGAAGAGCACTTATTAATTACAGATGATGATAATAGCTTATCAAAGGGAAGGTAAAAGCAAAGGATTTTAGGGGTAAGTTTCTGGGGTTTACACCATGCTCTTTAGACAAAACAAAGTTAAGGTAGTTTTGACAAGCACATTTGTGTGTAATATCAGCTTGGAAGATACTGGCTATGAGAAGAATGTACCATTTGGAAGCTAATGTTTTATTTAACTGTCAGAGGGCAGGTTTGGTTTATATATTAAGAAATTCTTTACTGTGAGGGTGGTGAAGCACTGGCACAGGTTGCTCAGAGAAGTTGTGGATGCCCCATCCCTGGAAGTGTTCAAGGGCAGGTTGGATGGAGATCTGAGTAACCTGGTCTAGTGAAAAGTGTCCCTGCCCATGGCAGGGGGATTGGAACTGGATTATCTTCAAGGTCCATTCCAACCAATATTGTGGTCCTAGGATCTATAGGAGTGTTTGAGAAAAGTAGTCTCAGCTGTAGCTAGTAGTTCTAACCTAGCTTCTTTATCCTCAAATAAAATCTGTTCTTCAAGTACGAGGAGAGCTGGTGTTTACATACTACATTTTTTAGTGGAAAAAGCTATTTTTGCCTGTTGGTATGAGAACTGGATGAATAACGAATAAATGTATTCAAGGATATAATCACTGTATTCAGGTCCCAAATCTTGTTTGATTTTTTTTTTCCTTTTCTTTTGTTCTATTTTGCTTGCCTCTTCTGTCTTTGCAAATAATTTTGCCATAATTTCAGGCATAAGATGCATTTTAAATCACAAGAGTCAGAAACGCTTCTCTAATCTGTCACAATATATAAGAAACTTTGTAAGTTCAAAGTGTGTGTAGTAATTTTTGATTTGAGCAGGCCTATTTGACCCTTAGAAACCTGTGGGTCACTGCCAGTACATTTGGGTAATGGTACGTGCTCCTGGCATAAGTTACAGATCAATGGTTTGTAAAGTCCTGACGTGGTTAAATCACTGCAGTAAGAGAGTTGGAAGATCTTGAAAAAGAAATTGAAGTTCAATGACTGGGACTGCTAAAGTGGCAAGAATACAGGGAACAGTCACATTTAGGCAGATGATTCCCATGCTGTGATAATTCAATTGTAAGGTGCTGAGAATATGGAAGTAGAAGTTAGTAGAAGTAGTGTAGGTTGTCAGCAGTGGAAGGGAAAGTATTTTTTAATTTTTGATTTTTTTTATATAATGCCCTTGAAATCTTGGATTATTGAGTTTGGTCTTTTTTTCATGTGTGTTACCCAAAACAGTCTGCAAAAAAAAATTTATAATGCATCATATATATACATACATACACACATACATACATACATGCATACATACATACATACATTCAAATCTATGTGCCTCTGTGTATATGTATCCTTGCCCCAAACCTGTCTGTATCTGAGTTCTCTATTCTAAACATTCTTTGAAATATTTTCTTTCTCTGACACCTGTGGACCTTTTCATGACTATTCTTCCTCCAGTGCTCCGGCACAGTGAATTTTTCAGATTAGTTTTGACCCTTCCTTAGGGGGTGAGAAAATGCCTGTCCTATCTGGATGCTCATTAGCACTCAGAACCATCCCTGTTATACACGCAGTGTTTGAAGCCTTTTCCTGATAATGATTTTGATGGTTTCAGTTCGGAGTTCTTGTTTTGCTATCAATTTTTTGTAGTCCTATACTCCCCGGTGTTCCCTGAAAAGACCTGTTTTAATAAGATATTCCTGGGCTTAGACACTGGGAAAATAGGAGGAGGAGAACAATGACATCAATAAAGCCTCTAGTATTCTTTTAGTATCCTGCCTTTAAGATGATCCATACCTTTAAGATGTGCAGTTCAGTGTTAATTCTGCCACTGACATATGCTGTAAGCTGTGTTGCATGCATTTCCCATGTCCTCCTCTCTAAGAACAGCGTGAGGGCAGAGTTTTTCTGACATCTGTATAATATCCACTGTTTTTGAACTTGGTTTCTTTTTTTTTCCCGACTGAGCTCCATTCAATGTACTGATACAAGGCTGTATTGAGGCACATATTTTACCCTATCACCTAGCAATGTGATAATGAAATGACTAACCCTTAAACACCATCCTCTCCCCTGATTTTTCAGAGCACCAGACAACACAGCTCTTCAAGCTCATGCCCCATAAAATAAGGCTTCTGACCTCCAACTGCTAATCCATAGTCAATAACTGATAACCCCGAGGAGCACACCAGAATGGGAGGAGATTAAAGTGGAGGTATCTCTGATATAGTTGAAGGACAAGGTTGCTGCATGGAACAAGTGTCTTGCCAGATACAGCAGCTAGGATCAGAGTTCAAATGAACTCTTTCATCTCATACTTCCTAGAGTGGTTTTCAAGCACATTGCAATTAGAAATGCATTTACCCCTAGACAATGAGGAAAAACTGAAGGAGATAGGTCCTTTCTCTCTGGAGAAGAGAGGGCTCAGGGAGACCTCATGACAGCATTACAGTATTAAAAGGGTAGCTACAGAGATGATGGAATCACTCCACAAAGAACCACACAGAGAAGAGGAGAGGCAAAGCGTACAAGTTGTACCAGGGAAAGTTTCACCTCGACATAAGAAAGACATTTTATACAGTAAACACAATCATTCACTGGAATAACCTCCATGGGGCTGTTGATGTTCCCATAACTGAAGGGTTTTAAGATGTGGTTGAAGGGTTTCAAGATATGGTTGGAAAGGGTTATAATCTCATCTGAAATCTCATCTTTGTGACCTTTACCATGAAAGTTTGGACCAAATGAGCTTTCAAGGTCTCTTCCATTCTGGGCTATTTTATGATTTTATGATCAATGATTATTTACTTAACCAGCAAACAATCTGCCCTGGCTGCTTCTCTGAGTCTCACAGTCTCACAAATGAAGTTCTGGTCATGGGAGGAGACTGAATCCAAGTCAGAAATCCTAAGAAAATTATCTCTTTTCTATTCTTGGGTCTGACATGATCAAATTTATTACTTGAAGAATTTATATTAACACTACCAGAATTTCAAATGCAGTACCTTTGGAACTGAAAGAGGGAAGCTGACAGTAATCAGATTGCTGACATTTACTGTGTCTTTTATATTATATTGTATTATATTATGTTATTTTATGTTATATTATATTATATTATATTATATTATATTATATTAATTATATTAATTATATTAATTATATTTATTATATGTAGAAGGGGCAAATTTCAGCATTTCCTTCTGGTAACTGAAATGAAAACAATAATTAACTGGAATATAACAATCAGTATACTCATGAAGTAATGTTCAGGAAAGGGGAATGCACTTCTCTCATCCACTGACATCAGACAAGGTTCAATAACAAAGAAGTGGGAAAGGTTAAATAATGCTTTTTCAGCACAGAATTTCCAAAACTCTCAAGAGGATTGTAACATTCAATAAAATAGTGGCTACTGAAAAAACAGGATATGATTTGTGCATACATTGATCAGCTGGTTGTGGGTCTGGCTGAGATGGAGTTCATTTCCCCATAGCAGCCCTCACAGGTCCCTGCTTTGCATCAAAACCTAGAAATGTGCTGATAACTCACCAGTGCTTTGGATGCTGCTGAGCAGCACTTGCACAGCATCACTTCTGTCTCTCAATATTCCCCCCCACTATCAAGGGCTGGGCAGAATCTTGGGAGAGGACACAACTAGGCCAGCTGACCCAAACTGACCCAAGGGATATTCCATACCATATGATGCCAGCTCAGATATAAATGCTAAGGGAAGGAGAAGGAGGGGAGGCATTCATTGTTCACAATGTTTGCCTTCCAGAGCAACCACTATTTGTCTGGACCCTGCTTCCAGGAAAGTTTCTGCACATTGTTTGAGGATTGGAAGTAGAAAATAAACTGTTTTTGTTTTTTTTTTTCCCTTTGCTTGTGAAAGTGCAAACTTTTTCTTTTGATTTAATAAACTGCATTGTCTCAACCAGCAAGTTGTTTTTCACCTTATTTTCTATCCACCATCCAGCTGGAAAGGGAGCAATAGAGTGACTTCATGGGCACCTGGCATCCAGCCAGGGTCAACCCACCACACCTGGAAGGAGATGTCAAGCAACTTTTACATATATCAGGAGTTCATACATGGACAAATGAGCCACAAGAGTATAGATGGACAATATAATAAATTATAGAGCAGTTAAGATATTCTTAGCATTTTTTTTTGTTCTTTACAGCCCTTTAAAATACAATTATAGAAAGAAATGGAAACAGAAAATAATGAAGATTTACCATACAGCAGTTATTAAAAACTTGAATAATGAATTATGCCTCATTATGAAAAACTCGAAGTGTAAGGAAGTTAAACTCAAAAAGGGTAGATTTGAATCAGATACAAGGAAGAAATTCTTTACTGTGAGGGGGGTGAAGCACTGGCACAGGTTGCCCAGAGAAGTTGTGGATGGCCCATCCCTGGAAGTGTTTGAGGCTGGATTGGATGGGGCTTTGAGCAACCTGGTTTAGTGGAAGGTGTCCCTGCCCATGGCAGGCGGCTGGAACTAGATGGTCTTCAAGATCACTTCCAACCCAAACCAGTCCATGGTTCTATGATGATTCTATAAAACTGTAAAAAAAAGGCACAATGAAGTCAAGCAAAGAAAACAAGTCAAAAGGAACACAGCAAGCCAAAGTAAGCAGAGATTTAAGGGGAAATGTTTAAAATGCAGATTTACAGTCTAACACTCCAAACACTACTTGT
>JANRGV010000051.1:31233970-31269866 GCA_024734035.1 Alethe castanea | reverse complement strand
CTCACTTCAGTGGATTAAACTCTAAATTTTGTAAGTAAATGGAGGTACTAGTGAAAAATATCTTTTCAGGTGACAACGTGATAAAAAAATCTTTTATGACAGCATTTTCCAGGGCCACTTTTCAATTTGCTCTTTTAAAATTTTCAGTCTCATATAGACCAAGGGAAGTTTTCAGATAGTTTCTATCAAATCAGGAATATTTTTGTTAAAAACTTCCATGTTGACACAAAAACTGGAACAAAGTGAGGGTTTTTTCACCACAATTTCTCTTGAAGTCTGCTTTGGGGTTTGTTTTGTTTTTTTCTTTCTTCTTGCCTTTCTGTGCTGAAGGTGATGGTGCACCTGTGAAAGACAACAGACTGAACTCTAGATTCCAGATAAAAATCTGCCCAAATAGCACCTAGAAAAATAATGACTGTTCTTGTAAATGTTGTAAATCTGACCAGGAATAGTTGTGAAGGAATAAATATGGGACCATGCAGTCTCATTTATACAGTCACTTTTCATTTATATATCCATCCTTTAAGAAGTCACTGGGGAAATGAGTGCAGACACAACCACCTTCTAGTCAGAAAATTAAGGGTGATTAAGAATTTCCGATTAAAACCCAGTTTAATTAGTGGACTGTGTGAAGTCATAGGCAGGCCAGTTCCAAAGTATTTCCTTGTGTGCAGATGGTGAAATGCCAAATGGGATCAAAAGAGATTTTAATTACAAGAATGATGAGAAAAGTCAAGCAGCAAGGTAAGAAGTAGTTCTGTAAAGAAGGCTACATAATAATACAGACACTTCATGTTAAGACTTCCCAGAGAATTAAACATAATCATAATAAATGATTATGGGCTGCAAAATGTGTACAGTTGCATTTTCAGTTCAAAGAATTAAACAACTGCATGTACTACATAAACCTGTGGTTGATTTTCATGTAGCAGCAAGCACTGTGCAGGGATGTAATTGAATAAAAGTTCCAGTCACTGGACCTGAAAATCTGAAGAAGAAAAAAAGTGACTCTGGTTCCTCAAACATGCTCAAGTGCTTCCTCCTGTATTGTAGGATGACAAAATCAGAGAACGTCTTGAATTGGAAGGGACAATGATCATCACATCCAGCATTTATCCTTGCACAAAACAGCACCAAGAGTCACACCATATGCCTGAGAGTTGTCCAAATGTTTCTTGAACTCTGTCAGACTTGGGACTGTGACCACATCCCTGGGGAGTATCTCTCATTATCCTCAAAAAATCAATTTTATTATGGTCCTTCAATGTTTATTTTTAGAATGATGCGTATATCTATAACCTAAGATCTTTTAAAGACAAAAATGAAGGAAGCCCACAGACTGATGTATTGCTTAAATTTGCTTGACCATTTTCTTGTGATTGCCATACTTAGATATATAAAAATATTTTTATCTGAGGTTCTTATTTTTTTTTGTCTTTATATTGTTTTCATAGTTCATATAGTTCCTAAAACACTGGAGTTCTGAGTTACTCCTGCATATTAATGCATACATAATATAAATTTTAGTTCTGAATCTCATTTTATCTCCTATACACTTGCATACAGTTCATTACCAAAGCTGAAATAAAGTTTAAGGGCATGAATCAGCAGCATACTACCTTTAACCTGGCACTCTGTAGGTGCACTGAATATTTTTGATTTCTGGAAAGAGGAAGATGCCTTCACAGCTGGTTGTGTGGTATTCTAAGCCTGCAGGATTAATACTGTGCTACAATAGCTGCAGCCACCACAGTCTTTTCAATTATTCACTGCAACTAGATCAACATGTCCAAAGAAATCTCCTAGTAAAGATTAATGAAAGAAAGCATATAAAAGAGTCCAAGTCTTGACTAAACTTTCTTTATGTGTGACTGTGAACAAATGGTGGAAGGATAATAACAAACCTCATAGAATGAAAGAAAAGTCCATGGGGAGGTTCTTACAAGTCCCTGTGGTGATAAAAATAATAGGGCAGAAGGAAGACATAGGTATTTGATAGCAGCTGTATCGACCAATTTCAGGTTGGGAAAATAATTTTAATATATCAGAAGAATAAGAACAAAGGAAAGCAAAATGATTTAAGACCAAGGTCCCAATATTGGTCTGAAACATAAATAGATAGACATAACCTGACATGAAACAGCAGTTAGAGCCTGAAAAGCTTTCTAATGTGGGTAAAATCTAGCTAGTTTTATGGCTCATCTTAACAGCTTACTGAAAGGTTTGTACAGAATCTTTACTGCAATATCAGGGTGCTGAATTTAATGGCTGGGATGTCCCTTCTAGTTCCATGCCCTTCCCTCCTAGATAGTATGTCAGAGAGATTATGGGCAATACCAGTCTCATTACGGGTAATTATAGAAACTTACGCTCTTTCTGAGTTATAGAAGGATAGAGTTTACCTATTGATTTACATGCAAGAGGTCATCCAGAGCTGAAGGATAATTTTAATTGAGGTTGTAATTAAAATATCTGCTTTATAACAGCTTTTCCAGTCCTTAATGAATGTGTTCCTCCATGCTTATTGATTTATATATTAATAAAGAAAAGTCTAGTGTCAGTTTTGTTTACTGATTCTTTCAGGATTTGTTTAGTGCTTTAAAGCAAAATCAATGTTTGGAAAAAACCACTGCAGAGGCAGAGAGGTTGGGTGCCATGAGATGTTTGCCTTGAGGACTGCAAATCAGATCAGTATAAATGTGACTATATGAATTTGTAATTATTTTGGAAAGGGAACTACATCTGATACCAAAGGTTGAGGGGATGACACCTTGTCACTCCAGTTCCAGAGATAATTTTTCCTTCTACTGTTTTTCATCACATGCTAGAACTCTAAAATTCCTTGGGGAACTCTAAAAGTCTTAGGAAAGGTGCAATAATAGATCGTATTTGCCCTGATGCAGAAGAAATTAATTTTTCCTGAAAAGGGCCTGGAGTATTGAAATTAGATAAATATAGATGCAAGAAATAGCAATAGTATATAGGACAGAGGCCTCTTCTCTTGAATTGCAATCAACATCTCTGTGGAACTTGTTTCATTTGAATTCACATAACCTGAAGGTTTAAGAGGACATTTAATACGGAGAATTTAGATATTTAATACTTCTGAGAAAAAAATGGCACTAAATCTGGGGAAATTTGTTTTGGATCAGTATTATGATATAGGAAACATTTTCTTATAAAAACCAGGGTCCTTCTTCAAACATAGATCTAAAAAACTGTAGAATAAATATTGCTAGATTTATCCTCAATTTTGTCTTCAAATAGCTAGCTCTATTCAGGCACACTACAATGAAAATGAATGGTGAATTTAAGTTCACAGAATCTCTTCATGGCTTGTCAAGTACCTGCTGTCCCAGAAATCAGGGAAATATTGAGAATAACCATGCGGAGGTGGTTACCTATATGATGGAAAAGAATCATTCCAATTGTCTTTTCCATGGTTTAAAGGTAAACAGATGTAAAGTGAACTGCCAAACCACTGGCACAGATCAGATAGTTCACTCCTACTTTAAGAATATTTGACATATTATGCAATATTATGAAAGGTTATCTGTAAAATTACAAAATAAATAACTCTCATTTATCTCTTGATCTTAATGTACAGTCTGGAAAGAAAACAGCATGGCTCTCATATCCAAGAATGTGTCTGTATGCTTGGTAGTTAGGGAGTTTTTCACTTTTTTTTCTCATGTTTTTTTATTTGTAGTTGTCTAAAACGAAAAAAAGGGCTTGCTGTGCATTTTTTAAAAATTTCATTATGGAAAAGTTGATCTTTGATGACATATCTTACTAATGAAAAGAGTGTTATTTTCAGATAAAGTTTTTGTTTTTCCTTTGCAAAATTACTCCCGTACAAAAAATTATGAAAAATAAGTTAAAGTATTTCCCTTTGAATGTTGTCCCAATGAATAAGGATCTCCTCATCTAATTATATCCCTCCCGTCAGGGATACAGCCATTTCGTGCAGGAATTTAGTCTGCTCTAGCCTCTCCCTAGAATCAATAAAAATCAGAGGAATCATGTTATAGATGTCTACAATGAAATGGATCTCACTCTAAAAGTGCTCGTTTCTGTTCCTTTGGCTACAAATAAAGCCTAGATGCCTGGTTCAAATGTGACCATCTACAATGCAGATCTCTCAAACCAGGTTAAATGAATCCAGCCTTAGCTATCCTAGGAACATTAGCTCCTGTGACTTTTGTTCTCTTTTTATTAAACAGTTTGGGCTGGGGTAGAGTTAATTTTCTTCATGGGGGCTGGTCTGAGGCTGTTTTGGATTTGTGCTGAACACAGGGCTGATAGTACAGAGATGTTTCTGTTATTGCTGAGCAGGGCTCACACAAAGCCAAGGCTTTCTCTGTTTTTCATACTGCCAAGCTGGAGAGGCACTTGGGAGTGCACAGGAGGCTGGGAGGAGACACAGACAGGACAGGTGACCCAAACTGACCAGAGGGATATTTCAAACCGTATGACATCATGCCCAGTGTATAAAGCAGGGGAAAGAAGGAGGAACAGGAAGGATATTTAGAGTGATATTTGGTATGTCTTCCCAAATAACTGTTTTGGGTGATGGGGACCTGCTCTCGTGGAGATGGCTGGACACCTGCCTGGTCATGAGAAGCCATGAATTGCTTTCCTTTTGTGTTCGGCTGTATCTCAATCCACATGTTTTCGAGCTTTTACCCCTCCAATTCTCTCCCTGATCCTTCTGGCAGGAGAGTCAGTGAGTGGTCTGGTGCTTGGGTGATAGCTGTGGTGAAACCATGATAAACAGCAAGGAAGATCTCCAGGACTTCATCTCCCCTAATGTATGACAGATGTTCAGCTCATATTTGATGCATTACCTCCTCCTATCATGACTGAGAACTTTGATGCATTATGTCAGGGAATTAATCCCAAAAATGAAATTAGGGATGTGAAGTGCCTGAACCATGGCTCCTGCAAGACACTTCAAATATATATTTTGGAACAGAATATGTCTGTTTAGAGTGAAAACATTTAGGGGGTTGAAAAGAAATGGTATGATATTTGCCACTGAAATTCCATGCTTGTGGAAATGTTTTCTGAGGGCAGTTTTTGTTAGGTTTTTTTTTTCTTTCTTTTCTTTTATGTATTTTGGGAGGGTTTTTTTTTCATCCAACCATCTCAGCAGGTAGTGGCATTTTGAGTCCTTCCCCATGTCTTCTGACAGGACTCCAAATTTTCAGAAACTCCTTTTGTCTCAGGGAAGAATTCAGAGCACTCCAACTAAGGTCCTGATGAACATGTGGGTTATTCATTGTGAATGGTTGGTCAGCGAGATGGCAGCATCCACATTTGAGGTAAGTCCAGAGTGGGTTTTAGCTCAGGCTGTACAGGGGGTTCCCATATTTAGGGGCATCAGTCAGGGTGGCGTGAGTGTACAGGTTTGCATGGCAGTTCTCACAGGCAGGGCCAACAGGAAGGTGCAGTCTCCCTCCCATCAGCTCAAGAGGAGAGTTCGGGAATGGTTTCCACTCAGCAGGGTGCCAAGTCCCCTGTGTGTGTCAGAAAGGATGTGTTAACATGGACAGAGATGCCATGGAAATGCACAGGGGTCCAGGTAACCGGCTGTAGGGAGTGCCACCCCCTGGCACTGGCATCAGAGTGTAACAAATCCCGTGAAAGAAGGAAATGGTGCTACAATGCATGATATATATGATCAATTCTCTTTCCTTCCAAGATAAACTATGCCTTCAATAAACCATATTTTCAAGGTCTTCTATAGTAAATAATCCACCTGCATAGCCAGGCAGACCTGGGTTTGAAGGACTCAGAGTCACAGAATCATGAAGATTCAAGTCCAACCCTCAGTTGAATACTACCATGCCTACTAAACCAAATCATGAAGTGCAGTATCAGCTCCTTTTTTGAACACTTCCATGGATGGTGACTTCACCACTTCCCTGGGCAGCCTGCTCCAATGATCAATCAGAACCTCAGCCCTGCACGTAACTGCAGACAGGCAGGACACTGTGGTACACAGCATTTACTGTGCATTCCTCTCAGAGTAAAGCTGTCAAATTGTAATTTCTAGCAATCTGAGTGTAACATATCTCCTTCGTGTCCAATATTGTTTTTATTACATCACTTCCAGGCCCAAGGAGGGCTTCTCCCTTCCCCAATGTTGAAACTCTTACATTGCTTCACATCCCTTCCTACATTTCGAGTCCACCAAGGCAAACACTACTTATCGGATTTATACATCTGGCTGGGAAATTGCCTGTTTTCCCCTTCTCCCAGTGCTTTTGGCTCAGAGAGAAGCAGCAATTAGCAGTGACCCAGAATCCAGTCCTTGGAGTGCATGGCTGCATAGTTTTTTCAGATCAGACTGGTATCCTGAGTGGTTAGTTTCCACTGGCTCAAGTATATATATATACTATTTGGAGGCTGTTTTCTAGGAGAAAAATGAAAATAAACTTTGAAATTATCTCACACATACTTTGTTATAAGACAAATATGATCTCTGTCTGCATCTCCTGAAGGTAGATATTATGAAATTTCTGTGACTGTTTAAAATATTTATTTTTTATTTTCCAAAATTATGGGCACCTACACCTCATATCTGTCTTGTTTGATAGAAACTGTTGTGCTTTGGAACACAGCATCATAGAATCATAGAAACATGGAATCATAGAAGCACAGAATCATATAAATGTAGAACCATGGAATCATATAAACACAAAATCATAGAAGGATAGGATCATATAATAATTTTCACCACTATTTCTGAAATTAGTCTGATGAATCTTTAGCCCCTCACGAGATCAGTCTTAGATCTGATCTTCAATTTCATGGGTAAATGGGGACATACAGTCTTTGTCACTTCCTTCTCCTTTTTTAATGCTCCCTCAAGATTTAGTTATTCTGTACTTAGTGTATTTATGCATATGTACAGATATCTATGTTTGTTGTGATTTGTAAATTGTTTGACTAATTTTTAGCCAGATTTGATAATAGTTTAGAAGACGTCAAAGATTCAAAGATAATGAAGACATTACAAGTTTTTCAAAGACGGGTATGTGAGCAGGTAACAGAAATTTTACAAATTCTCCCAATACACACCTATGTGAAGGAAGACATCACCTTGTATGTTATCAAACAGCAGATGTCAAAATGAGCAAGAACCTCTGTAAATGACCAGCACTGGAAAATACCATCCATTCAGGTCTAGAAATTGATCACTTATGTCTACAAGTTGTGGAAAATCAAAATTCATTAGTTCCCACTGTTATGGAAAAAACAAACCAAATCTATTTCTCTTTCTTGACGTCAGTTTTTATGGATGCAAATGCTGCTGTTTTTGATCACTGACCTGAGAGCCTTTTCCGGGATTTTCAGACCAGGCTGGCAATGTTAGGAAATTTATGGGATTATTTTCTTTCTTCTGAAACTCTCCTTGTTTTCATACTTCTGTCTTCTTTTTTTTTTTTCCTTGGACAAATGCAGTGAGCTCTTGTTGGTGCTTTTTATTGTTAGCAGAAGACCTTTAAAAACCTTTCTTTCATTTTTATGAAATGTCATGCAGGGAATGAATCCTGATGACATAGAGATGAATTTGAAATGAGTCACAAATACTTACTTGTGGGGCATGCTTGTATTTCTTTACAATATTTCTCAGCAAAGGACAAACATACAACAGAAAGCAGAAGGATGCATCTTTTGACCATGCCTCTGGAAAATATGACAAAGCACTGTACATTTTCTATGCAGTTTTTGAGTAAAAGTCTTGAAACTTTTACTTTGGAAAAGCAGTTTTGATCTGAGGTGGAAAGTTAAGGACCTGAAACATGAGAGCCTGGTGATGGAATTCTGTTGAGCAGAGCTGGCATTTATTTTCTTCTTGCTGGGGAAATGGGATAGGATCCTGCTGCTCCTTCTACCTCCTTGCCAGAAAGAAATGTTCAACATTACACTGCCTATGCTCCTACTACTTAGTGTATCCAACAGCAGACCTCTTCAAATGCAGAAGACAGCATTCAACAACATCCTCTTACAGTTTACAGGGGAAAAAATAGTCTGAGGGACAGACACACTGACATTCTTAAGAATAAGAACCCTCTTCTGTCAACATGTCTCTAATTTGCTTTTCCTTCCTTTCTCCTGAGCTCTGTTTGCCAAGTAGAAACAAATAGGGACAAGTGTCTGATTTCATGAATGTGCTTGTAAATCTGAGCATTGTAAAGCAATACCTAGGGCAGCCCAGAAAGCTAATTGATCTCTGGAGCTCCTGGATGGCAAACAGACATTGTTCCAGTCTTTTCTAAGGCCAGAGTGAATCAGGAATGCACAGATTTGCTGCTTAGCAACAGGGTATAAATCTCTGTGAGCAGAGATATTTTCTAATAAAATTACAGGAACTAGAGATTAGCAGTGCCTACTTATTCATCCAGTCCTTGTCCTGGGGCTAAGGGAACACTCCTGGTGATGCCTTACCATCTCTATTAGAAGTGTCTCAGACCAGTGAAGTCTCCATGTTTGCTCTCTTGACACAATCCACAGTTTTAAAATCACAGAATTGTAAAGATTGGAAAAGATCACTAAGATCATTGTGTCCCAAAGTTCTCACTCAACTCTTAGCAAATAATAGAAAGCAAGCATTTACTTTTTTTTTTTTTTTTTTAATTATTTTAAGTCTTTTGACTGTGATTTGGGCTTTTGGATTTGTGTTTTAAGGTTAAAAGAAAGAAAGGAATGTCTGCATGTCAGGAAGTTTGAACCACACCACGAACCACTTCTGAAAATTTTACCCCAAGCCTCCTGCCTGCTGTGCTGTGTGCCATGGGCTCACAAGGAATGGCTTTATGCTCTGCATTGGTAGCACCCTGACTGCTCAGTTCCCTGATCAAGGGCAGCCTGAAGCCCAACCAGGCCAGCTAAGCATCTTGTTTAAACAGCAGGGACTGGAATGTCTCTGCCACCTTTATAATAGCAATTATCGGTATCCGTGACCCCACAAGAGGGCATTACTTAGCAAGAAGTGTCAAGCAGTTCATGTACCACTCATGTACATTTAGGCAACAAAAAACTTACCATTGGCTTTCTTGGCTAGCTTTCTGAAAGATCATGTAGTTGTTTTGCTCTGTGTTTTAGCAAAGAAGTCATCAGCCTGGTCCAGCCTGGGAGTTTCTGTACTAGTCTGCAGCACTCAGTCTTTTCTGTTTCCTTTGATTCTCCCAGTGTAATGATTTACTACATCAAACAAAGTTTGAGTCTATTTTTTTCCCTCTTATATCTGTTCCTAGAGCTCAGTACTCACATTGGCTCTAGTTATCTAAGCCTCCTGCCCTTCCTCTGTACTTAGCTCTGTTTCCCACTACATTATCCAATTAGCACCTCATTAACTATCCTGTGGCTGCTTCTTTCCTCTGACCCAGAACTATTTACACCAGCTCAGTTATGCTTCTTATTAATACTCCTCTCATCTGTTGAAGACAATGGGAATACGGTTTTATTTACACAAAAGGAAGTCCATAAAAATATTTTGCTGTATAAAGATCTAAAATGCCCAGCAATAATATAGTACACTATGGGTATCCTTTGGTGCTGGGCATATTTGGAGCTATTTGAGTGCAGAAATGATGTTGAATATGAAATTACCTTTTGTTTACATTACAATGATTCAGCCCAGTTTACAACAGTATGCCAAGCTGACCCTTCCTAATATGTGAAATTCTCAATGTATTAAATATTCTACTGCTGGTTTTTGGACTGTGGTAATAGCTTTGATGGGCTTCATATCATAAGTTTCAAAGCCAGGACTTCCATATTTCTGTTATAAGAACAAGTTTTCATGCTTTTTTAAGAGGAGTCTCTGGTTAAATATTTTTGGGTGTTTTTTCTTGGAGATGAAAATGTCTATTAGATTAAAGAGTATGGAACAAAACTGAGAAACAAAGCTAGAGAATAAGTATGGTCAACCTTTTATTTATAGTTCAAGGTAGACACAGATCAAGTGATTTTAACTCTAGCATATTGAATTACTTAAAGCCTGGGGTTGTGATCTCATCCAACTTTTAGAAATGATGTTGGAGAATCTATCCCATCTAAACACACACATACACTTCCAGTGAAAAGTTAGAATTGTCAGTAAAGGCTGTTGTTCACTAAAATCTGCTTGCTTTTTTCTGAATTATTGTGGCTGGAGGCAGCTGTGCTTTCTGACTCTGATGGATAAGGAGGTAAGCATTTACTTATGTTTTCTTACTCCCACAGGTATTTGAAAGAAAGACTTTAAAATTTGCTATTTGAATGATTCACATAGAAGAAAATCTTTTTGAAAGATCAAGCACTTTGGTCAGCATTCAAATTTAATCTCCATTAAATAATTAGTTGAAGATGTGCATATTGCAAAGCACACATGACATAGAAGCACATCTCCTTAAACATCAGTGGGATCTCTGCTCCCAAACCAATGGCATTTTTTGAAAGGTTTTTCTGAAAGTTTGCACATGCACCAAAATTCTTCATATCCTTCCTATCTATACATTTTTCACTAAACATATAGACATATGGAACTTCACAGCCCAGTACAGTAGTACTTCAATAGCAAAGCAGTCCAGTTTACTTCTCAAAAGCACAGTAACAGGTTCCCAGAGAGATCTAAGGGACAGATGGATGTGCACATTGCTGTTAAAGAGAATGTATGACCTAGCACCTTCTTCATGTCTGACATTTATGCATCCAATGGCTGCCTTACTAAGAAAAACATATGCTGATGCATGTTATCTAGGGAAAATGGGAAAAACTAGATCTCTTGCACCTGGTATTACAAAAACATGACTCAAAACTAGAAAGAGAAGAAATTTGTACAGGGAAAACTACCTTAAGACTATGACCGACCTTCATTAGAGATCAATGGGATTTTAACTTTTGCCAGTTCTTCCTGGAGAAGACAGTGTCTTATGGGAAAGCTGGAGAATTATGCCTCTGTGAAGCTGGTCATAACACAAGACCAGAATCAGTCCTCTGATAAAAAGCTGCCTTTTTATCTTCCTGACTTCAGTCTGAATTGAATTTCATCTTGACTTTAAAATGGAGACTGCAGAATAGATCATAAGTGTAGAGAAAAAAATTAAAGGTAATCAAGCAGTCACATCACATTCTCTCAACATCTCTCTTTTTTTCTGTTATGTTTGATTTTTGGTGTGAATTCCCATTCATAGGTCTTTGTCAGGCACTAATTTTCATAAATAAAATGTTACTGGAAACTCAAATATAATATTAAAATCACTTATTATTAATAACTTAAGAAAGCACAGTTTTCTATGTATAGACCAGATTCAAGGAACTTTGCTCACAAAAAGAACCTGGATGACTAGCTGCCACACACAAATCTTGTAAAAATGTAAGTGGAATTTGATGCTATTCTAATATCTTAGAGGGTAAATTATTAATGTTCAGCGTTAAAGAAAAAATGTGTCTTCTGAGTAAATACCCAGCCTTGCTCGAATGACATTCATCTACCCTCACTCTGAAAGTATGAGGAGGAAAAAGTCAATATCTTTAGAATGTGAAATGTAGAATGCTAAAAGAAATATAGTACCAAGATATGAGCTTTAAGTTTCTAAATACTATCTATTCTATCTATACTATCTCTCTATTCTCAGGCAAGAATTTTTCCATATTGCTTTCAGACAAGTTAGCAGATATCAAAAAGTAAGTACAGTATTTAATTTGAATACAGACACTCATAGTTTATTTACATGCAATACATACATTAGTACACATATACCTATGTGAATAATTTATATATAGATTAAATGAATGTAATTTATGTACACACACATATATGTGCATACATTTATGTATACTCATTCTGATCTTCCAGATCATTTGTAATGGATAATCAATATTGTGCATATATGCATCTAGACACAAAGATGAAGTGGATGTATTATATAGAACAATTTTTCTCTTACTATTAAGGGAAATGTGATTTCCAGGTATTTTCCCATCTAAAATGACTGGGTTCTGTGCTCTGTAATGCAATTTTTGGAAATCATTGCATCTTTGCAGGACAGTCATGTATGACCTAGGGAAGGAGTCAAAGCTTCTTTAAACGTTTACATTTGATAAATACTGTAAAAGTTGTTTGTGCAAACATTTGTTAATTTGTTATTGAAGGAGGGAGAGAAATTCCTCTCTTGGGGTCTTCAATTTTTTGGGGGGAGTATTTTTGGTTGAATATGTGTTTTGTTGTTCCATTGCTAGGAACAAGCTAAGCATTATGTCTGTCATTTTCAATGGAGTGGAAAACCAGTTCTTAATTTCTTGAAACTTACTTTTTTTTTAATTTTTTTTTTAGGTTTTTTTATTTTATTTTATTTTATTTTATTTTTAATTTTATTTTTATTTCTTCCCTGAATGCTATTTTGTAGAGAGTCTGTTCACTGGGAATACACTGGCACCGTGGTAGCTGCTGGAGTATGGATATGGGCAGTGTTCTGTTCTGGTGAATTCTGTCTGTATTCTTAGGAATAGAAATGTTGACTGCTGCGTTTCACACACAATTTTTCTATTAGTTTCTGATTTTTGGGAAATAGCAGATTGTGGATTTTAGGAGTCTCACAACACTTTTATATGAGCCCTTCTTTCACTTATCTACTGTTTCAAAGTGTTGTCTTATTCCTTCTTCAGCTTTTAGAAAATTTTTTATTGATATACAACTTTCCAAGTCTATCTTAGCCTTGAATCTTCCAAAATAAGCCCTGAATGACTGTTAAACAACCATTTCTAGTCTTTTCCTGGGTTGCCACTGTAGACCAGCCTATATATAGGTTGAAAAGCCACCTTTAATCCATTTTTTTTAGAGTTAATAATTTATTTAGGCACAAGTACATTTCCTAAAATTTATTTATAGATTGGTTTAGCCTGAAGTTAAAGAAAAATCAGGAGTGGATAAACCTTATAGTATGTCCTGTATTAATTCTAGACCCTATTTATTAAAGAGGTTTGATAAAATATTTAAGAAGAAAAATATAATTCTATTGTAAATCAATGGGATAGGAAAAAGATATAAAGGTGTTTATCTTCTTTAATATTTTGAAGTATAAAATTAAGTATAAGTATAAAATTAAGATTTTCAACACTGGTGGTAGCTTTCAGCATTCTATTTGTACCATTTTGAAAGAGTGTGATTTTCAGGGCATGTGCTAATTCTGTAAAATCATGTTTCAAACAATTGTCTAAAATCAAGTACCTAAAAGAAATAAGATTTGTAGAGGAAACCCAGACCAAATTATTTGGTTTTTTAATGTGTTTGCTTTTTTTAATCTAAAAATTATGAGAAAATAAGTTGTTTCTTTTACTCATCTATGTCAGATAATACTGTATTTTAATGAAAACTGAAACATCCTGTGAAGAAAGATAGTAGGAAGCTACTGTTGTCACTGGTTTTAACATTACTTAACACAGTTCAATATGCATATTTCTTGGTTTTCTTCTAGACTAGAAGGATATTTGATTATTTTCATAAAAAGTGGTTATCATCTTGCAAAAAAAAAAAAGTTTTCTATGGATTTGCTCATTATATAAAAATATTGATTCAATGGAAGTTGAGGGCTTTTTGGAGCTTTTTTCTCCATATCACTAGTACTTTATTTACTGTTTAATATGACTTTTAAGTACTGTCAAATTCTTAGAGATTTGCCAAAAATCCCAGAACACGTAGAATCCTTTCTGAACCCATGTTATCATGCAATAAAACCCATTCTCTGATTTTTTATTTATTTTAATTTTTTTTTAACTTGTAACAATAAAGGTACAGCAGTAACCAGAAGAACAAAGACCCATGATATGATAAGCCTGGCACTGTGTCTGGGTGACTCTATGCTACTGAGGGAACATTAGCTGCCCTGAGCATGGTGCCATGCTGACAATATGCACACCAATTTAAGTCCTGCTCAGACAGGACTAGCAGCACTAATTAGGAATGGATTTTCCTGAAGATGTCAGTCAGCTCAGAGGAAGAACAGGACTTCCACTCTTCATGTGAATTATGGGCAGTTTGGAGGACAGAGACATCCAGGAGCAGGTTTCATGGAGACATCACAGCAACTTTCCAATATCTGAAGGCAGCCTGCCAGGGAGCCAGAGAATAATTCTTCACCAGGAACTGTAGGGATGGGACCAAGAGTAAGGCATACAAATTGAAAGAGAGGAGATTTTGATTAGGCATATGGAAGAAATTTCTGTAAGGGTGGTGAGATACTGGAACAGGTTCCCCAGGGAGGCTGCAGATGCCCAAAACCTGGTGTTTCCAAAATTGTTTTTCTGGGATAAAATTCTTCACAAGCAAAAATTTCTGTTGTCAATGTAAACTGAGTGATTTTATTGAGATAATGAATGTATGTATTTAGAAAAATGCATTTATAAAAAGAGACGTAGGGCTTTTAATGTATTTTATGTGCGTATTTTAAGTTTGGTTTTTCGCCATTATTGTACTACAGTGTGCTTGTCTTGTATTTTTCATTAAAGTTCACATTTGTTCATTAAGGTTGTTACACAATGGACTTAAGGCTGTTTGTTCTCCCCACTTGTCCGTAAGTAACAATAACCAAAAAGGAAGCTTTTCTTCTAACTCAGAAAAATATTCCCTGTAGATGTTCTGCTACTCTGGAGACTATACACCTCCATAAATATTTGTCAAGTCCTATATTTATGTCCTGCAGCCATACCTCCTTGAACTGTGATGTTGTCACACCTCCCAAATAAAACAGTATACAGACAGTCCCAGTAAGAATAATCTCCAGAGCCTTATCAGAGCTGCTAGACCCTTGTGCTGATTACTATTACGTGTTTTGAGATTTTTTCCCCCATCAACTCATGAAGCCAAATACCACTGTGGGACCAATAAGTGGATCTTTCAATATTGAGAGAGTAGAGCTTGGCCAGCCAAAGGAATTTTAATCCCACAGCCTTGTGGAAAAGGTGTGCAAATTAATGTGATAGCTCAGTTTCCCAGGAGAAGGCTGGAGAACATTCCAGAAGAGTTAGCTGTCAAGTTTGCATAATCAAATTCATGTGAAAACATTGCATTTCAAAAGAAGACATGAAGATGCCACTTTGGCTTATACTGAATTTTTTGGTTAGCAGCAGCCTGGGCTGCTTTGTATTTTGATAATTTGCATCTGCAGAAGCAGTTTTGTTTTATTTGTAAGAAATTGGAATAGGATGTGGGAGATTTGGGTTCAAATTCCACGTGTGACCTTGGACATAATTCTTCCCCCTTGAAGCTCATTTTCTCCCATGAAAAGTAAAGTTATTGATATTTCTTTCATTTGTCCTATCTTACCTGACTGTAGTTCTAGATTTAAGAGTGAGTCCGTAGACCACCTTGCTCTGTAGGGCCATCTTCACAGCTGGCTGCTGTACTCCTATAGCCCCTGGAATAATAAGTTCTCATTAGGGACTCCTCTTAAAAATGTGCTTTATCATGGCTAGAGAAATCCTCTTTCAGATTATTAATTAAAATGAAATCCAATTCCTTTCAACTATGGACCATGACATTTGCAGTGGGAACATTAAGGGCAGAGAAATTTAAATGAGCTATCTTGAAAGTTTTATGTTTGAAGGCTTGAAGATGCATTTGCCCTCTCCTCTCCCCTCCCTGTATGCACCATTTCAGATCCATTGCTTATTGACTGATAGACTTATTGGTGAATTCTACAGCAGCGATCCAGCCCAGGGAGGTCAGCAGGGTGCAATTACCAGCAGAACAGGCATGGGTGTGCTTCTGAACTACTCCTCCCTGCACAGCTCTTTCAGTATGCATATCACATCTCCCTGCTTGTAGCAGGCTGATGAGTGTGTGCAGTTAGTGCAGGCACACACATACTTCTGCGCTTTCCCTGAAAGTGGAGCATTAGCAACTGCAGTCAAAACGCACCGATGCCTCTTCAGCTCTGAGCCGAGCAGAAACTGTCTGATTCCGTCTGGAGGAACTAGCAGACAGCACTGGAGGCAAGTTTAAAAAGGACCTAGTGACACCCTGCTGTCACATCTGGTTTCATGGACCTACTTATTAGTAGTCCATTTAAAATTACTTTCCTAGTCCCATCTGTAGTGCACATTCTTGACAAGTGGCTGGCTGGGAAGAAAGGAGCACACTGCTGAAGGTATGTTGCAATCCTCTTTACCTTACATCTTGAGCTGAATGTTTTTATCTGTGCATCTCACTTGCAGACATTCCTGGTTTATGCAGTTTTGCACTGAGAGCTGATGGAGAAAGGCTGTAAAAAATCATAGCATTAGAAATAAAAATACAGGTAATTTCTTTTGTTTTTTCCCCCCTTCAATTAGCCATGCTGATTGTTTGTTAAGGGGTAAATTCAAACGTCTGGATTAAACTTTCTGGAAAGATGACAACTCTGACAGCATGCAGCATCAGAAACAAATAGACTGCTGTTATTTCTAGCAGGGAAAAATGTCCATTCATTGGCTGTTTAACTGTGGACATGGAACATTGTTTTCAAAAGGATATGTTTATTAAATATGGGCCATGTATGCACTGCCAGCTGAAATTTGCATACATGTTTTAAGATTTAAAAAAAAAATACTCTTTCTTTAACTTTCAAAATTCTCTGGACTGCAGTGCACTTCTTTAGAAAACAGGAGTGAGCCAGGCTTTTCATTTCACTTAAGTTCTTTTACTGGCATATATTCATCTGGTAAAAAGTCTTTGCCAAATACAAGAAGTTTGCTGTTATTGCATTTCCATAAATGTAACAGCTGTGAAGAGCATGAATATTCATAGTGTTTAGATTTTTGCACCAAAGATTTTTATGATAATTCTGACTTTTCAAAGGGGCTGGGATCTTAGATCAAAGAATTTTATGCAGGTTGAGATATTGTGATAAGCCATATATAAGAGTTTCCTGAAAAAAAAACCCCATTATAGATGAGCATATACTGCAGTGCATAGCTGACTGTACCTGTTATTTACTCATAGTCAACTTGATCTGTTGCTTTTACTTGTGGATTCTTTTGCTAACAGGTCACCAGCAATGAAAATGAAGTACAGTTCAGATGCTGGTCTCTGATGGGATGTTATTTCTCTAATTCTATAAAGCTTTAAAATATATTCAAGACATTGTTAATATTATGATGATTAAATTTTATCTTGGTACATCTTGCATTTTTACTTACTGAAAACTTATTTTGGGATGTTTCTAAGGTCAGAGAAGCCCACTACTATCTCTGTGTATTTTAAGCAGGTAAAGTGATTTGAGTAATATTTCTGTAGGAAAATTATCCTGCTAGTAGTTTATCAAAATTGTATGAGCAGCAGAGATGGTCCTCCTCTGCAGGTAGAAGTAGAATGGTCTTGAAAATACATGGGCAGCATATGTTCATGTGTGTCCAGAGATTTCATCTAAAAAAGTTAAATAATCCTACCTGCCTCTAGATCTCAGTGGCTTCTCTGTTACTAAAAGTATTCTATTAATGGGTCATACTGCAGGTTTCTGTAACTTCACAGTGAAGGAAACAACTGGACAGTAATTGTGTTATATAAAACCATCTGAGAAACTCTCTTAAGGCTTGTTGTAATTATTTCTTTAAAAATCCTCCCAGTACCTGGGAAGTGCTGGGAGCTGTGGAGCACCTGCCTCTCAAAAGTGTGACAAGTGGAGCTTTCCATGCGTGCTCAAAGTGAGTTTAACATTCCTAATGTCCAGGGGCACCACTCTGGCAGACTGTCCTCACTTGGGCTGGACTGTGCTGCTCACCACTGGCAAGGTGAGCCTGGCTGGAGAGCTGTGCCTCCCAGCTGCTCCAGTCCTCAGCCCAAGCTGGGCTGTCACTTAGTGTCTCCTCCTCAGGGGACAGGGAAAACTATTTGTCCCTTTCATCTGTCATTTTTAATGACACCTGAATCAGTCTAGGGCTTAGGTGGAAAGTTTCTGTTCATCCCCTCCTGTCCACCCACCTCGACATGGCAGATATGCAGGGACTGCATATATGAAATACATTCAAATACATATGAGAAAAAGAACAATTTAATGGGTCAGAACCTGTTTCCAGGGAGAGGAAATCAGACTACTCTCCTGAAATCAGTAGTAAGTTGTTTACATGAACAGAAGTTGTTTACAGAGGTACAAACTGGTTCAAAATCTCAGTTTCCCTTGGTGCTGCTTGAATTTCTGTGACCTGAGGACCTGGCTCTGTTCCTTTGAAGCTTGGCTTTATTCCAGGAAAAGTGGCCAAAATGGGGAATTTGTCTTTTCACTCACTAGAAAAACAACCTGTCTGTATACAGTGACAACAACAGATATCTGAGAACAAACACCTTTTTTTCTTTCCCCTCGCCCAAGCCTAGGAGAAAAAGAAACCTCATACCAAAATATCCAATGAAAAACATCCTCCCAGACATCTCTGTTTAATACCCTTTAAGACATATAAGGTCTCCTCCTCTGCTTTAATGTGTGTCAGGCACCTTCCTGACCTCCACCACTGCGTCGGAGGATGCGAGAGTTAATTCACTCTGACCCTTTGGCTGCCTCAGCCGTGCTCTTCTTCAAACAGATTTGTTGATCGCATCAATGCAGCTGCTGATGCGTTTTCTCCTCTGCCTTGCGAGTCAGAGCCGGCACCCGGAGCCTCGGATGTGTTTTGTTAAGTTACAGCCTCCCAGCCCCAGCACTGTGATTCCCAAGCCGACCAGCCCTCTAGTGTTTTGAGGTATTTGATGCAAAGAGGTCTCTCTGCAGCTGTTGCTTGCCTTTAGCAGAGGTAAAGAGGGGGATTTGAAAAAGCTTACAAAAGCTTAATGGATTTATTGGAATCGAGAGTGACGCCATGCAGCATCCAACCTTTCTGTCTGGAAAAATCAAGAGCTGGGTTTTGTGTGTTTTTAGAGCGCCAAAACCTCTACAATTGCCACTGACACTGCATGGCTGTGAGTCTGTCAGAGGCTGTTGCCATACAAACTGCTGCAGAGTTGCTATAGAAGACAGTTAGTAGTTTACACACAGTAACTGGGATTTCTGAGAGCATCCTGTATCTCACACACACGCTGCAGCACTGGACTGTTGCACAGGTTCCTCAGCTCCCATGGATGAGAACTGAAAATGAAGAGGAAGGGGAGGAAATGCCATGAAGCCTCAATATTTGTAACAAACTGGGATCCAGATGGCAAACCTTTTTACAGCAATATGGTGGATTAACTTTAAGACTCCCCTGGCTACTACTCTCCTGTTTAATTTGTCTTTCCTTAATGCTGTTTTGGTGTGATGTTTTTTGCAGTGTAATGCCAGAAAAGTGTGTGGTTCCAGGCATAGTCTTGCTATCAGGAGAACTTTGTTTCATCTCTATTAACCCTTTCAGAGCTAATTAACTGATTGCATTATCAGAAGCAATCATTTGAACTATATGTGGAGAAAATGCATTCACAGTACAGACAAAGTATGAAACCAAGGTGATTTGCATATAAAGGAAGAGAAATAACCTGTTGGAGGGAGAACAAGTTTTCACTATTCTGGGCTTTATCTCTATTCAGAAATAATTTTTGATAGTGCAGCTGCAATAATGGCTGAATGCAGCTGCAGTAATGGCTCACAGGGGAGATGTAAACCTCAAGTTGGTGTTGTATATGTGCCAAAATTTTTGAAGCTAGATGTCAGGTAGTTTTTTTTTTTCACCCTGTATCTTACAGATTCAGCCCTGTCTTCTTGTAAGCTGCTTCTGGTGTTTGAATATGTTCTTCCTTCTTTGTGCAGCCACAGCAAGGATCATCACTGCCTACAGCTTCTTCAAAAAGCTGGTTGGTGAGACACCCAGTGGTGACAGTGAGCACCCGTGAGCTGGACAGGGGGACCTCCTGGGTTTTGCTTTTCTGCAAGTTATCTTTTAGCAGAAATCTTGTAAGAAAGTCACCCTCAGACAAGGTGATGCTTAAGATTCCTTTCCTTTACTCTCCAATTCTGTCACTAACTGACACAGATTGAATGGAAATTATTAAAAAGAAATATTATTTAAATAAAGTGTCTTAGGAGCACCTCTTGATAATTTTGGTCTAGATTATGCCACTTTGGAAGTGGGTTTATAACTCATTCCCATACGAGCACCTATGGGAATGAATAGCCAGTTCCACCACAATTCTGTATCTCACATGATAGGTATATTCAAAACCTGATGAAATGGGAATTAAAAATCCTTATCCAGGTTCCACACTGAGAGACAGTTCATCTGCCATCTCTGCCTAAGATGATGACTAAATTCATTATGCCTCCCTGCTTAGCCTAAAAATTCCTTTGAGCTGCCTTTATGGGAGTACAACTTATAAACAGAAGGCAAAAATTAAATTCAGTTCCAGATTAATCCCAGAAATAAACCTGCGTATAGTAAGTCAAATATTTTTTTAGGCTTTACAGATTGTGTTGACCAGCTCACTGTTAACTAAAATGGGAGATTAGTCTACTAACACCTGATAATTTGTCACTGGTTTAGTGAGTACTTTCTCCTTTGTGTCCTGTGCTCTGGACTATCAACCCTTGCAAACCAATAATTAACTGTCGTGGATCTTCTTGGGGGTGAGGAGGAGCAATTCATTACAATGAAATAGTGCTTTTTGCCATAAGTTACTAAGTAGAGCTTTGGCAGAGTGAAAAATGCAGGAGGTGATTTGCTTCAGGAAGGTTACTAACAAACATTTTCTCTAGCCGGACATTTGGACTTGGCCAGACTATGGTGTTTACATTATTTTGGTGATATAGAAAGAATTTAGGGAACAATTATGAGATTCTTTCATATTTGGGGACTCTGGAGAAATGTCATTATCCAATTTTAAAAACCCTAATTAAATAAATAATGAGAAAATGTAGAACTAATCCAGTTTCAGATGCATGGGTAAGTTAACAGATAATTTAAAAGACCTACTATAAAATGTTAGTAAGTTTTATTTTGCAAGAGAAATGCTGCTGTGGTTTCTGTAAATCCAGGGGATAAAAAAATTTATAAATAATTTTTAATAAATATTTCAAGTTACTATTTATAAATAAAGCTACAGTACTGACTAGTTTTCTCTTTAATAAAACCCAAATTCTGATATCTCTAAAAGATGATGGAAGATGTAACTAGGCTTATTAAAGATGAATAAAGCTCTATAATATTTTTTCATTGCATTAGATTTTTTTTTCTAAACAAAACCTCTTATCTCAGAAAGCCATCAAGTTCTCACAAGGAACATAAATCACAGCAGAATAGGCAGCCTCCTGCTTCATTCACTGAGCTCCATATGCTTATCTACCTCGTATTTCTGCATCCCAGGCTCCTAAAATGCTTCAGTCAACATTCCTTCTGAATTGTGATACGTCATGTTAATCAGCCTCTACAGTGTCCCAAAAACGTTTGTAAATTAGACTTTTGATGAAGCAGAATATTTTGACAGGATTTTTGCATAAATCACACACACAAGCGTGCTCACACACAAAACCTTTTTAGAGAGGAGGGCAGTTTTGGACTTCATTTTTTTCCTGGGGTATATGTTGTGACCAGCATGCTGGTGCTGCTTCTGAACAGGAACACATATGTGGGAGTATGCCAGGTCCCATAGCAAGAAGCAAATCAAGTTTAAGTGCACTCTTGGCAAGAAAAAAGTGTTCCAAGGAGAAAGAAACAGAACAGTTTCCTCTTCCTTTGCCCTCCTTTCCCCTCACTCCCTTTTTGGCACTTTGTTCTCTGGGTTGTTTGCTGTCAGTGGTAATATCAGCATTTTTAGTGTTATAAGATAACACTGTCTTGTTATGGTAAATAAATGTTTTAACTTAATCTGTTCTTCCAAAATAATCCGAACTCAAAAATCAAAACAATTTATATTAATTTAAATAAATTTAAATAAAATGCAATTAAATTTGCTGATTTTCATATTGTTTATAAATTAACTCACTCCACTGAATATATAGAAAGCCATACTGAGACTTGTTCAGATTAGTCTTGTGGGTATTAGCCCTGCCTGGCTGCAAATCTCTCAATATTTATTCTCCTCTGACCTCCTTTGCTAGAGTTTTACGTTCCACCTTGTCCTTCAGGCCTGCTTACAAGTCTGAATACGTCTGTCTCATCTGTCCCTCTCGCCGGAGTGTTGAGGCTGAGGGAGCAGAACAAGAGCGATGCAGGCAGCGCTTTCTGTCTCTTTGGGCAGCCCTCAGTCTGTAGCTGTGCAGGCAAGGACCTTCACTGCCATTTACTGGCACAGCTGGGGCCCTGACTGACATGTTCTGAGGTGCCCCCATGAATCCACTCCACCTTCTACATCTTAGTCCAAATGGGAGGCAAAACTATTTCTGTGACTTTTTTTGCATACTTAAGAGTACTTTTTGACATAGGAGCATACAATATAGAATCATAGAACAGTGTGGGTTGGAAAGGACCATAAAAATTTCCTGCCCATGGGCAGGGTTGGCACTTCTTAGGTCAGGTTGCTCAGGGCCCCATCCAACCTGGCCTTGAACACTTCCAGGGATGTGGTATGTATCTCACAATGAAGTGGCATACACCTTAGAAACTGCCAGACCTCACCAAGAAAGTATGGGACCATGTCTACTTATCTTTCTCAGTGATGTTGCAGTCTAATAACCCTGTTTGCTCTGGTTTCTGCACAGAGCTTTCCCTCTTCTCAAAGTTACTGTGCTTTCATGAGGCTTATATGAGCTATCTCTGGCAACTTTTGTACAGTTGGGGCTTAAAAAACTCCTCTGATATTATTACAGTATACGTTTATGCATCCTGTATCTGCAGTGGTAATGCACTGTTTATCATACATGAAGTGCACCAACTAAAAGAATCACAGAATATGCTGAGATGGAGGGGACCCACAGGGATCCAACCCAAGCTGAGTCCAACTCTTAGTCCTACACAGGACATCCCTGAGAGTCACACCACGTACCTGAGAACACAATACTTAAACTCTATTTTCTATATAGATACCATAAAACAGTGTATGTCCAATACTTACACTGTGCATGAGGTAATACACACAAAATCAATCATATTTGCAATCATATATGCAATTCATGTTTCACAAAACACACATTACCCACAGAGAAAGGTCAGTGATTTGACATCTAGGGCAAATCCAACAGGGTTTGGAGTATCAAGTTAAAGCATCCCATAGCTGCAAAAACATACAGGTTAGCTACTGCCTTTTTTAAAAGGTAAAAGAGCTTATAAGTATGTGCAATTTTATGGCTAAATATAAACAGAAGAATGCTTTAATAATCATAAATACAGCTGTAGAGCCAAATTCTCCTAATGATGCAATAGCCATATATATAGATACACACATATATTCTATTTCACAGTTTGAAGTTCTTAATTCTCAACATCCAAGTCTTAGTTTCCTGCCAATTCTATAATTTTTCCTGTTGTCAATTGCTTTCTAAAATAAATTTGAATGAGGTGGAATTAAGTTTAAAGTTTAAAAAATTAAAAGCAGGTGCTGTGCCTATAGCTGCTTCCATATCCCTTTCTTTCTGCCTTGTATCGCTGCTTTCTGGAACAAGCTGTTTTATCCTGTCTCTTGCTGATAATTTTGCACTGTCTGCTGGTGGAAGCTGGGGGAGGGGACAAAGCTGATGAATATTAGAACAGTGAGAGAGTTGAAGATGATAAAAAACAAGGGAGCTTTGCAAATGGAGTAGAAATAGGGTAGTATTGCTCTTTGCAGGCTGAGTAGAAATGAAGTAGTATTACTTGTGAGAGCTTTAATAGCAGCCACACAATCACTGGCTTAAATGTGTTTTGGTTTTGGGTGCTTTTAATGGCAATAATTAGGTAATCAATATTGTTTCAGAATGGAAAAATATCCTGCTAAACAACAGAATAACATTGATTAACTAAGCTAGTACAATTTTAAGGAACATTAAGTAATCAAGACAGTTTCCATGATGACATCCCAAAGTGAGAGGAAATCAGGCAAGTCTAGTATTGGATGAAGCTGGGACTGCATTTGCACTGTTGCTGAGGAGACAACGGTGCTGCATTTGCCTGTGCAGTATTGTAGTACAAAGGTCTGAGGGAGGCGCTGGATTCATTTCAGTGAACTGGATCTTATCCAAGATAAAAACGGGATGTTTTCTGAAGATATGGATTTCACTCCACTCTTTTCATTACCCTTTATATGTTTGTTAATATGTATATGTTATGTTGATATGTTTAATTTGAATATCTCAAATAATTAATGATTATATATAACTAGTACTTTGAAATTTACTGAGAGGCCTTAGGAACATTTCAGGAGATGCCACTCTTAATAGATCTACTTTGCATCAGAGCAAAATTAATGATGGGGTGGGAGATTTTACAAAGAAGCCCTATCTGCTGGTGGCACGAGTAGGAGTAGGGTCTACAAGTCCCGGGTGCTAATTTGCTGCTATATCCACTCAGCATCTTGAACTTTTAAAATTAAGAATCTAGATTAATCCAGAATTACATAAACTTTCATATATTTGAGCATCTACAGTTACAACTGCAGCTTTTCACACTCTGCAAAGAAAGTTGTATGTAGATGCCCAGATTTAGTCATTCTGATCAGGATGCACTGAGAGCAATATTTCTCAGAGATACGATGCTGATTCCTTTTTTGTGTGATATGGCAGGACATGACACTGCACTGCTTTTACTGTATCAGGGGGTAGCAAAAAGACCAAAGCCAGGCTGAACAAAGTTCTGAGCCACCTGATTTGGCTGAAGATGTCCCTGCTTATTGAGGGATGTTGGACTACATGACCTTTAAAGGTCCCCCTCAATCCAAACTGTTCTATGATTCTATGATTCCATAATTCTATGATTTGACCTATAAATGGCTTTGCATGAGTGGAAGGCAGTGAGCTTTTGGTAAAGAATATAAAATCTTCAAGGTCTGATCCAGCGTGCCAGAAAATAACAATAGGGCTCAGAAATAACAAAAAATTGTAGGGGGTGAGCTGGTGGTAGTTGAAAATTCTTGAATCTACTCGAAACCAAGTGGGAATGCCATTAAGCTCTTTTCTAGGCATAAGAACAGTCAGCATCCCTTCTCCCAAGAGTTAACTGAGCAGACACTGTGTTTCATGATGCATGAGCATGTCTTTAAAGTGTTGGCTTCTGGAGGCAGGTCATTGCATATGGATCCCAAGTTTCAACAGGGAAAAATACTTGCAACATGCAGAGCATTGAGGACAAGCTTGAAAATATGATCCTTTATAGTAAGAAAACTCAAAATAAATAAAAAATAAAATACGAGTTTTAAAATCATCTTTTTCAGAAGTGGCAGCCAATCAAAAAACAGTTTTTCATTCAGAATTGGTCTTGCAATAATCAGGCAAAATAGTGTACATATTATTTAATGTTCTGGTATAACCTCACCACAATTAAAGCAGAAATGTTGGACAGGTGAGAATTCTAATTATTCTTAAGGGTATCAGGAAAGCTGTTGCCCCAAAGCTGAGTTTGAAAACCATTTTCTGTAGAGAGGATCAGACTGTACTTTCACATTAGTCAAATTTAGTCAAGAGGTGCAACACGGATTTTATCCATTAGGGCTTTGGATTAGTCTATGAAATGAAATATACCATTATTGCATTACAGCCTGGAAAGGACTGAAAGGGAGAAGTTCTGCTTATATGTATAAAAAGATGGAGCAGACACAATCTCTGTCTCAGTTTTCAAACCCTGATGCAGACAATTCTCACAGTGGTTTTGTTTTCTATCAGAGTCCATGCTTGTTGTATATAATTGTGTGAGAAGCCATCCTTCTACCTGATATCCTCTCACTCAACTGGTGTTTTGTGTGGGCTAATGGTATATATAGTTTCACCTTCACAAAGGGGGCAATCTCTGCAGAGGATTCCAGGAAGTGGTTCAAGTGGATAGATCTGACTGGTAGGATAACATGTAAGATGTTTTGGCCTGTCCATGTTCTCACACTTTGTCTTGATAGTGCTTTGTCTGAAGCTTATTTACTGTATTCAGTACTCAAAAGGATTTAACTTGATCTTGCCTATCAGAGTTCTTCTGACAGGTGCTATAACACATCTTCCTTCTTTTGTAGATCAGGAAACAGGAATTTACTGAAAACTACTTTCTAATCTGGAGTTCTGCACTAGTGGATTAATTTGCCAGAAGACTACAAGCAAAATAACAGCTGGAATAAACTTTACTTTTTACTGACATGCAAATTTAGTTTATTTTGAGTAAGCACTAGAAAATAGGCCTTATTATCCAAGTAGAAATGTTCAGTATAGTCTTTCTGACATTATCTGGTCAACTTGAGAGTCTTAAATACTCTGGCAAATTAGATAAAGCATGAATTCAAATAAAATATTTATATTCTTTAAATATACATAATTTATTTCATGGCTGGGTATTCCAAAAGGTCTCACTAGGACTACCATTGGACCTTGTAAAATTCTCAGAGTCAGTGATTTGTGAATGCTAAGTTTATCCTCAGAATTACTTTACTTTGATCATACCCATATGCTCTGCAACAATCATAAGGGCAACAGACAGGATAAGATATCCTTGTTCAGGACAGGTAAACCTAGCTGGATAACTTTGTGCAGTCATGACAAGACAGACTATGTGCACATTGAAAAGAATAAAAAGGACAAAATAGGAGTCCGTGTTTTAAAATTTCTCTGGTAAATAATGAAAGGAATAGTTCCAACAGACTTTGTGGAACCAGAAATCTGCAAATTGCTTCCACTCAGTGCAGAAATGCATACCTGTGGTGGAGACATTGATTTTCCAAATACAGGGTGCTGTTAATGGTAACAGTCTCCATATTTCTTGATGCAATGTCAACAATGATTTGTGTTAAATTAGAACTGAATAAGCAATTGTAATTAGTTTTAATGAAAATTAACATACATCATCTACAGAAATTTTGGCCTTGTTAATTTTTCAACTTACTTTCTATTCTGATTACATCTCTTTTACAAGTGACATTTTAAATTTATTTACCTTCTAGAGTGAGGGTTTTTCTATTGTCTGAGTTTTGTTTCTCTAATAGGTGCGTATGACACATGAGCGGTGCTCTCGCTTGTGATTTGTATAAGTTAACTGCATGGATCTCATTACTTTTTATGCAATTTTGAATATTTTCCAGTCCATCAGTGATCTGGTGGTTCTTTTCTGAATATTTTCCAAGGGTAGAGGCCTTCCTTTTCCTTCTACCTAGAGGCCTGTAGTCAGTGCTGTTCCCCAGGGATTAATTGTAGGTCCATTATTATTAAACTATTTCAGCCGTGCCCAGCAACAGATCAAGGAGTAATGGTCAACCTCAACATGAGGAGGAGCTTCATTGCATTGAAGGGAGCAGAGCACTGAAAAAGGTTGCCCAGGAAGGTCATGGATTCTCCCTGTCCAGAGACATTCAAAACTCACCTGGATATGTTTCTGTTTCATTTGCTTTAGGTGACCCCGCCTTTGCAGTGAAGTTGGACTGGAACAGGTCCCTTCCAACCCTAACAATCCTGTGATTCTATGATAATTCTGTCATTCTGTACTAGTATTCTTAACATATGGAGAGCAGAACTGTGGCCAGACTCACAGTAGGAATTATAATTTCGACAAACATATGTTCTGTTGGGTTTTTTATCATGAAGAATATTTCCATGTTTATAATCCTAGTATAATATTAACCCTTTTGATTGCAAAGTTGTAGTGAGAAGCTGCTCTCAGTTTATCACACTTTGTCATCTGAAGACTGTTTCAAAATCACAGCTTTCAAGATAGAATCTGCCATTGAACTACCATGGTCTATATTATTGCCACTGGCTTGTGGTTTAAGATTTGAAACATGTATGGTTTGTTAAAAGCCTATAGGGATGACCTTTCCTCCTCCTTTATTTACTGCTCCCTAGGCATTTAGTCATCATCAAAATCTATGTCTTTTATATGTGTGGTTTTGTTTAGTATTTAAGCCATTGACAAAAATATTAAGACATACAGAGCCAAAAAGAGCTAAAAAAATTCAGTAAGTTTATACTTGAAACACAGCTAGTTGGCATTGATTCAGATGTAGTATTGTGTTCTGAATCTTATTATTTACTACTTCTTCAGTAATTTATTATGTGAATATTAAATTGTTCAAGCTTTATCACTCAAGATGCCATGTGGTCCCAATTCGAGTGCATAATAGAAATAATTGCAACAACACCATTATTTTCATCACACAAAGTTCTAAACAGCAAAATGTTGTCAATACACTGAAATTGTCTACAAATGTAGAATAACATCAACAGTGCTTCATTCTTTTATTTCTTATTAGTTCCGTTTTATGTTAGCCATTCTATGATTTTGTCTGGGATGCTGTTGTATTTACAGATCCATAGCTTTCCACACAAAATTCAAAACCCCAGTTTCTTATATATTTTTAAAAACATGGCTATATTCTGTAACATCTCCAGATCTCCAGAATATATCGGAAAGCGAGCATTTGTGATTCACAGAATTTTTTCCATATTATTTAGGATCTGAGTATTACCTGGATCTGCTTATCTTAGAATTCTCACTTTCAGTAACTGTTGCTAAATATTAGTTATGGTTGTAGTCAGTAATGTTTCTCTCACTTTATATTTTGCAACTGCATTATTAACTCTCCCTGCCAATATATAAATATTAACTTGAAAAAATATCTTCCCTCCTTTATTGTTATTAATTATTCTATTTCATCCTCCTAGGAATTTATCAATGTAGTTTGTTATATGAGTGATCTGGAAGAAACTTTTTCAAATTTTCAAAGTTGAAGTATGTCTGTTCCTTGACAGCAAACATTGTACCTTTTGTGGCAACACCAACTACAACAGAAACAAAGATTTTTTTCTCAGATAGCATCAGTTATACTTTCTAAGGAAGATTATTTTTCTTAAGTGCTAACATATGATCTGATCCTCTCATAGTCTAGCCAGAAATTGCAGTGAAACTTTGAACTGATGCTAGTCTATCAATAACTGGATTGGAAAAATAGTAAGGGTATTTTTTAAATAAGCAAATGTTGCTAGTTATAAAGTTACTATTAATATTATTGCGTAAAAATGGGGAAGTGTTTTCTGACTAGAGGTAGAACTGAAATGCTACATTTTCTTACTTATTTTGCCAGTTATTTGATGTTGATGTCAAACTCTTTTTATGCAGGATCAAACTGAATTCTTATAGTGTTTAATTGTCAAAAAAAAAAGCTCTTTAAAAGTCAACATGAATATTTGAAGGTACAGAATTATTGAAGAAATCAATGCTTCCTCATATTTTAATCTGCAGGAGAAAGCAGAAAACAGAAAATAAACAGGAATACATGGACCCTCTTATAAATCAGCTGAATCTCAGAGTATAGGCTAGGCTGCTGTAGACTCAATAGCTATTTATGTTATTCTTCTCATGCTTGGATCAAATTTGAATGAATTTTAGAAGGAATTCCATCTCAATGAATGCAGTTTATAAAACTTTGCTTGTCTTTTTATTTTTCCTTCCTTACTTCCTTGTTTGAACACGTAGAAATTATTGCCATCAAAGAAACAGTTTAGAGTGCTGGTGAACTGTAGGTGTTTCTTCTATCTTTTTTTTTCCTCTTTTAATAACATTTAATAGCACTGTAAGACTGATTATCTTACTTTTTTTTTAATACTAAACAAATATTTTTTTCAGACTAAATGTTTTTATTCCTGAAACCTCCTGAAATCTCTTTCTCTCATATTATCTTTAGAATCTTTGCTTTAACATCCCGCTCCATTTTTCATGGGGTGGGGAGGAAGGAAATTCAGTAATTTAAGGTGCAGGATAGCTCACTGGACAATTAGACAATTAAAGATTCAAACTGAATCTTTAAAAGTCCACTTTGGATCTAAACAATAAAGATTCATTGATTTTAATTTTAAACTTTGTGTAAACTCAAGAAAATATCTTATAACTCAAACATTAAATGCTTAAACACTTGAAGACAGATCAAATGAACAACTAAAAGTTTTTGCAGCAAAGAATATCCAGCATTTTACTGAGATTGATATCTGATATATCTTCACGTAATTTCCATAATAATTTCCATTGTAAAAGAATCCTTAATATATTCTAGGTGAGAAATCACGAGGTTTTATTTCTTAACTTTATTGCTGTTATGAAAACTGTGTCCAGCAAATAGTTGAAGCTTAGTATCAAAGAGCAGAGGGATTTTTCTGGTAAAGGGTACAAAGCAGGCAAAGCAGAGACACAGACCTGAGGAAGCAAAGGCACTCTCTTGTTGAAGGAATCCTGCCACTGTGTCATAACTCTCTTTATGAAGGGAAGAATTGGGCACACAGAAAGGCTTTGTGAATGAGACCCTATTGACCTAAACTTAGATACCTAAATTAGCCAGGTGAGACCTCCCAATGCAGATTTTTAAACTTTCTGCACAGTCAGTGTCTGTTTGAATAATGTAAGCACTTACTTTAATCCTGTTTATTAGATATGTCAAATTTAGGAGAAATATGTGTGTCCAAAATTGTTCTGAACCCTATATAAAGATTTCTGTGACTTCTGTGAGCAATATAGGGCCTTCATCTCTCACTCCTTTATACATACATACATACACACATACATACATCTGTATATCTATATATCTATATATCTATATATCTATATATCTATATATCTATATATATCTATATCTATAGATATATATATACCTTATGCATAACCTTGACTTCTTTGCTGGTATTTTTTTCCTTCTTAAGAAATTACATACCGTGCCTCAGACTAGTGGAAAAAGAAAATTTATCAATAAAAACTGTTACAAATAGTTACTTATTTTTACTTTATACCTTGTCCAAAGAGGGTGATTTTGCAAAGAATGGCTGTACTATGCCATCGACTGCCAAAATCAAGCAGATCCTGGGCCAAACGTAAAGCAACTAAATTTTTTTCATGCTTTTCCTGTTTAATCTGCTATTTGAAAAACTTCAATGACATTTGCCTCTAGATTAGATAGATGTGTCTTGTTTTTATCTGAATGAGCAGTTCCCCACCAACTTTTCGAGAAATTCAGTCAGCCAGGGAATGAAGGGAAGCAATCCTTGTGTATGAATCCAGGTCAGCTAGGGATGGGAAGCTCCTTGGAGGTTAGCACTCAGAAACTCCCATAGGTACACTGGTTGGGAGGCAATCTAAAAGGTTTTAGATTAAGACATGAGATTATTCCAGGACGTCAGTCCTTCTCTTTCCTCAAGTCATGTCTCCTCCATACAGATCTACAAACAGCCAAATAAGATAAAATTTATTTTAAGGCTTGGCATCAGCTTTTGTGTGCAAGTCTTTCTGCTCTTATCATAAAGTCTTCTGGTTTTACTAAACTACTCAAACAATTCAACCACTGCCTTGACTTTCCATAGACGCATTGTTCTTTAATGTCTCTATTTTTGAAACTGCTGATATTGCCTACTTCACAGTCTTCTGTGGAAACATTCCAGAAGTTCACTAAGTCCTGTGAAAAAAGGACTGCTTTAATCTATTTTAAGCCAGTTTCCCAAAGTGCCCCGAGTGTTTGCAGTAATGTGTGGGTGAGGATTCATGGTTCTGCATTCATTTTGTACAACACCTTCACAATACAAAGCTCGAACACATTTCCCTCAGCTTTCTTCTTCTTAAACTGAAGAAGAAAAAAGAAGAAAGTAAAGATGAAGACTGAGAACAAAACTTAGTCCTTTTTCACAGAGAAGGTTTCTTTCTCTTTGTGACTTTAGTAGCTCTGCTCTGTACCTTCTTTAATATGTCACTCCTGCTCTGCAGAGATGAACACGGCATGGTAACCAAGGTTTATGCTGTTAGTACCTTCTCTTCTGTTTTCAATGCCCTTAAAATGAGTTGCTTTTTTTAGCTGTTGCTTCGTGGGGAGCCATGATATTTTGAAAGCAGCTGTATTTTCCTTAGGAACTGTTCACACCTTGAGAAAGGTTATGGCATGCGAGCAGACACTGCCAGCTTTCACTCTTATAGCCATATACAGTAAAAAGAGGACTTCTGAACTCGATGAAAAGTCACCACTTTATTACCTAAAGGTGGCCTACAAGAACGATGGAGAGGGACTTTTTATAAGGGCGTGCAGTGGTGGGATAAGAGGAGATTGCTTTAAACTTAAAGAATTTAATCTAGAATTAGATTAGATATTAGGAAGAAATGTTTTGATGGGGGAAGGGGTGACATACCAGCACAGGCTGCCAGAGAAGCTGTGACTCTTTCAGCCCTGTAAGTGTTCAAGGCCAGGTTGGATGAGTTTTGAGCCTGGTCTAGTGGAAAGTGTTCCTGCATATGGCAAGGGAGTTTGAACTAGATGGTCTTTAAAGTCCCTTCCAACCCAAATCATTCTACTATTCTATGACTCTATAATTAAGAAGTAAAACTCTTCCATGTTTCATATACTTTATTGGACACAAAAGAAAAAAAACACAACTTTGTTGTAAATATGAAGCATACAAAATTATTTTGCCTCTGTTTTTCCATGAATTTTGATGCACTCCAAATTTTTCTTCTTGCAAGTTCTAAAAGGCCATTTACAAACCCCTTTTACCTCATAAACTTTTTTTTTTTGAGAGATAATTTTCTTTTGTAACTTATATACTCTGTCACCCACTGCTGCACTCTAGAATTTCTTTCAACTACTGTAACTCTCAGAACCCACTGCCAGGGGCTAAAGCCATGTATTATATAGTACTGAAGTTGATTTTTTTCTCAGTGAGAAGGTTTTATTTTATTTTATTTGACACAATAATATTTATCAGCTTCAAAGTCACAGCATATATAATACTTGAAAAATTGTACCTATAGCATGGGAAAAGGGGCTTTGTTTTGAAAATCCTACAGTAATCAGTAGAAATCTGGATTCTGTGCTTTGGTATCTCTAGCAAAGCTATCTGCTGTCTGAATATCAATCAGGACACAAGAAAAATGGTTGTTGAGTCATGCAGAGAGATAAAGCTGACTGCAACAGATATTTTCAAGTTATATTACTCCTTTTTACCTCATACACACAGAAATTTGTTTTCATATGACTAAATGGTTTAAAGATCTTTAGATTTCTAGACTTCTGAAACAAACATTTCTCTTAGTTACAGCCTGGATTTCAGTTCAGTTTTGCAATCTAACATAAGAAAGTGCTCTGTGGATGTCAGTTATGAGAAAGAGTATATTGATAGTCCTTTGTGGGCAGGTCCCTAGCAATAGACATAAGAAAAAAAACTTATTATGATAGAAGCATCTGGATCCAAGCTGGATCTTGACTTTAAGTGGAAATAATGAGGATACTTCCCCAAGAGGAAGAGAGTCTTCTTACTGCTGGGTTTTCTTGTTCCCCTCACCCTGCTAACTCCTTAAGGTTCTGCATTAAGAATTCCTGCAGTTATAATTCCTGGGGGAAGAATTTGGTGGTGTCGTTTTACTGTGAATGATTACTGAACTTAAAACCTAACAATCCAGGGACATTCTGAAAGTTCCAAATGTGACCACTGAGTGGCAATCAGAGTATACTCTTGAAAAGTCTGGTATTCTTTCTCTTGGGCTGAGCACTATGCTGAGCACACAGCCAGCCTGTGTCCTTCTCAGGCATTTACCATGGCTCCTGAATTACATATGGTTTGTAAGAAGTCCATGTGTATCTGGACAGGTAGAGGAACTGTGCTGGGTGAAGGTGCTGGTTAGTCCAAAACTGCTACCAAAAATGGAACAGGACAGCAAGGCATAGGGAAGCTGGAGCAACCAGCCCATCTTGAGACTGTCCTGCATATGCAGCCTTATCCAGCAATGAGAATTAGGACCATGAGAAGATGCTCTGTTTACTGCCCTGGATCCCTTATAAGGCTGCCTCTAGTTTTGCACGTTCATGGTGTGTGTCTTGAGGCTGATAATCAGCTCTTAAAGTCAAGAAAATTTGTGCTTGGTTTTCAAAAAATTATCTGGTACCATCTATATTGCAACTAGCTCTGGAGGAAACCAAAAGCTGACCAAGTGAATCATGTCTACTCAGAAACCACCTATCAAAGGTTTAGTTTTGCTGTCTCCTTGCTCATTTTATAATTGCAGGTGCCTAAATTCTGTCCACTTCATGAAGTCTGGGGCTCCTTATACCAAGGAACTTATGTATGCATAGGCAGCTATGGAACACAGTAGTCTGAAATAGAGGCCTTTGATCAATTTTAGGCTGATCTACCTGGATTTCCACCTTCTATGTGTAAAATAGATATGACTGCTTTCCCCTTCTTTATGGAGTTACTATAAATGTTGTGGTGAATGGAGTAAAGTACTTTCAATAAGGAGAATGTGGAAAGTTTGGGCTGGACTGGAAAGTTTTAGCTGTCCTAGAAGCTGTGTAAATGGGATTTGGTCAAATGTTTCTTCAACTTTCATGTTTTCCCAGTAACATGTGCATGATTCATATTTTAAAGGTGGCATGAACTTTCTCTTACAAGTTACAGTACTGTGTAAGAGTCATCAAGCATTTTGTTTACCCAGAATTTCTTGGAGTCTATTCCATGACACACTCTCTTTCAAAATCCAAGATTACAATCTCAAAGAAGCCTCTAGAAGAGCTTCATTGTGTTCTGTACCTTTTCACACACACATACACACAAACACACATATTAAAAAATATAAAAAATCCTTCAAACTCACAAATATTTACAGGTTTTTTCCCCCATAACTTTCTTTGTAAAATATTGTCTATATGTCTTTTTTTTGTCCTGTAATTAATATTTATTAAAGTGACTGGGTTAAAAAGGCATTTCATAAGATTCCAACTAATTAAATTCCCATATGATTTCCAGATAAGAAACAATTTTCCTTAGAGTGAAAAAGAAAAGAAATACGTCTAAATCAAATCCATATTGCTTTTTGAAAAACATTACAAATATTTACTGCCATGTTTGAAAACTTCTCTTGTGTTCTATTCAAACATGGTGTTGAGCATTTCTCTTTGGAAAAGATATCATTAAAACTTCACCACTTTCCTCAAGAAAAATAAAAGCAAACCTTTATATAAGGATTCTCAAAGAAATTTAGGAAAGGATTTCAGTTATGAATTAGCATCCTTACATAGGTAAAGAAGAGAAATTGAGTTGCTTGAAATGAAATGCGGTTTTAGAGGTCATATTTTTCAGTAGATGCTATTTTAAGTAAAGGACATGCTGAACTGAAAGGTGGGACTTCAAAATCCCAGATTATAGCTTAGTGATTCCTGGCAGATATAGCTCTCTCCAAGGTGAGCGAAAACTTTTTAAATTTGACCTACACTCAAAACTGATTTGGGCCAAAAAGACTTTCAAGGTCTCAAAAAGTCTTTCCAGAGGTTGGGTTTGAGCAAGATTTTCGAGCTTAGAGGACACTCTAGAGGCCACATGAGCGAAAGGAATTGTTGCAGTGATACTAGCTCTCTGGTCAGAGTTTCATCATTGATTTCATGGGGAGCAGGATTAACTGGTCTACTAAAAATAGTCCGCTATTTTTATTAGAATTTCTTTGCTCATTCAGAACAAAAAACTCATGAAGAAGGACATCCAATTCTCCAGGGAGATCACTGTGATTATCAGTAATAACAGGCCTTGAACACTTGTGGTGATGGGGCAGACAGAGGGCAGCCTGCTTCTCTGGGCAACCTGTGCAAGTGCCTCACCACCCTCAAAGTAAAGAATTTCTTCCTTATAGCTAATCCAATCCTGTCCTCTCTCAGTTTGAAGTCATTACCCTTTGTCCTATTGCTCCTGCCTTTGTCGAAAATTCTTCTCCATCTCTCTTGTAGCCCTCTTAGGTACTTCATACTGCTAGAAGGTCACTCTGAGTTCGGAGAACCTGAAAAACATGAGGGAATTAATCTTAGAGAGCTTTGTGTTATATACCAAGTATAAACATTGCTTTTAAAAATCTCTCATTTTTATTATAT
>JANRGV010000051.1:31211274-31222880 GCA_024734035.1 Alethe castanea | reverse complement strand
AAGGAAGGAAGGAAGGAAGGAAGGAAGGAAGGAAGGAAGGAAGGAAGGAAGGAAGGAAGGAAGGAAAGGAAGGAAGGCTCCAAGGCACCTTTTGTAGCAGAAAAGCCCCAGATCATTCTCATGCTCATAACAGGATCAGTCCTTTGTTAATAATGCTCTGCCAACAAGCTTTGTTTGTCCAAACTACATTCCACTGGATCCAGTCCACATGTGACAGTGCTGGCAAAAATAAATGTCTCTTGTCAGAATGGCCAATATGGCTTCATATGTTTCCTAGGGAACAAATTCTGAAATTTATAAGCCAGTTTTACATAGCAAATATAAATAGTTAACTAAGCAGCAATATGTCTAGACTCAATAGTTCAGCCCAGAAAACATTCCCAGAATTGCAGAATTACATTGACTATTGAATTATGTGGGTCAGAGTTCCTCAAGCTTTTGAAAATATAAAATTATACTGAATATTAAAGCAAAGGCTGATACAGGTTTCATACCAGACTTTACAGATGGACAATAGTATGATAATAGTCCTCCTTACACTAAATTGCTTATCCAGTACCTGAAAGAATTCAGATAAGCAAATGTATACCAGACTGACATGTTTATATTTATATTGGATTTTGCAGTGTGTCTCATGTAAAATTTGGAAAAGGTTTGTACTATTTTCTAATTCTTGTGAATGTTTGGAATTAATCTGGGGTTTTTGCAGATTAAGTCACTTACTGAAATAAATAAAATTACCAAATATGTGAGAATAGTTTGTAACTAAGTTACCATCATGCTAATTTTCATTAAATCAATGCATTTGGATGATTAGCCACTTACAGAAGTACAGTAGAGAAATGGCAAATATACTTCACATCTGTAGGTAATTAAACACATGCTCAACTTTAACTTTCAGTGTGTTGATGAAGGACTTTAAAGTTTATTGGAGGAAAAGTTTGGTTTAGCATAGGTAATAAGGGGAAAAAGATGCTGATAAATCTGTATCACACAAACGATCACAGCAACCTGAGGGAAGAGGAAAGAAAAGTTGGAAACAACAGATGTGTAGTATATTCTGTCAGAGTAAAGAAAGGGGGTAAAAATACTATGTTCCATGCAATGAAGATATGAGTTAGATAGTTCCTTATCTTCTCTGTAAGCACTAATAATCAGGTAGGGACAAAAGGAAAGAAGAGGCTACAAGGGCAATTGATGAATCTTTAAGGGCTGTATATTAAGGAAACAATTTTTACTTTTGTCTAGGTAATTTTGAGGAAACTATTTGAAGGGATTAAATCGATTGATTTTCCCAATAGGAAACTAGCTAAGAGAGAAGTAGCAACAGAATCAGTCACTGGGAACTTTAATGCCTCTCAACAGCACCAAAAAAGTAATATTCCCTGATTCTGCATACCAAGAAATTAAGTTTGACAATATCTACTGATTCAGCTCTCCCACTTCCCTCTGCCCTCCCCAACAGCTGGATTAGTCCTATATGTTGGAAGTGTCCAGTTCTCAAAATTTGGCCTGTTGGCTTAAAATAGCAATTAGCTTCTTCATTCACACTGCATGCTAATGAGCAGAACTGTAATTTTCTACCTTTAGAATTATTTAATCATTAACAGGCTGTCCATTCCTTTTTGTATTTAGTACTGCAATGGCAAGAGTCTCTCTTATGTTCTTTCACGAATAATAGGTATATTTCTAAATAGTCTAAAAGATAGGGACAGAAATTCCAACTTATGAATTCTGTTAAAAATTGTTCAATTACATTGAATTCCTTGCATATAATAGATCTACTATTTCAGGCTACAGAACTTGTTGGTGGAAGAGTGTGTATTTCTGGATATGTGTGTTCAAGACTGAATTTTTGAAGTACCTTTATCTAATGATCAGTGACATATTTAGGAGTCACCTTCACTTGTCGACACAATTTTTTGTTGAACTGAGTCAGAACTTTCATCCTCAGTTTTGTTTCTAATGAGTAGACAAAGCTCAGCTATAAATTGCAAGCTGCATTCAAGTTAGCTTTTAAAATATTTTTGGGAGCATAAAATTGGCATTGTTTATGTGCTTCACTTAACATAAATAATGCATCAGTTTATCTTAAGCTGAATAATTCAAATCAAATGTTGGTAAACTTGAAAGTCTTTTTATATGGAGATTCAGAAAGAATCATACCTCCTTTGAGATTTATGCTGAATGTATTCTTTTTAACTGTGGACCTTTTAACATTTTTTAAAAGATCCTTGTTGATATTATGCAAGTCTTTTTCATTCTGTTGGGGGAAAAAATCACTTTTGTTGTTGCATGACAGATGGCAACTACAGAAGAAATCATATTAGATGTGTTTGAAACACATCATATGAATTTAAATTTTTTACACAGATGTTTCACAACAAGCAGTGTTTTGCAGAGAAATTTGGGGAGCAGAGAGAAGAAAGTATTTAAGTGAGCACGTGCACCTGCATATGTATATATATTTATTCATAAATATGTATGTTATGATGCATTTGACTTTCCACAAGAGTAGCAATTGCAGATTATAAAACACTGTAGCTGGGAAGCAAAAATTCTTTAGTTCATGTTTTAATATGTTTTCTATACACACAGCAGAGCAAGAGGACAGGAAGAATGCATTTAATAGGAAACACTATTGATTTAGAACTTGAATCTGATTTTGTTTTCATCAGTATGTATGTGAATCACACGTGTGTGTCTGAAAGTAAAATGAATTTTGAAATATAGCTCATGGAAGGTTTTTCTTCCTTCAGTGGAGATCTTTCTAAAGAAAAAGAACAAAAAAAATGTATCTGATAAAGAAGGAGTACATCAGACAATTGCTTCAAAATTTTTGACTGGGTAATATTACCCAAGAAACAAAGTCTCTTTAACTTTATTCACAGTCCAAGCTCCTATAATATAAGATAATATATTCTTTTGTAATGGGTATTCTTCAGATATAAATGGTCAAAATCAGCTGTGGACCAAACCAAGCCACTAAAACCACTTAAACGATTTTAAAATACCCTAAACCAAAAAAACCAAACCAAACCAAACCAAAACAAAAAAAAACCAACACCATTTTTTTTTCCTACTCTTCTTTTTTTCTTTTGGGTTACTTTTTACCAGAATCAATTTCTCTGGTGTTTCCTGAGGCAAGCGTCAGATTTTCAGCATAAACAGAGAAGAAAGCAGCACATGGAAGAGAAGGAGAAAACAGTGATTGGGATAAGTAAGGATTGCCTTCAGTAGACATGATCATATCACATTCATGGAGCTAAACTAAAGGAGCTCCAATCTCAAGGTGGATTAGGAGCCTAAACACAAAAAAGCAAAAAAGTAAGTGGCAGCGTGCCGAATGCACTGTAACTTTTTCATTTTTCATATGGGACTATGACAGTGTTCAAGAATTAGAATTTTTTTAATATAGAATTTCTAAGGTAGAGGCAGAAAACATGAGTCCTAGCCAGCAACTGTAGTATAGCTTTTGATGTAATAAAATATGAAATTATATAACATGCTAAGAAAGTCTACTCTAAATTGTCTGTGGCTTATAGTTCAGAATAAAACTTTTCACACTTATAAATTTTCCCCCAAAAGAATAAAAATACATGCATAATATCAATTAATTTGATCTATCTGAAATATTTTGTGATCAATATCATTTTTTCTGGCAAGATCATGGAGCAGGTTCTCCTGGAATCTCTGCTAAAGCACATGGTAAATAAGAAGGTGATTGGTGATAGTCAGCATGGCTCCACTAAAGGCCAGTTGTACCTCACAAATTTGGTGGCCTTCTATGATGGATTATGGTTTTGAGGGAAGGGCATCTACCCAGACTTGTGCAAAACTTTTGGCAATGTCCCTGGGCAGCGTTTTGAGCCACTAGATCTGGTGGGTGGCATCCCTACATAGGGCAAGGGGGGTTGGAACTAGGTGATTTTTAAGGTCATTCCAGCCCAAACCATTGTCTGAGTCCCTGAAGTTTCCATGAAAGAAAACTTTTAATTTTGCTCTGTTTTATAGGCCTTTAATGTTATCAACATAAAAATTGTGTGTGATGAGTCTTGAACAATGGAAAATTGATATTGATCACAATATATTTCAGATAGACCAAATTAAGAGAAAAAAATGTTAGAAGAAACTCCTTAAATAACACACTTATGAAAGATAGAAATGAATAATGCTGTCTGCCACCAATCTAATGATATCTAATGATATTCCCAGAATTGCTACACATATCAACAGATAAAAGAGGACATTTAATTAACAACTGTCCTTTCTCTTTTGAATGAAACCAGAAGCATTTTTACACACTTAGGGAAGACAGAGCCAAATTATCCGTTTTGACTTGTTCATCAGGACGTATTCTGAAGCTCAGTTTCTAATTGATGTGAGAGTTGTATATCACACTTGATGATGCTTTCTCAGTGGGTTTCAGTGCTCTGTGGATCACGGGTAAAGAACGAAAAAAGGCTGATATTTTGATATTGAAAAGGGTTATAAATTCTTTCATTACAACTGACATATCTGCTCAGACCTCCAGAGGTTTTAATATAATTTAAAACAGAGCTCATTAAATTATCAAGGACATAGACAAGGAAGGTTACATGACCTTGAAACATAATTCAACAGAGATATAGAGAGATGGTTACTTTTTGAGAAAATAAAGAATATTTGTGACCTATCAGACACTTGAGCATACAGAAAGATGGAGATGGTCTCTTGTCCCAAGTAGCAAGTGACAGGATAACAGGAAATAGCCTCAAGTTACAGCAAGTGGGGTTTAGGTTGGCTATTAGGAAAAGGATTGTCATCACTAAAAGGGTTGTCAGGCATTGGCACAGGGTGACCAGGGAAATGTTTGAGTCACCATCCCTAGGAAAATTCAAAAGAAGTGTGGATATAGCACATGCAGACGTAGTTTAGTCTTGAGAAGCGCTGTGCTGGGTTAGTGGTCGGATTCAATGGTCTTAAAGGTCTTTCTTAATCTTAGTGATTCTATGATTCTAAATTATTCTTTTGGAGAGAGTGTTTTTGTGATGGTCATATATGCAAGAAGTTAATTTGCAAAGCAAAGTAGAATTGAATGCTAAACAGCATCAGAGGTACAATACACTGGCATGGATCAAGAACATCCACACTTGTAGGGCAATAAAATGATATTTACCCACAAAGCAGAAACACTTCTTGTCTTTGAAAGCTGACAAACAATAACTCTGCTCTCAAACCCCCTCTCCTTAAGACATCTTAGCTAATTCACAGCTTTTTACAATTAATTCTTCTTAACAGAGGAAAACCAGATGCATAGAATTTGTAAAAATTCACCACACTGTCTAGCAAACAAAACCAGTAAACCCAGCAATATTAAACTAAAACAGTTTAATAATATTAAATAATATTCACTTCCTATGGACTACTATTTATCAGCATTCTCAGATCTCAAAATAGCTGAGAGACAAATATCATTATAATAAATATAAAACTGCAGAAAAGAGATGTGGTAGATTGGAAGCTACCTCATAACTGGGAAATAGAACTGTCATCCTCTGTAGTCTATATCCAAAAAGCACTATGTAGTTAAACCTAACCAACCAAGCAAAACAAGCCTGTGATAGGCTTCTTAGAGTTGCTAGAGGAATTTTGTGCACCAGACCTTAACTCATTTGACTTAAAATCTCTTCTCTTTCATGAAACCTCCAAAAGCTCATTAATATGTGAGCTCATTAACTCAAAATATTAATAAAAATTACATCACAGTTTTAATAATGCAATTGATTGATAAATCAGTAAGATTTTTTCCTATCAGACAAGGAAAATGGGTGCTATTTTTAAAATAACTGCAGAGAATGTTACCTGTCATATCAAAGTTTAGCTACCTGGTTTAGAAAAATGTCTTTTGTTTAATGAATTAGATCAGAGCTTCTACCTCCTACTTCTCAGAGACAGTTCCTTTACAACAAGACTGCTCCATTGTATTGCCACCTACATAAAATGTATTTGGAGATTTTAATACACCTTTAGGATGGCAGAACTAAATGGTAGTTTTAACAGGCTGCCCGGGGAAAAGGTGGAATCACCATCCCTGGAAGTGTTCAAAAATGTATAGACATGGTGCTTAGGGATGTGGCTTAATGGTGGGCTTGTTGATCCTTGAGGCCCGTTCCAACCTTTATAATTCTATGATCCCACAATTTTTACAGAGGTTTATGTGCAGTTGCATATCTATAGCCAAAACTGTGTTGACTAAGGTTCAAAGTACAATCCAATTTTATTCCTTAATTCTGTGGGACTACCTGAAAGTCACAGATTTGGTAAGCATAGCACAAACAGCAGTCATAGCATGACAAAACCCTTGGTGAATTTAGTAAGCAAACTAAAAAACTTAATTAATTCCTGGTTTGAATGCTAAACTGATTGGTTCAAAAAAAAAGCATGGCTTTATGCTTAAACACATAAAGCGCATGAACTTTCATCTTAAAAACAGCTAAATATGTAATAAGAACTGTATGTTAATCTGCAAACAGTCAAATATGTCAAGAAAGTGAGTTCTATGATGAGAAGGGAAAAGTGTTGCCTGGACTTTGGATCATTTAATAGTGATATATCTTTCAGAAATCATGGCATTATGGATACCAGGAATTAGAAAAATCTGTACCTTTTTCTAAAGAACATTGCAAAAAATGGCTCAAAATCTCTTGTGATATTTCCATGGAAAGTTGTGAACTTGTGGGCTATAATCTTTCAAATTCTGATCTGCTTGTTGCTGGTGTTTTTCAAAATATGAGTTCCTGTTACTTTTCATGAATCTCAAAGTAATAACTATAATGACACATATCCTCCTCAATAATGACTTGTGTCTTAAAACACTGGTTTATCAAATGTGAAGTTTGAAGAACTGAAACAGCTCTAACACAAAGTTATTGCTGAGTTCTTGCTTAACCTTGGGAATTTTTACAGTGACCTAAACAAACAGCCATGTATAAAAGTACTTGTAAAATATGCTACTCATCCATAAATGGATCTCTGTGAAATAATACATGCTATCATCTTTTTATTTTACTGTATTTTCCTTTAATCTTGAAGAATGAGTGGAGTCACTGGTTGGGTTCATCTGCCTAAGAGAACAAATGAGACATGCCTCTCATTTCATATGTCTTTTGATACTGAGTGCTGTTCTTACTGCTGAGAAAAGAAGTCTTTGATATGCCACCCACACTTCAGAAACCTGCTGCCTGTTAATGCATCACTCCTAGAAACTCTATGAAGCCCTCCAGGCAGGATTGTTCATTCTTCTTGCTGTTTTCTCTCTCTAAATTATTTGCAATGTAAATAAGCCAGTACAGATTAATAGATTGTGAGAGACATAGAGAAGTAAGAGGAAGAAAGAGAGATATCTGGACTTAGTATGTGATTTTGCCTTTGCAGTGAAGATTTTGCAGTCTAGATTACAGAATAACAACTGGAAATAAATAAAAAAAAAAAAAAAAAAACAAAGACATGGCTCCCTACTTGTATTTACAGATTTGTGAAGCACTTCCTTCACAAATCAGAATTGTGCAGAGTATGAGGATTTGCATTGGTTACTCTTTCTAGTCATCATTTGAATGCATAATAAATAAAGAGGTATGTAATGATCAAGAGAGTATATATTAGAATGAGTTGTTTTGTTCTTCTGGGCACAATTCTGCTCTGTAGATTGCACCAAAATGGACAATTGTGAAATTTTTGAGACAATATTATGAACATTTCATGTTCATGACATCACGAATAGTGGTACTTCACATATTATGAAATGGAAACACACAGAAGTGTTTCAGAAATGGCAGTTCAGTTCTATCTTTTCTTTGGTGAGTACAGAGTTTTGCCTCAGCCATGAGGGAGTAGAGCCTAGGGCCATGTGGCTCTGCCTAGGTTGCTATTCTACACCACCTTACCCCAGGGCCAAGGGCATAATTAAGGAATTCTCCCTTCTGAGAAGGAATGCATGCATGGCTGATGCTCAGGAAGGTAAAGATGTGAAGGAGAGTGGCTTGTGGTTTTTATTTGAGTGGGAGCACTAAATTAGGGAATACCATTCCTAAACCACAAGCTTTCTCATTAAGCTCTTCTAAAACAAAATTCACTATGGATAGAGTAGGGTCTGATTATAGAGAAATTTTCTATTTAGGTATTGGTCTCCTCAACCCCTCTAACTTCTCTTGAATTGCTGCACCTATTGGTTTTGTCCCCTTAGTTATCCTGTACTTTGTATGGAACAGATGTGGTGTTTAAAGAGTATGAGATCATGAGTAAGGTCAAGGGAGCCAAGAAATGTGAAGTTAAAACTGTTTGAGTGATGATTGTTATGCAGCTACTGAAGAGAAACTTTAGCATTTTTCCATGTGAATGGTGTATCACTCTGATACTGAAGGCATCTTAGGAAGTCTCTAGTCAAGTCCCCTGCTCAAAGAAGGGTTGTCTAGACTACAATAGCCAAAGCTTTTTCTGACTGGGACTTGAAAATATCCAAGGGTAGAGACCACACAAATGCTCTAGGCAACTGTTCCAGTGATTAACCATCCTAATAGTAAAAATTGTTTTCTTTATATCACACTAGAACATCCCTGTTTTAATGTAGGACGATTTTTTTCTTTTCTGGAACTCAGTGCAGACCTTGTCTTTTCAGTAACTTTCTCTTTGGTACTGTAGGATTGCTGGGATTCACTTTAAACCTGTCTTCTCCTGGATGATTCTGGTGAAGATTTTCCCTCTCACTATGAATTCTGGATTGTTTCAGATCATTTGTCATTTGAAGCTTTCCATCACTCAGAAGAAGCAGTAAGGATGTAGGCATGATGAATATAGAAGTAAATAATTCAACATCCAGTCTGTATCTATCAATGGGTACTAATAGCTCTGGCTAGCCCTGATCAGATCCATTGCCAGTGCTCCCATAAACCCCATATAATCTCTGCCAGAAGTGTGTTGTAGGTATGCCTGTGTCCAGATCCTCACAACCATACCCATGCCTGGCTGTGGAGACAGTTGATTTGGACTCCAACTTGTGGATAGACATCATGGCCTGACTCTGGATTTGCCTCTTTAGCATGAACCTGCCTCGGTATTTCTTTGGACCTGGCAGTACCTCATTTGCCCTAGTCACTTGCTAGGGGATGGGATGAACCATGCTGGCATGACCCATGCCCTGTTAGCCCTTGGTGCACCTTGACATGAACAAATGATCTTATCTCACATGACATCTTTCATTGAGATGGAAGGAAGATTTAGTGCAAAAGGAAGAACGAGTGAAAGCAGAATTGGAGAAATAATCGCAATTCAGTAAAGCTGAATCTCTGATTTGACCCATTAGTAAAAATAGACTTCCCTTTTCCTGGCTGTCAGTAGAAATCTACCAGTTTTATCCAATCAAAGAATTTCTGGTAAAGGATTCTGTGGCAGGACACATCCATGCTGGTGTCTCATGGGACGTGTCTTACAGTGACTCAGCATGTGTGGGAGTCAAACAGGTGACAACACTAAATTCATAATTGGTCTTGGACTATCTCAACAGCACAAAGCATGAGGAAATTTGGAGTATCAGGAACACTGACCAGACAGCAAACAGATTTCCCATTTGCCTGGCATTAATGAGACACCACGTTAATTATGTTACAATTCTTATAAAGATTAGGAAATAGAACTGTGGAAATAGAATAGTGGAAAGACTGCCACAAGCCAGAGACATGAGGGAGACACCTGAGTAGAAAAAATATGGGAACTCTAAGATTTAAATTACGTGCTGTTTTGGTGTAAACACTTGTGGCTATTTTGTGAGAAAGGAATGCATTAGTTATATTTTTTCAAGGAGTCCGACTTTCTACTACTTCAGGAGCATTAACAATATATTTGGAGAGTAGTAAAAAGCTCACTCAAGACTTTCTTTAAATTGGGTGTTATTATTTATACATACAGCAAGCAAGCATAAGCGCCTTTTGAGACTCTGGTCTGGTAGAAAAAGCAGCTATTATCCATTATTCTGACTGGAAACAGGAACAGAAGTAGTTTCTAGAGCAGTTACCTTTTACTTTTAAATGTAACCAGCAGGAATAAAATCAACTTTCTTTAAAGAACACGGAGATTGCTGATTTTAAGCAGCAGAGGAAAATATTAAAGCAGCTTAAATCAAGAAAGCAGCCTTCTTTATTGCCAATGGTTTCAGTACACTGAGAATAATGGAGGAGGACAGACATTTTGAGAGAAACCACCTCCTTTAGTTTTGTTGATAAGGACAAAATGTTAACCTCTATTAAAGGAGAAATTCTGTAGCAAAGAATGAAAGTGGAAAAAACCCAACTCCATTTAATGAATTTATTTTTAAAATATATAATCTTCATAGACCTTGTTTATGATTCTCTGCTCCATCAAGATTGTCTAAGGCATTAAAGGACAAAATTGTTTGACACAGGAAAATCTCTCTTTAAAGACCTGGTTAACTGCTTAAAAATAATTTCAATTTTCCAGCTAATTAATATTTGTGGGTTTAAATTCTCACAAGATCCATCCAGTGTACAAAGAACACATATTGTGAGTTTAGTGTGTGTAGTCTTTTATTTGTACATAATGAAGGTGGTGAAGCTTTGTGTGAAGAAGAAAATTTATGTATGTCACTGTGATCACAGCCTAGACTATGTTCTGCCAGATCATCTAAAGCAACACATCTAATCTATTGTCCTTCTTGATCACCACTAATGGCCTTTTAAGTAGACTTTTTTCTCTTTTTATCAGTCTAATGTCATTATGATCATACAAAAAGATATGTTACTTAAATCCATCAGAGAAATCTAAATATATTATTAAAACTTCCTTTATGAGTAAATTTTGAAAATCCCTGTGAAGTTTGAATACTTACTTCTAGCATGTTGTGCAGACTGACATTTCCTAGACAAGATTTCTGTTCCAGTGAGTTTTTTAGAAAATATTTTAAGTTAGTCAGCCTCTAATTGCTCTTATCATCCCACCTGATCTTTTAAAAGTAGAAAGTTATTTTTCTTTCAATTCATCTCAATAAATTAGAGTACAGTTCTAAATTGTCTTTAAAGATTATAATGTTTTAGTTATGTGCAAAGATAGTATTACAATGTATAACATGAGTCTTTACCATTTAATATTTTCTTTAGCTAACACTGGAGGATTTTTAAATTATTTAACTTGCATGAAACCCTTATTCACCCTCCTGCCAAATACATTGTCAATCACACAACGAGAAGAATGTGTCTGCCTTCTCATTGTCTTATCCTTCTCAGCTAGCAATGAATTTAGTCCACTGCTAGAAAGCATTTTGCTCCTGTTATGGTTAGAAAAGGGACATTTTATTCTTAATCATAGGATTCATCAAGATCTTCTTCAGAGATACGTTGGAGTTAGCTCCAATAAAAGCGCAGAGGACCATGATTTAAGGCCATGGGAAAACCCTTTGCAGCAGGGGTGAGTAAAAAATCAACCCCAGAATCCTCCAGTTCCAGTATGTTGATCATTGCCAGAAAGTTCTCTGCTTCCCTTGTCATTGGTTCCTTTTTGCTGCAATAATTTTAATATTCCTAATTGCCCTTCCCTATTGGATCCCCTCCCTAAACTCC
>JANRGV010000051.1:31183776-31211174 GCA_024734035.1 Alethe castanea | reverse complement strand
CATTGGTTCCTTTTTGCTGCAATAATTTTAATATTCCTAATTGCCCTTCCCTATTGGATCCCCTCCCTAAACTCCGCCCTATTTCCTCCCCTCCTCCAAGTTTATAAATACCCTGACATGCCCTAACACCTGCTTTTGTCCATTTGCCCTCATGCATGGGATTAGCCTCTCTGTACCATCTTTCCTAATTTGTTCAGTACAAACTGTTCTGCTTGCTGTTTGTTGTTTTCTATTTTTAAAGCTTTTTAGTTCCCAAATGATCGGGTCAGATTTCCTTTCATAAAATCACCGAGTTCAGTGAAGCCACAGACCCTAATAGCCAGACTAGGATCGGCCAGAGGCTTCAGAGATATCATTCCTATTCTGTATAACTCTTCAGCATTGTTTAAATTTTCCTCTACAATAGTTTTGTTCTGCTTCTACCTTTTACCCCTGATTCAATGTGATTTCAGTAATGCTTCAAACAGCATAAGATTTTCCTTCAACTGTTACATTAAAGCATTTGTTAAAGAATTTTTAGTACCTACATTGATATAAATCAGACTATTAAAAGACAGTAGGATCCTCTTAGATTGGGACATTCCCACAAAAAACCATATCTTTACTTCAATTCTGGCCAAGAGATTGCATAACAAGGGCATATTACGTTTGTTTTAATATGCTTCTTGGGTGGCATTTGCATTTAGATCAAGCAGAAAAAAAAAAAAAATTCCACTTCTGTTTACTTAAATTTGAAAGTTTATGAATGGCACTCATTTTGCCAAACACAGGCATAAGCAACAGATCTCGAGATACCAGGGAGCTGTTTCCACTAGGTCATGATTCTTTGAATAAAATCAGAATAGTTTAAGTTGGAAAAGGCGTTTGAGATAATGAAGTGCAACCATTAACCCAACACTGGCAAATTCAACATTAAACCATGTCACTAAGTGCCACATCAACAGGTCTTTTAAATATCTCCAGGAGTGGTGACACAACCACTTCCCAAGGCAGCCTGCTCCAGTGCTGATCTCATCCTGGTGTTTGCATCTAAATCAGGCCAGTCTTAATTTGTTTAATTTATTCTGCAGTGATTGTTAAGGCACACCAAAGTGGATGAAAACATGGTATTTCATGTGAATCTTGTCCTTTTTGTGCTTGCATCTAGTGCAAGCAAACAGAAGAAGAAAAATAACCCATTTTAAAATCTAAATATTTGGTGTAGATACTGTAATCTATAGGATGCTTTGACTGATTATGGTAAGGTCCACATTAAGCATAAATAGAATGAGCATGCATATACATAATTAGTTTCATTGTACTCCTCAAAGTAATTATTTTTTTTTAAAAAGTATTTGTAGGCTGATTGTGCAAAGTTGATGATAAGAAAGAAAAATAATTACTTATTTATGCTGAGAGGAGCGAATTTACTGCTGGTGCAAGTAGGCAGAGCTTTATTTGAATCAGTGATCAGGATTGTTCTGAAAAAGAAAACCTCTAGAAAGCTCTAATAATTTTTGTCCTGTAGTTCTCAGGGATGGATTAAGCTATAAATTCAATTTAATTTTAATTGCTTTGGGTCTCTAAGGAACCAGTCCATAACAAATGGAGTCCCAGAGGTGAAAGTACTGAATTGGTCCTAGTATTATGTTTAAATGAAACACACAAAACGTGCTAATTAGCAGGAACAGAAACTGAAATTGTTTAGGATTTTATTTAATCTTAGGCAAATAGCTTTAAATATAACAATTATCTAATTATACTGTTTCAATGCTGTTGAGATTTTTACACTTATATATGAAGAGAAGCTGAATGCTGCAAATAAAGAGTAAATTTTTTATTTCCACTAGAGCAAATACTTTATCATATGCTTGACCTATGGCACAGCAATTAAGGATGCAGAGCTCAATTGCCTAGAGAGATTATACAGAATTCATTCATTGAGGTGGAAATGTTTAATTAAGACATGAATCATAATGAGTACATACATTGTTATGGTTCTGTGGAGTCCTATAGAACCTTAAGAGAATATAACAATTCAAACCAACAAAATAACAACCCACACTTAGAGTGGTTACCTTGGGAAATCCATCTGCTGTCTGGGAAACCTACAAAGCTCTCCTATATATGTGATTGGGTGAAGTTTAACAGTGAGCAGAAAGTTAGGAATTCATAGAGATACAGATTTTAATGGAAGTTAAATATCACCATCATCATCTGATCCCACAAGTAATACCATGATCTAAGGGTGTGAGGAGACTGAAAAATGTAGAAAGAAGTGGAACAATATTTAATCAATTAATGGACCACTTCAAGTATTGCCTGCTAAGAAGAAGTGATTTGATGGCTGGTTATCAATACTCATGATGCATGGTACTCTTTTTCCTTCCCATCATTTGGTCCTTCCCACTAACTCCACATCTATAGGTATAGGTAAATGTTACATATTTACAGCACATTTGACAAAAAATTACAAGCCAGAATATTTTTAGTAGTAAACATTGAAAAAGTCATGGCTAATGAGAGAGGAATTTCAGGCTGAAAGACATATTGAACCAGATGAAGTTTTTGTCACAAATATATAGGAATGTGATATTGTCAAATCTCACACTTCTATCACAGATTTCATGGCTGAAAATGCTCAAGAATTTACAGCTGGAATATATGTGTTTTGGAGGAGATATAAAGGTGGAGGAGGGGGACAGAAAAAAAGAAGGCAATGACGGGAGCAGTAGGGAGGAGAGAGGTTTATTTCAAATGACACCAGAACTCTATTCCTGTTGAAATGTCAGTGAAGTTATAAAATCAGTTGAAAATGGGGGGTGGGGGGGAAGGAACCCAAGGAACTCGAGTTGAAAGACTGTCAAGAAAAGAAGTGAAAGAGATTTAGCCAAAATAGTACTGTGTTACCAGAAGAGAGTGATAGTGCACTTGTAGACTGTATTTCAGAAATCAAGGTCTTTGAACAAGGGATGAGTCCTGAGAATGTCTGATAAAAATAAAGCTGATAGAAGCAGAAGGAAGGGTAATGAACCTGGCACACAAGGGAAGAAACAGTTTCAAGTTAATCTGGCCTGTAGATGAGGAACATCTAAATTAACTGAGTTGCTTTCCCTCAACTAAGATTATTTATGCTCCTAAGAAAGCACATAGACATGTAAAGTTATTTTCAGTGTGTGCTGGGTTCTGCCAGGAAGAGTTAGTTTACTTTACAGTAGCTGATACAGAGCTGCATTTTGGATTTTTGCTGGAAGCAGTGCTGATAACACAGGGGTGGGTTTGTTACTGCTGAGCAGAGCTCACACAGAGCCAAGGCTTGTTCTGGTCCTCACTGCATCCCACCAGTGAGGGGCTGTGGGTGCACAAGGAGTTGGGAGGGGACACAGGCAGGACAGCTGACCCCAGCTGGCCCAAGGGATACATCAGACCATATGGTGTCATGCTCAGAAAATGGAACTGGGGGCAGAAAAAGGGAGTGGGGGACATTTTTAGTGATGTATTTGTCTTCTCAACTCACCTTTACATGCGATGTAGCCTTGCTTTCCTGAGGATGGCTGTACACCTGCTTGCTCGTGGGAAGTGGTGAACTAATTCTTTATCTTTGCTTGCATGCACAGTTTTTGCTTTCCCTACTAAACTGTCTTTGCCTCAACTCATGAGTTTTTTCACTTTTACTATTTGATGATCTCTCCTATCCCACTGGGGTGAGGGGAACAAGGAGCTGTGTGGGGAGGAGTTGTCAGCTGGGGGTTAAACCAAGACAAAAAAATTTATAGACTATATTTACAGACTAAATATTTTTTTTTACTGACCATCTTATTTTCACAATCATAAAAAATATAAAAGTAAAAGTAGAGTTGCAAAGAGGTATGTTCTGCAAGGAGGTCACCAGAGAAACCATAGGAGATCCCACCAGTTTAAATTAGAAGAAAATTTGATCCATAATATTAAAGGCTTTAAAGGAACTCTGAGAGACAGAAAAAGTCAATTATGTGTTTTGATCCTGATGTTTGCAATGTAAGAGAACCATGGGTGTTAAAGGCCATACATTTCTTGACCTATTTTTATTTCAGTAGTCATTTAGCTTTGAACTATTGAAGAAAAATTTATTAAGTCAAATGAATGTGAATTTATTGCTTAGGTATCTCAAGGGGGTGAAAAAGCATAGAGGTTTGGAGAGATTGCTAATAGAAGGCAGGATGTCAGATAACAAGGACACAGTGGAAAGCAGACTCCAGAAAAAAAGGGTCCACTTTCATTTAGAAGACAAAAATGTTTTGGGAAAAATTACTGTGCCTAAGCAGTACTGCAGTCTGAGACAGGAGGCACAGGTTGGAGGCATTAAAAATTTGCTTTTGGCTACCCTCCAGAGAAGCTTCATGACTGTCACTAAGGGTAGAATTGGCTTACTGTCTGCACAATGTGAACTTTTCCTAATTATGCTACATATGCTATTTGCTGCTTTTTCTTTTATCTTTTCTGCACTTCATAGGTAATTTGTCACTGTGTAAAGGATGATTTTCCCCCTCCCTGTTAAACAACAGAAGCAAAAGGGCATGTCTGCTACGCCTACTTAGTCTCATGAGTGACTGACTTGTTTCAGTAACATGAATTTGTTTTCATCTCTCTAAAGTAATTACTTGACAGTAAAGCTCTTCCTTCATTACTTTAGAAACCTTTCTGGTGTCTTCTGAGCATTGTCTGCATCTCAGGCATATGGCCTTTTCTCTGTAAATGCCCCCAGCTTCATCCATTATTGTTACTTTAGGAGACATCCACTCTTAATCAAGAGAATGCTGTGCAAGGCCATGTGGGTTTGTACTTTTTCAGTCAATCCCAACAGCTCTATGCACAAACCTAAATTAAACTATGAAGAATCTGAGGAAATTATAATGACTGCAATTAGCTCCCAATTTATTTAATAAAATGGATGTTTCCAAAGAAAGGTCATATAAAAGGAACAGATTGTATGCAGTTAAACAAACAAACTAAAAACAATTTTTAAAAAAGTACTTTGATGCTTATATCCAAAGGGTGGCAAAAAAAAAAAGTTTGCTTTGATGTGATTCCAAGGAGATGTCCTGGCAAATAGAGAGAAATTTGGTTTCATCTTCTCCTGAATTTCCACTATGTATGGAAACTGTTAAATTATCTGGTAGAATTGGTGCAAAAACTCCCTTAGAGGTCTGTTTACTATGTGGAAGCGATCTTAATTGATATTACTGACATATTCTAGGTTATTTTAAGGCTCTTTGAATTGCATAATCTCATAGCTTTTCTTTCTCTTTTTTATCAAAAAAGTCTCCATTCTTAAACTTACAAAAAATAATTTTACATTTTTCTAATGTTTTATAATCATATATTCTGCATAGAGGTGATCCTGCACCTATAGACCACCTTGCAGGATGAATGTAAATCCACACACATTTTTTGGGCAATTGTCTAGCAGAATCTGTTTAAACACTGAATTATCTGATCTTACACAATTGAGTTCATAACATTAGTAGAAATACTGAGCATAAAATAATGTACTTATCACAGTCCAGAAGTCAGATAATTAAAGGTTTGAGAAATCAGATATTTCAAGTGGGCAAGGGGTAAATGCTTTACTGTGGCAATGCCAAAACCCTAGGTAAAATGGACTGGAGTCAATGGAAGCCAGACTGAGTAGTCAGATGAACGAAAGAATGTGTTCTCTGATGACAGGATTTGATGGAATTCCTGTAAACTCAGTTAAACTCAGGTATAGGAGAAGGCTACCTGGCGCAAACCAGCAAAGTTTATAAGGAAGGAAATTCAAGAGTATTTTATAAATGGCACTGTAGCAGAAAAAGAACTAATGCTATTTATGGCTACAGATTCCTGTGATTAGTCAGAAGGATTACAGACATCATTAATACTTAACACTAAAATGGTGTTTGGATAGTGCCAGTTCAGTACAGATGTTCTTTAGCTAGTGGGGATAGCATCAAACACAGCAGTAAAGGTGATCTATTGAAATATACTAAGATATAATTGTTCTCATCTTATTAATGGGTTGGAAAACATAGACATATAAAAAAAATCACAACCTTATAAAAGAATTTGCAACATCCGTTTTTAATGTTCAGCCAAGCTGTCTCATTAATGAAATCCCGGAGGAGCTGAATGTCAGGACTTCTGTGTGCTGCTGTTTGTGTTCAGCTTGAATTGTTCCATGGCTCTCTGCAGCCTTGGGGATAACCAGGGAAATCCCCACTGAGGAGTAGTCTGCAAATGAAGCTTAAGTTCTGCTCTAGTGTATTCTTCCTGCACTGGTAGGTTGTGGTACTGGGATCAGTAGTAGTTGGATGCTTCTGCGTAAGGGTAGGAGGGAATTAAGGCTCCTAAGGATTTTGCTGAAGGCTATAAAATTCTGGTGGGAATGAACAGGACATGAGGAAGTTAAAGCCAAGGATTTCAATGGTGTTCACTAAGCTTTGATGCCTGAGTTTTCTTAAGCTCAATATCTTGTAAATCAGTTTTCAAACTTAGACCCCAGCTCATGAGAAAATAATTAATTCCAAACAACAAGCACAAAATCCAAGCCACAGTTTGCCATATTTTGCCTTCTGGTAACTGAAACATGATTTAAATCTTTGCTTTCCTTTCCTTTGCTTCATCCTTTGCTTCAGCTTTTTTTTTTTTCCTGGTTGGCAATGTTATAGTGATTCTGGTATTCTGTATCCTCCTCTTGTAAAACAAAAGGAGTACACACCTTTCTGTGTCATTAATTACATTGCTATTCATAAACACATTTTTTTTTCAATGCAATAGCAATACATATTTATTCCCACACATCATATATATCATATATATAAAATATTAAAATTTTCTCATTTCATTTTTCCAATTACTACCATTTTAACAGAATTCTCCAGGATTAAGCCCTTCTCTCCATGATCTCAGTGCAGCACTAAATCTTGCATTTTTTACTGAAAAATCCCTTGATATTTAGCTGAGGAATGTTTTTTCATAGAAACCAATGTATAGAATAACTGTAACTTTGATTACTCACTGTGTAGCTGTGCAAAAACATATTTTGTATAACCCAAAGAAAAATAAAAGGAATTATTGTATCAAATTAGAATATTTCTTGTGAAGGACTTGGTCGTCAAAGTTTCCCCTGGAATTCCTGATTCCTACAATAAAACATTTTTGCATCAAACCCTGTTCATATTTCCAAGAAATACATTAGCCCCAATTGTTATGGCAGTAATGAAGGAAATCATATTAGTTTCTTAGATACCAGAAAAATAAATTCAATCATTCATTTCAACAGCACAACTACTTTTTTGGCAAAGATAGCCTGTGTATGTTCTTCTCAATGCTGGGACCTTCTTCCATACAGATAGATGGATTAAAATATGGGTATTTGATTTATCAAATCATCCCAATTCATCCACATAAGTGGCTATTCATTTCTGGGTTTAATATTTGAAAATTCTAATAGAAATTATACCTCTAATTATCTTGCAGATCACTGCTAACATTATTAATTATGACTCCGAACTTGCTGCCTGTCCTCTCTGTCCTTAAATAAAAATAGACCTGTATACATGCAGTAATGAATCAGTGCTTAGAACTGCCCTGATCTTGTTTAACATGCCAGTACAGGTATCCTGTGAGTGCCCTACCTGAAAAATTTCCTTTTAGCGATTTAAGTTTTAAGCTGTGGTTATCTCTGGTTCCTTGAGCTGCTTGTTCACATTCTGATTTATACATTTCCTAAGCCGTCACAGCACTTTTTGCTCTGCTGTAGTCACAAATACTGCCTGCTAGTGTCTGAAAGATTGCCTTTTGCTTTAGACAACTTCTCTTGATCCTTTTATTCTACCTTTTCTGCCTCAGTGTATTTCCTCCTATCAACACTCCTGCATTGCTTAAAACTTCTCAAGCTTTTGGAGAGGCAGTTTTCAGTTCTCTCACTTGGAGGTTTTGTTCTGATTCTGCTCAATTTCCTCAAAACATTTTCTTCAGCCCTGTTCTAATGACTGCAAGAAGGCTGTGAGTAGTTCCAGGCTGCCATTGCACTAGCTCATCTGCACACAATGTCACCTTTGATTTTCTTTCCCCTACCTACTGTTATAGTCAAACAGCAAAGATGAAAAAGACTAAACCTGATGACATTTGGTAAAAAATTATTTTTCTTCCTCAGCTTCCAAATCCCCAAATTGTAATCATACCTTCTGGCTTCAAGTGCAAAACATAAGCATCTTTGATGAAGCACTTGGGAGAGGTTCACAGAGCTAATTAACTGTGATGATATTTTTCTACAATGATTCGTGTGAGTATGACAGACAGTTATCAATCTGAGTGCTCTCTAAAGAACAAATGAAAACAATAGTTAACTGCTCCTTGAGGTTTTTGAGGTTTTAAATAGAAAATACAATTGAAATACGCGTGTTCTTTATGGCTGTCATTTGAAATACTGTACTACCAGTAGTCTCACAGAAGTATAGTTCAAACATGCACAGTGCAAAAGCCATTAAGGGTCCCTTCCCACCCTAAACCTTCTGTGATTCTATGTCTACCTTCTGCCCAAAGAGATTTCTATTATAAATTAATTGCAAGCAAAAATTCTGAGAATTGAGGTGTTGGATGGGGCTCTGAGCAACGTGATCTAGTGAAAGGTGTTCCTGTCCATGGCAGAGGTGTTGAAAATATGTGATCTGGGCTCCCTTCAACACAGAACATTCTACAATTCTGTGATTTGATTCTCAAAAAAAAAACAAAACAAAACCCAAAAACCCCCAAAACAAACAAACAAAAAAACCCAACAAAAACAAGCAAACAAACAAAAACCCCCAAAAAACAAAAAAACCCCACACCTCAGTTTTTGAGATCTGAGAATAAGAATGTCTTCCTCCACATGGGTCCACATTACTCATATATACCTCAGAAGGTCAGGCCAAGTAGTTGGACTTCTGGCCATAAAAGAATCATCCTTGGGTCAAACTTCTCTCAGTGGTGACAGAATGATATCTGACTAAAGCTCTTCCTTCGTTGAGTTTTTATAAGGGAGAAGAGACAGAGCATGAAAGAGACGGAGAGAATTCTTCAAACTGTATCATCAGCAATATTCATTCCTCACATATTTCATTACGCATGGTTTCCTCAAGAACTAGAAGCTCACACAACTGAATGACCACTCATATTTATCTAAGTTGTTAGTGTACTCCTGTAATCTAGCTCTTCTTAAAAGTCATCAGTGCAACCATGAGCTAATGTAGAAACGGAAAAACATTTGAAAAATGTGGGGAATAGTTGTCATGTCGTGGAAAAACTTAATAAAGGTTAAAAAAAATTAATAAAGGTTAAAAGTCAGTAAAAATAGAGTTATTTAGAACCCTGAACCTGTTCAATCACACTTACAATGCTCTTTAAAATATTTATTTTATTTAATGGCCTGGAAAACAGGTAAGAGAGCTACATCTTTTTCAGCTTCCTTCTCTTCCCTGCAACAGAAGCACTGATACAATGTTTTGGTTTTTTTTCTAATTAGTATTTACACCTCTGTCTTTTTCTGGTAAATGTATAACTTGTGTAGAATGCTATATTCTACAATCTCTGTGTTTCACCAGCACAACACAGCCTTTTTCTGATCAGTGGATTCTGATAGAAACTCTTGTCCCCAAGGGCTTCCCTCAGTAGAACAGACAGACACAGCATAATGAAACAAAACAATGTGTAAACACAATGTACCCAGAATTAATGAGGTCTTTAGTCACAAGGTAAATAATAGAGAAAAAGAAAGCAGAATAGGCAAGGGGAGAAAAGCATGTGGGTTCTGGATGACATTTTAGTAGACATGAGAAAAAGTGACATAAGGAACTGGTCTATTCTTATTCTGCCATTTGTCTTAGAATAAGGCCTAGGGATCTAAACACGCCTGAAGCTGAACCCTGTTACTGCTACAGGAAGAAAATATACAAAGAAGGTATCCCAAGATATTCAACTCCTTGAAAGGGAATCTGACTACAGAAGAGAGTTTTGATCTGGGAGGATGAACAAAACTTACTTACCACCAGAACATATTTTCCTGTAAGAGTCAAACAGAGTAAACAAACATAGGACCTTTTCTGGAGCAAATGAAATACATAGTAATTAAACCCCAAAATATATATTTTTCCACAAGGCATGGACAGATTAACTGAAGCTATTTATAATGGTACTATCTGTTGAAAATTGAGAGGAACAGAGACCATATGTTGAACATAAATGGTGCTACAAATTACACGGGAAATAGAGGGGTAAAGAAATTTGTTAAGATGAAAACTAAGAAATTATATTAGGTTTGGAATTTATATTTACAAAGCTGTGACTATATCTGAGTTAGTCTCTGCTATCTTTTCTTGTAGATCTCCACAATCAGTGAAGGCATTTTAAAATATCTGTTTTGGCAAGATAAGGTTAATTTTATCATGGAATAGCCAATTTTTCTCTCTGGGGACCATAAAGAGATGATAACTTAGATGTATAAATCTGTACCTGATTAGCTAAATCCTATAAGATTACTTTTGAATGTTGGGTTGACATCATGCCAGATGGGAAAAAAATCCAAACTTTTAAAAGTGTCTGGAACCAAATCAAAACCATTCTCACAACAGAAGTTTTCTGCAAGGCCACAAGGAAGACTCTTGAACTTAAATCCTTTGCAGCCAGCTTGATGCATGTCTATGTGCTTTTCTTCTGGTGAGGTAAGTGTGGGGAATGTTGGATAAGAGGATCCTGGATTTCTAGATGTAAGAGCAATAACTTGACTCATTTGTTCAGAAAAAAAAGATTCCACTGAGCAGGGACATGGGAAACAAATAGAGCAAAAAAAAGAAATTATCCATAATTCTTTGAGCTTTAAGCATTTTCCTCTGATGAAAGCTAGTAAGACTTATTAGAGACAAGTAGGACAGATCACACTACTGCTCCTAGAGCTGCAGAAGTGACCTGTGATGCTTCAACAACATTGAGAGCTTTGGTTATACAGTACATGCTTTTGGAAAGATATGTTCTGTTTACCTGCATCTGTTTTCTCAGCTAAGTGCAAAAGAAATAAAATATTCAGAAGAACTATGTTCATAATCAGAACATAAGTATACTGTTGAATGGACAGCTGCCTTTCAGACCATCATTGGTTCTTACTGCATAGTAAAAGTATTTATTTCCCAGCAGGTCCTAAGTATTAGGAAAAAAATAAACTTGGCCTGCTGTAAGATGACCTTAGTGCAACACAGATCTTCAAACCCTGAAGTTCACTTCTAGATTTGTCTGTTTATAGAGTTGATTTAACTGAGGGAACAGATTTGTAGAAGAGTGGAATAACTGAGAGGGAACAATATATTAAACTTTTGATTGATGTGTGGCAGGATGCCTCTTAATTTGCTATGTGTGCACCACACATTGTTTTGGCCAAACTCGCAATGATTGCTTTGAGATAAATGAACAAATCTTGCCAATGTGTATCAGTACCTACTTGCAATACTTACATCGTCTACAGAGTGTTCTGCAAGGCTGACAGGCTGAAATTCATTCATAAGTGTGTATATTGAAAGGAACAGGATAGGAACATAACACAGACAAGAAATAATACCATCTGTTATATCCATCTTGGGAGGCAACAAACTGAAGAAAAACTGGGTGCCTAATGATTCAGTGACAACACAGGTAATAATTATATAGGCTATGATTGCAGGCATCACCACTTGAGCTAGAGCCATAAGTATCTTTCTTTCTCAGTGGAAAAATATAGTTTACTCATATTCACTGTGCCTTACCTTTCCTCATTAGCTAACTGAAGAAAAATAGCAGACAAGAATCCACAGTTAGTGAGATGAGTGTCATCCCTGTATTCATATTCTGTTAGGAGCAAGACCAAGATTGCTTTCAAAATTCCTGAACAGAGCAACCAACCAATGTAGGTGGTTGCTAATGTTATTTTCAAGGAACAAAAATACCTTTCCTCTTAAGAAGAAACTTGTCCTAGACTGCCAAACTGTGACCGTAAGCCAAATTATTCCAGTTTCACAGATGTGCACTGATACTGCTCCATTTCCTTTAGCACAACTAAATGAAAGGTGCAGATACACAGCTTACAACAATGCTATTGCTACAGAGCACAACATGCAGCAAGCTGTCAGATTCAGCATGTTTGAAATAAGGGCCCATTTTAGAAACAAGAAATATAATCTCAGGGGTGTGTGAGCACAACCCTGAACTGAGTGTTCAGTGCACAACATTCAGTAATTACTTTTCTCAGTATGATTGCCGTTTTTGAGAGTGTAGAGCAGCCATGAGGTTAGGTCTGTGGAGTTATGGGTTCGTGATCTGAGCAGCCAAATTGTGTTAACCACTGCACCTGTCAAAGAAGCCTGCCTAGTACACTCCTAATCGATGGAGTCAGTAGCACAGCAACTGACTGCATGTTGGGCTATCATTGTGATTTGAGGGAAAATGGCAAAAGACAGAGAAAATAAAATAAAAATAAACTCACAATTCAGTAAGTGTTTTGAATTCATGGATTTAGTGAAAGCTCCCAAATGAAGGGAAACAAACCAAAAGTGGTAAATTCAACAATGTAGCAACTGTAGTAACAACTGTCATTTGAAACATTTGAAATTACAATTTTTCCAGGGGCATAATTTAAAAAATAAATTAATTAATTAATTTAAAAAGCACCTGAAAGCTTTGAAATAGCACCTCTCTCCCCAAGTGCCCTTGAATATTCCAGAAATAGATTTATGTTGATATATCTCTTGCTGGTTTTAATCAGGCTCTTACAGGTTCTTATATCAGCACTACTTATATGTATTACTTTCTCCATGAAATCCGTTTCCTTGCAATGTACAGAAGGAGGTTGTCATTATCAGTAGCCCAGGTAAAAAAACAAACAAAAACAACAACAACAACAAATAAAACAACAGGACACTTTAATAAGAAATCACAAATCTCAAATTCAAAACTCACTTTTAAAGGAGCAGTCTTTCTGGTATTGGATTTTTGACAATACATGGTACTCTGAAGGTATAAATTGCAGCACCATATGACTCAAGCAGTAGTTTCAAAGTGAACAAGATTGATTTTTATAAAATCCATAATGAAATGATTGCCTATGGCTCAGTTTATTTTCTTAGAGTAAGACAGCATTTGGAAGAAAGAAGGCAGTTTTTAAATTTTTTTTAATGTTTTGACAATTTAAGACTTACTAATGTCTTATTACGAAGCATTCTTGACTAATGGTTTTCAGCATTTGAGCACTCAGAGGTCATGAAGGCCGCTTACTGTGTGTTTTTTAACTTCTGTGTTTAGTCTACCTATGTGTGACTGTGAACTGTTGGATGTTAGCTCCTGGGTCTTCAGCATTAACGTGCTTCATCAGAATTTCCAGTGAAGCAAATGGGAATTTAATTCTGAAGGTGTTCAAAATTATAATCAGACTTCCATTATATTTCTTTGGAGTTACTTTACCAAGTGTGGTTTTGCTGAGTTTATACCATTTGAGATTCAGCACTAAACACTGCCTAAATTTCTAAATTCTTCAAACACAAAAGGAAAGCTTGAGTTTCCCAACAGTGATAGTATAATTACAAAATAAATGTTTACAAGTAGCAACTTTCACAGTTCTATGGGAATGCTATTTCAATTGCAATTAAGGACTGCCCATGAGTAAATGATTGATTATTATTAGATGAAACAAGATACATTACTTTTTTGTGTTGTGTTAGGAAGGAAAAATGGGGGAAAGTTAAAGCAGGCAAAGTTGAAAGTATCTGAGAGGATTTATTTAACAAGGAGATCACTGACAGAATAATAAGTACCCATTGAATCTTTGATGAATTGTACATATAGTTTGCATTTTCTGAATCGGAAAAAAAATGACATTCATTATGACAAAATAAAACAACAAACAAAAAGTGGAATAGGAAGTAAAAAATTCATTGAAAGGTATTTTTTGTACTTTTTTTTTTCTTCTATTGAACTAATTTACTGGCCATGTAAAATAGAGATTTAATTGGAACAATTTGCCTTTGATGCCAATGCTTCGGGAAAAAATTATTATCCCAAACCCATAGCAACAGGAACTCCACAAAACTCTTTTCTTTAAATGTTTTGTTTCATACTTTGAACCGTAAGATGCTGCTGAAGAACATACAGCATTTGTCAGCTTTGTTGTTGACAGTGGTAGTGCATCCATTAAGGGGTTTGCTCATTTAACACCCTTCCTTCTCTCCAGGTCTTCCTTTACATCATATTATTAAGTTCTACACTTTTTTCCCCCCTCCCAAGTTCATGTTTTTCCATCTATGTACATATATCTGTCCATGTATTTTCAGCCTGAAATGTATAAATCTACCTACTTGGAGTATATTTATGAGATATAAGAATATTAGAAATGCATCAGGGTCAAGGTACAGACCAGTGTACCTATTGTCTTTCAAAACATCCATCACTGAACCTCCCAACAGTAAAATAATTGCATGGTGCTACTAGAAAAAAAGTGAGCTGCATAGAACAGTAAGAATTGTTCATGTATTTGATTGATTAAAGTTGAACTCCTTGGCATGCGTGAAAACCCTGTCATTACCTGTAAAAGGCTCTTTGCTTTGTTTTTAAATTAGTAGTCATATTATTATGAGAAACAGGTAACATCTGGCTCTCCTAGCTGCATCTGTGAGTTACCATATCTAGCACTAAAATGTGGAAATGTGGAAATGTAGAAGGATGGAGACTTGTAGAAGAAATTCCTAAGTGAAACACTGATTTATCCTGATAAAAATGTCTTATCTGCTCCATAACTGGAGTTCACATTGTAAAATATTACCCTATCCAAATGCTAGTAAGTGACTGAAAGGCAAGCTTCACATTTCCTCCTCCTTTTCTCCTGGTAGTACATGTTAAGCATTTCATTTATATTGCTATCAGTTACCTAAAGGAAGAGCTTCAGAGCTGTAAGCGCATATGAGCGTGTACATTTTAGTAGTTTAGTAATTAAGCTGGCATTATAATGCATGTCAACAATCACAGCAGGCTTCAATGAAGAGTCTTATTAGAACAGATATTGAAAGAACACCAGGGTGGTAGTCACAGATTAGCGGTACTGGCATTAGCAAATGGACATTGTGAACTCAGGTAAGGAAACATAATTTATTAGTTAGAGTAATGCTAATGCTGTTAGCTCCCCGTGGTAGCTAATTAGAGGTGCCAGATAACGTTGATTCATTTAAGGATCTGTTGCTGTTTTTTATTACAGTTCTAGAATATGCAGCTGTACAGTACAAAAATGATTAAATGAGAAAACAGGTCTTTAAAATAAATCTGTGTAATTCCTAAATGCAATTTAACAAAAATAGTTTAAACAACAGTAGTATATTAATAAATTAACATAAATGTTCCCAAGAGAGCTGTGAATCTCTAAAACTCACTCTAACTGGAACAAAAACTTGCTGCAAATCCTTGACATAGAAAACATAGGCCCATGCACAAGTGATGAAAAGTGGGTTCTTTCCTCTAGGCTTGTTCCCAAACTAATGGCTTTAAGTGGCTCAAACTCTTTCAATTGTAGAATGACAGAATGGGTAAGGTTGAAAGGGACTACTGGAGGCCATCTTGTCCAGTTCAAGCAAAGGCCCCAAAAACACCTTCCTCAGGATTGTGTCCAGACTATTTTTGAGTATATCCAGAGGATGAGACTCCACAACCTCTCTGGGTGACCTGTTCAACGAAGTATTAATAATTCCCTCTGCAACCTTAAGTAGAAAATTTTACATTTTAGCCCATCTGAAGCTTAGTCCTCTCAGGAACTCCTGATGTCCCTTCGTGTTATCAACTTATGCTCTACTATATTTACCAAAACTTTACCTGGCAGAGAGTCTCCCCTACCTGGGCATCTTCTGTAACCTTTGTGAAGAGAAAGGCTCTTCTCTTTCATCTTTCAATCTGGGCCTGACTGCAGCAGCTGAGGGAGACCAGACAGCTCTTTGCAGTGCAGTCATACTCTGATAGTAAAAGCCTATTCTTAACCCTGTTTTTTACACAGTTTGTGGCAAGGAGCAAGAGAACATAAACATTTTAAGATGCCATATGAAAGAAAAAGCAGTAATTCTATTGACACTTCTGATTTAGCATGCTGAATAATTTGACTGTATACCTGATAATTTGTGATGTTGAATTTTTATTCGTCATGTCATCTTTGGACCTCTTGGAGTACATACTTTAGTAGTTCTGCTTGATTTTGGTGTCCAAAAAGAGATTTGCACTGTTTCCAAGGGTGTTTTTGTTTAAATGAAGTCGTACCAAGCCATTCCTCTGCTGATAGTTTACAAAAAACACAACAGTGGCTTGAGTCACTGGGCCATGGAAAATTGGAATGGATTTCTAAGAAAAGATAACATATGAATTAATGAGCAAATAAAATAAATCTTCTGTACAAGTATGAGCACCAAGATCCCTTGGCACAAAGGACCACTATCCAAAGAAACTCTTACTGTCTGCTTTGACAATCATGTGTGTGTTGAAGTGTTCAAAGTACACATTGAGTTGATAGTTGCTTCAGAAGAGTCTATTTGGTCAAAAATTCATGTTCCTGTAGATTTGCAGATTAAGACAGAAAAGCTTCCCAGGAAGCACTAGAATGTCTTAAGTCAACCATCATTATATTATGTCACAGGGGATTTATTTCACTTTAATCTTTCCTGAATTCTTTTCTGAAAGTGTGTGGATGGGTTTATTCAGTAATTTATTCTGTTTTTTCCTGAACCAGTTTATGAAAGAAAGGAGATAAGATGTTAAAGCACCACAAAACATGATATTCCTTTCTTTTTCCATGATAACTGAAACTGTACCTTTATCAGGACATATGTTGAGCTGAGGACACAACTTCATACACAAGCCCTGGTTGCATCCCAGTACAACTGACATCTCTCCATGAAGAAGACTCAGTCTCTAGTAGTCCTGAGTTCACATTGTATTGCTAAAATAATCCAGCTGAAAATTAGTCATTAGTAATCTAGAAAGATATTCTCATTAAATAAGCTGAGAAATGGAAAATTAGAAATTTGTGAGGCTTGACCAAATATCTAAGTCCTGAAAATAATTATTGGATTCCAATTTAAATAAGAATTAAAATGTTATTTAGGCTCTCCAGAGGCTACTAAATCTCTCCTAGTGTATTCAATATTATTTTTTTCCTCTGAAAATCTTAAATAGAGAAGACTCACCTGAAGCATGTCCCATGTATGCTATGTCAGAGCTGCTTTTCTGAAGTGTGTGGTAGAATTGGGGAGGAAACAGTGGGGGCCTGGAAGTGGTCCTTGCCAGAAAAACCAAAGTTCTGAACATGCCAGAAGGATCAAGGTGAAATCATTAAGAAACACTCAAACATAATTTATAAATCAAAATTCTTACCAAGTAATGAAGTGAGAAATTAGACCAGTTTCCAAACAATAGTCCTTTGAAAATTATCAGTCAGCTGTAGCATCTTCAAAATTTGGACACGTCTATTTTTAAATCTAGGAAAAAAGACTGTTGCAACAGTCACTCAGTTTCTCTTTATTCAGGCACATTGTTAACCAGACAAATACATTCAGATATACGCTTTATATGCTTTCTGGTGACATATCCAGTGGTAGGTGTCTATTTGGGTGTATATTATGGGGTTAATGGAGTCACCAAAAGCAGAGGCAGTGATTATGGAATCAGCTATGATCATCTATGTGAATTAAATAAAAGGTGTTTAAAATCAAGAAATGAGGCAGTGGGATACCTGGCATGTCTTACAGCTAGGAGTAAAGGATGTTAAAGTGAGAAAGAGTTGAAATAAAGTTTAAGTGATGGACAAAAGAGGAAATATTCGTGCCAGATGGAACAGGAAAAATAAAAATTCAATTTTTTCATTAATGATGTCTAATTGTGCGCAGGACAACACTGTTAAGTTAACTAGTTCACACTACAAAAAGAAAGCCTTGAGATCACAGACTAGAGAGAACAATTCACTATTGTCTGGGGACTACCGTACATGTCCTTTTCTTTAAATCTTTCATCCCTGTGATCCTAGATCATTCAGAGCTCTGTGAGTTAAGCCTTTTTTACAAACTGTTGACTCTACTGGAAATCCAAGGATCATCCCAAAGTGCTTTAGGCAATTTCAGCCTGAGGTTAAAACAACCAGTTCTGAGACGGTCAGGTGTGAAACAAATAAAACCCCTGTTCAGTAAGGGCATTACCCCAGAGACCCAGCCTCAGTGCTGCTTGGAATTCTGCTTTTCTGAATGTGTGCACTAAGTTTGGGAATGAGTATTAGATTTACATGCTATAATGACCCCAAATTCACTTCTTAAGAAAAAGATGCAAAATACCCCACGTGAATTGCAAAATGGATGAAGCAGCAATTCTTCATGTTGCTGAGAGAAAAGCACAACCCTGATCAAGTCCAGAGGTAGCAAAGATATCTTGAGTTTTATCAAATCATCTAAAGACTGATGCTCAGTTATTAAGGTAAATGAAACCCTCTTGCATTTTCCCAGTTAGGAGAATGAGGAAGAGAAGAGAGATTATGAAAGAGGAGAGCTACACAGGTGGTGAAGGGTCTAGAGGGGAAGCCTTGGGAGGAGTGGCTCAAGTCACTTGGTTTGTTTGGCCTGGAGAAGACTGAGGGGAAACCTCATTGTTGTGTGCATCTTCCTCACAGCGGTAGGCAATGGGGCAAGCACTGATCTCTTCTCTGTGGTGACCAGTGACAGGACCTGAGAGAATGCCCTGATGATGTGTTAGGGGAGGTTTAGGAAAAGCTTCTTCACCCAGAGGGTGGTGGGGCATTGGAACAGGCTCCCCAGGGGTCACAGCACCAAGCCTGACAGAGCTCAAGGAGCATTTGGACAATGCTGTGGGGCATGTGGTGGGACTCTTGGGGTGTCCTTTGCAGGGCCAGGAGTTGGACTCAATGAACCTTATGGGTCCCTTACAACTCAGGATATTCTGTTATTCTATGATTCCATGTTTTTGCACTTTCACGTATCTAGATTTGCTCCTCTATAAGGCTAACAATAGGAATAAATAAGAAAGTGGCAGGGAACACAAATGTACAGGAGACATGAGATTTGAAAATAAAATACTGCAATAGAAGGAAAGCAGAGCTGACTTTTATTTGAAGCAGCTGCTGAGTTACTGGAGGACATGGCCCTCTGGCTGCCCTGCCATCAGACACCTTTGAAAGATCCCCAGTGTGAATGGCAGAGTGGGTCAAGAATGACCCAACTCAATTCCTATTTTATTGTTTTTCGTTGTAATCTGATTATCTGGGGCTACCATGTGTCAAAGTGACATTGTTTGACAACTGCATCAAATTCACAGGAGCACAGGAGTGTGTAAGGAAAAAAAAATGCACTTCATTCAGCCCTATCAACCTGCCTTGGGGACTGCATGCACTTTTTTTGGTTTCTAATCTCTTTCCCTTACAGTACAAATAGCTAATATCTTGAATAACTCTAATTAAATGTCACACTGTGGAAGATATGATTTGTCAAGTAACCAGATGACTGGTACAGCCATGGTGCCTGGAATCAGGAATACAAGGGGCTATGATGACTGAAAAACATCTAGCTTTAATTTTTATGTTTAACTGCTTGGTTTCCAGTGAATGTAGAATCTACCAAAAGAGTGGGAATATGGATTGTTTATTTGTTAAATACAGTTTAGAATCAAGTGATTATGTCCTAGCGAGACCATTCAATTCTGGCCATATTTTTATGACTTCACAATATTTTATAAAATCTTTTTACACATCAGAAGCTCATTTACTTTTGTAATTATCAGATCCCTATTTTCCTTCAATGCAGTACAGAGAACTCACAGAGGAGAGTTTAAGCCGCTATTTTAACAGTCAGAAGCTGCTGCAGACACAGGCCCAGAAATCCAATATAGAACATAAATTATTTACCCACAACTGCATAATCAGGGTCATGCTGGAAGAGGTACCCAACAAACAGCAAGGTGCTATGAGAGGTGCTGTCAACATTTCTGTTAATAGACTGACACTCAATTTTTGTCCCAGCATGTGTGTTGGCTATTGTGCTGCTGGAGATGATGTCTTTCAGATGAGACAGAAAATTAGCTTCCAACTACATGTGGTCACTAATGATCCCATGCCAGCCTCTGTAAGAGCAGGAGATACGCAGGTGTCCTTCGGTTCAGATAATTGCATTTTGCTGATTCAAATTTCACCTGTGGTTTTAATCAGATATGATATTCTTAACTTGCTGCTCTAACCTGTTATGTAGGTTCACTGTTAATGGATAAGGTCTGAGGGAGATATAAGTCTTTAAGTTTGTGATAGAAATTCTTAACAGGAGAACTGTCCCATTGTTATTGCTGTGAGGACACATTCATTGGCATTTTGAAGAACGGCATGGGAAGGTGATTGTGCCAGCAGTGCAAAATGAAGAGGGGAAAATTCCATTAAATTATAATTTACTTATTTTCCAACAAGCTATTAAAATAAATATATCTTGACTTAAAAACATTTGAAAAGAGGATGCATGCAAGTGAGGAGAAAAGAGCTTAACCATGCTCTTAAGCCTCCAGATTTTATTCTAACTTATGTTTCTAGCTTAAATCTTATGAGCCCTAGGCAGACGGTGTGGTAACATCATGGGGGAAAAAAAGTGAATTAAGTAATAAATCAGTTATTTGCCCAGGTTGCAATCACATAAAAGAATCCTAAATCCTTCTTGTTCCATTCCTAAAAGGACCAGAAAGGCTGAATCATGAAAATTTTATGAAACTTTCATAAGGATGTGGGATCAGTACAGTGACATTTGCTTGAAATTCATGCTGAGAGATGTTTTCTCTCCCCCCAGCCCTGGAAATGTTCCAGGCCAAGTTGGATGTGACTTGGTCTGGTGGAAGATGTCCCAGCCCATGGTGTGAGGGCTGGAACCAAATGATCTTTAAGATCCCTTCCAGCCTAAAGCATTCTGTGGTTCTTTGATTCTATGACCTGTGTTCATGTTTGTAGCTCCTTTACTGTCTCTCACATTGGTGTTTTTAGTTTGGAAAATCAGATAGTGATAAGTTTTCCAAACCCCCCTCCCCCAAAAACTGTAAGCTATGTGAGATACACAAAGAAATCTAGATGCCAAAGTACTGCCAAGGGAGACAAAAAGACACAAGCAGTAAATTAGACTCAACAATAGTTTGTAATGTGACAGTTCAGAAAACATGACTGAAAGCTGTGTACGCAGAAGTGGCATGTCCTTGATCAGGTTTCTCTGGGTAGTACTTTGCATCTGAAATACTGTGTATAGACTGTTCCTGTCAATAACCGGTGAGGGAATCAAACAGCAACAAAAAAACCTCAGGCTGGCAGCTGCTCATGGAAGGCACTGGAAAGGATTTGGATTTGTGATTAAGCAGCTGAAATGACTGAATAATGAGGAGTAATTAGAAGGCTAATTTATGACTAAACATTTAATTTTGATGATGGAGGTCAATGGGAGTTTAATCATTAACTGTGAAGGAAGATTTATCAGTCGTTAGTAGAAAGTTATTTACCATTATTTTTGCCATCATCTTACCAGAAATGATTTTGACATTTATGAATTATATGCAAAAAACCCCCCCTTATGAGGGCTGTAGTTACCAGAAAAGAGGCAAGAACTTTGTTCAAAAGCAAACCTTCCCAATGGTATTTCCCAAAATAAACCAGTGATGCAAATCCAGGTGGTCAACATGTAGGTAAGCTAGCAGTCAGGGCTTGTAGAAAGAAGAAGCTAAGGTGAAACCTCCAGTGACTAGATGTTCAAACAGGATTGACCTTCCGCCATGATTATTTTGTATGACTTTATGTGATCAGTATAAAAGTGGATTGTTCCATGAAGACAATACTGAATTATTGTCAGCTATATGTTCTGTAAGGCAGTTGGAGTAAAATGAGAATAACCATGACTCTCTTTTATAGTATGAAAATAACTCATTCAGATTTCATAACTGATGGTAATTTCAGCAAGAGCAAGGTGATTTTTCTTAAAACAATACTTCACATTCCAACAACAATAACAACAACAACAACAACAACAAAACAGTTTTTGCTTACTTCTACTATGATAAGGCACATCCTGCCTGACTTTAGATTTTTATCTAAAAAAATGCTTAAGATCCTTATTCTTCACATGTTCCAAGATGAGAAACATTTAGGTGGCATGTTTAAACCACATCCTTGGTTTGATAAACATCTAAGCCTATTATTACTTTAATTTCTTGACAAAATTAGAAAAAGATAATTAGTCAGGAGGAGAAAAATAGGCTTCAAAGTTCACTAAGAGCCAATGGTGCATTTCAAAGAAATAAATCCAAGTTGCTATTTGAAACATTGTTTAAAAACTGTACCATAATAGACCCTGAACTGTCTCTAGTGGTTTTTAGAATTGTCTATTAAAATGCACAATAAATCATACATTAATGAAAAGCAGATATTTAGCAGGTATTATTTATCTGGGAAAGAAAGCAAACAGATTAAATGAGTGTATCTGTTTTATAAAGAAGGGAAATCACCTGGGCAACATTTTGATGTTATTAATTTTATCTTCACAATTACTTATTTCGTCTTCTTTCTAGCACATATTTTACCATTTAAATGTGGGTTTACACAATAGAAACTTTAGTAAAGCAGTATATACAGCTTTCAGACAGACACCAGTGCCAACTTACACTAAATATTGGCCACAACAAAAAGACCAGCATAACAGTCTCTGAGCTTAAAAGCTAGAAAATTTCCTTTCTGATAGCCATAAGGATTTTCTGTGTGTATGTTTTTGCATGACAAAAGACTACAAGACTATTGCAGACAAAGTAGCTACAGTCTTGCGAGTTTTATAGCCTATACATTTAGCAAATAAATCTCACATCTGTGGCTGTTGATTATTACTTTCATTATTATGGAGAAAAGTAGACCTTTCTTTTGCTAAGCACTTATGCTTATTCTATTTTCCAAGATGTGTGTAAGCTAATGGCATGCTAATCAGGGTAATGATTTTAAAAAGACACTTTAGTAAACCTTTTAATTAAAAAAAAAAAAAAGCTCATGTTAATTAAGAGGAAGCACATTTAGCATTAGAGTTAAAAGGCATACTTAAAGCAGTCCCTCCTCTAATTCAAATTATTAAGAATCTGTGATCTAATAAGCCCAACATCAAAATTGTGATTATGAATGCTAGTATTTTTTTAAAGTAAACCAAATCTTTTTTCTTTTCAGCTGAATGGAATATATCAGTCATAAGGAAATGCAAATGTGTCTTGAAGTCTGATTCAAATCAATGATAATATCCAAAAGATAATACAACTCCAAGAATATTTATCATGTAGTTCATGGACGCTCTTGGTTTTTGTTTGAGAAAAAATTATGATCGTTATTAAGAATCTTTTGAAGTCACTCTTTTGAATATATCAGAGACAGTACTGCTCAAAGGACCTTGAAGTCACAAGTGAAATGATAAAATCAATAGGACTCTTCCCATTAAATTGGATAGCAGTGATCTACATTTCAAGGTGAACAGCTCTTTGCTTGCACCCATGGATGACAAAGCCAACATTTAGGTCCTCCCATACTCTAAAACTGGAAGCAAGTAGTGTCTCCAGGGAGTTAATATTTACCAGTCTGTGTCCTCAGCTATTTAAAAGTCTGTTTTGGTCATGGCCTGTCTAATGTTCACAACAGAGATGTTGGGTTTGTGTTCTCTGGCCTTTCACACAGCAGCTGTTTGTTCAGCTTTTTTACTTAGAGGCTGTGAACCACCAGGAACCATGTTGCATCTTCCAGAGTGAACTCTGGAAAAACACAAGCAGGGGCTTTCTCATGTCCACCATCCAGTGACCTAGAGACTGGTAATTCACCTTATACACTGTAGAAACAGCTCTCAGTTTCACCTGAGGTATTTGTGTTTGTACCTGCTATCAGCCGGGTAAATGCTTTAATCAATATCCTGATATTCTAATTGCTCATTCCCCCCAAATTAAAACATTACCTGAGATTAGCAATAAATATTTACATCCATTAAGAGGGAAAATGTGGCCGTGTACCTAGTTCTATGTCCTTTTAATTAGAGAATATAGGCAAGGAGAGCTAGAGGTCAGTTCAGGTTCAATAAATACTTAATGTAACACTCAAAATATCTGGTTATATCCTGGGTTACTCTGTTTTTTCAGTCTTTCATGGAATATTTACTTCTTCCAAAACAAAACAAAAGAATAGTTAGAAGGTGGCTAGGCCAGGAAGTATTTTAAGATAATCCAGCAAATAGATATATATTAGACATGCAACCTAGGTGACCTGGTGACTACTAGTTTAGGGGAAATTGCTACCTCCCTATCTTCCAGATGTGGTCCATAAGGAAAGACTGGTTTATGTTCCTATCTCCATGGGAAACCTGATTCTTGTGAATCCAGAGATTACAGAAAACATAGGAGATGTTGTCATCGCCCGTTTTGAAGTGGTTTTCCATTGGCTCATCCTCAAATTGATTCATACTTATTCTGCTTTCCAGTGGCTTCCAGAAGGCAGAAGACATTAATTTTTAGAGACTTGGCATTAGTTTAGTTCTTTGCTGAGTTTGGGCATTCATTACAGTCAAATTGAAGATGCTCCTGCACTCTGCCTGAGAGACCTCAGAGTCCAGTATATAATTACGATAAAGGTGCTCTGTTCACTTCCATGAGCAAAATTTTGTGGAATGAATGCTTCTTGTAGTTTTGGGAATGTGAACTACAAAAGGGCATGCCAGTATTTTGAGTGTAACATAAATTAGTAATTCTATCTATATCCTAAAAAATTGGAATAAACTAAGATATGATGGTCAAAAATCATTCTAAGAATAATTACTGCAGATAGGATGAAATGACAGAGCAATTTCTGTTATGTTCAGATCTTTTCCTGCATGAAGGGAAATCTGCATGCTATATCTACATAATTGATGAGACATGAAAATCTTTTTTATGTTTTGGCTTCTGTGAAAGTCTTTTCCTGTTTCCTTCCCATAAAAATTAAATAAATACTACCTAGTGCTTAGAGTTCATATGATTCTTGACTCCCTTATGATGCATTTCACCGATGTTCATTGCACTGAATTCTGGTGCTGTACAGCTGGCTGCTAAGAAACAGGGCAATGAAATAGCATGGCTACAGAAAATGCAATCCTGTCATCGCAGACTGATCAACAGACTTCTCTGCCAAGATTCTGATTAGCTCTTTTGATATACTTATGCATTGGATTTTCTTATTGCAGCCAGACATCTCAGATTTAGAGGCCACAGAAAGAGTGGCAAAATAAAATAAAATAAAATAAAATAAAATAAAATAAAATAAAATTAAATTAAATTAAATTAAATTAAATTAAATTAAATTAAATTAAATTAAAATAAAGGTGTTGTTCAATGTTGGTGGCAGGACTAAACGGTTCAGGAAATTCCTCTTGAATCTATCTGCTCTGGGGCATATACCCTCCAGATAAATGTACCTCAGTATGCAAATCTCACTTATTTGAGAAAAAAACCCTCTCTCGTTCACTAGACATGAGGCCTTGAAATTGCCTTGCTTCAGATATACTTCTTCTTCTTCAGGTAATAGTTTTATTCACATAAAAATAGTCACAAGTTTATTATGTACTACTTTCTTTTATTATTTATTTGAAGAACTAAACTTAGAAAACATTTTGGCAAGGATTGGAAAAGGATTATTTAAGGATAATTTAAAAAAATAATTTGGCACACTTCAGACATCTTATCCAGCACAGAATATTAATGGTACCTCCTTGTAGTCCCGAAAATGACTTTCTTTGAAGTATTTTTATCCAAACTATAGCAGAAATTTATAGGACATCATGAACCAGGGAAATCATCACTTGACTCATCTCAGGCAATTGTAAGTCCTCTCCACAGTTTGTATTTTCTCAGCTATTACACAATCTCAGACATCTGTGAGTGCTCTTCCAGGATTTAGTAGGACTAAGGAGGGCTCCCTCACTACAACTTTAATTTTATGAAATGGGAAATGCGATCACTCGAGTATATTCATATTATTGAAATAATGCAAGAAACAGGTGTTTTCTAGTAAGAACTCAGTTCCCAGTTGCACTGTTCCATTAAACAGATTTCCCTACTTCTCTGTTGTCTGACAGTGACCCAGTTCCAGAGGCAGGAAAACTTCTAAATGTTGTTCAACATTTCAAGGTTTAATTCTCAAGAAAATAGATCTATTTAAATAAAATAATTTATATACATATTACACTAGCACTTACATAATCTAAACACAATTGTATGTGGTTAAGAAGGGAGCAACTAACGGTCATTAGATTGATGCACTTTTTATGGGCTTATAAATTGCTTCAGAAAAATAAACGTGCGACTCCACCTACAAAAAGCTTCATATTTCTAAAACCAAAACCACAAATGGTTTTGAAGTTGCTCAAATATTTGGTTTCTTGTTTTTCTCATCAGTTTCATTTCTCCCAGGAGAGGAAAGTGCTAAAACTCCATTAAGACAGACCAACTGCTATTACAGTCATCCCAGATCAAAAAAGAGTAGGAAATGCTAGCAGTTCTACATTAAATTTTCAAGCAATTCCTCCTTAATATTTGCAGACTCTTGTGCACATTCTAAATCCTTAAGGGAATTAGGCAAACTAAATCTAGAATCCCTATCTTGCAGGATTTTCTCCTTATCCAAATGAACATGCCCAGCCAGGGTTCATTGAATAAGGACCATACAGCTCTTTGTGACATTCCTAGACAAAATTCAGATAGACACTGCAGTAATTTCATCTTCAGGACTATTTTAATTTTTTCTTAGAATTTGGGTTTTTAGCTAGTTCTGGTCTAATAGATGTACGGAAAACTAGTTTGAATGTGCACGAAGCCAATGTAAACTAAAGCCACTTGTTTTATTTCAAGCTATCACATTTCATATTTTGCTTCACTTACAGCAGCTTTGAATTTTGTAAAAAAACTTTACTGATCCACACATTTCCTTTTACTATTTAATTTGCAAGTATAATTCTACCAAAACAGAAAGGAAAATGAATCCTGGAAGTAATTACTACCAGCTAAAAACTTGAAAATGTCCAGTTTCGTAGCAATTTTCAAAAGTAAACTAAGGTGAATAAATCTTCTTTTACTTTTATTTTATTTCTTTTATTTCAAATTAAAAGAGCACAGCCTATTAAATACTTGAATCATATTTTAAAGGCATAGCATTGATGTAGCTATTCTCATCTTTCAAATAAGAACACATCAGATTTGATGCCTTACAATTTAAATTTTCCAAGACTCTTTTTTCTTTTCACAGCAATAATACTGCTGTGGAATAGAAAACTGAAAAGTTGGATTAAAATATTAAGTACAATTTTACTGATGTGAAAAATCAT
>JANRGV010000051.1:31148726-31183676 GCA_024734035.1 Alethe castanea | reverse complement strand
GGGTTTTTTTTGTTTTGTTTTGGTTTTTTTTTTGTGAAGGAAATTTATTATTTATGAACTTGGTCAGTTCTGTTTTCTTCTCTATGATCCTGGAAAGAAATATGACTGAGCATCTTCTGAACAAAAATATGCAGTTTTATAACTGCTGCTGCTGCAGTGTGGAACTATTGGTAGTCTTTGTGCAGTCAGAAGTTGCTTGTGCAAGTGAATGGTAAGATTAAAATACAGTGGGAATATGTGAAAAATATAGTTACTTTTGCAATGTTTTTATTGCTGAAATAATTTAAAACTTTTTATATTTAAGCATGTAACAGAAATCCTTCATTTTAATAGTTTTATAGTATCCATCAAAAGTCATTTAGTAAGTGTTCATATTTAAGAGATATAAATATATTATAAGATGCTTGCTTCTTCCATATACTTTCAGTACTGCAAGAGTAATAATGAAATGTAATTTCATGAACCTCAAAATACTGAAGATTTGGGAATGAAATGATTTATTTTAGGCTTATAAATTTTTCTGTCAGCTTAAAATCTTGTCCATATTGAACAAATTAATTGAAATCCATTGGAGACTATATAATCTACTTATATTTTCTGAAGTAGATTTACGTTCTTCAGCTACTTTCACATACTTCAAAAGAGGTGTGTCAAATTTTCAACAGACAAGGGTTTCAGTAGTTAAATTTTAAATGTCTGTGCAATGGGAGTGTCTGCAATCTCTTCCTTCTTAGTAGGCTGTTGTCTGAAAAGAAGTATCACTGGCCCTAACAGCACTATGAATTTGCTCCCAAATCTAATTGTATCTAGTGAAACATAATATCCCTTAAGTCATGGGTGGTCATTTGTTTTATCTTCATACAAATATTTTTCAATAACCAGGATGGGGGAGACCTGTGAAATGGAACTTGAATTCAGTCTTTTAGTTAAAATCAAACATAAAAGCTATGCTAAATTGAAATAATAATAGTCAGACAAGCTAATTCAGCATGAAAAAGTAAAATTTTGTATTATTATGTCTCTACAAATCCCTTTGCTTCAACCACATTAAAGAACTGAAGCTGTGAAGACAGTATAGGCTTCAGAGTTTGAGATCAGAGTCCTGTGGCTCTCTTGGAAACATATTACATTCAAAGTATCTGTTTTCATATTCTTACCCTGTAAAGTTTTGCATTTGCACAATATAATCCTATTTTTGTATAGTCCTACAAACTTTGTTATAGTAAGAAAAAAAAAATGTAACAACCTTTTAACATGAAAAGATGTTTGGGGAGACTTTTCACACGATGACTTCCTCTGCAGTGAGTCAAGAGGACAAGCCATCCAACCTCTTCCTGACTGAAATGATGGCAACACCACAAGCTCTGAAAGAAAAGTAAAAAATTTTGGTCAGAATAATTTGTGATATGCACAATTAATTGATATGCCTTGTCTTTATACTTTGCACTAGAACCTCCTGGGATTGGATCCACTTTTTATACTGCACTAAAAGCTTTTCAGTGTCTATTGTTGGTATTGATCACCAGTAATTTTCCTTAACAGATAAAAAACTTGCATTAGTGACTACAATCATAGTTAATATTACAGACAAAGGGACATAGTGGGTGGATATTTACAATTCATTTACTTTCACAAATTCACTAAAGTCTTTTGACTAAATAATTAATATTAAAATATCAAGAGGGAAAGAACAAGAGGAGGAGAAACAAATAATACATTAAAGTCTCATAAAGAAACAAATATAACAATCATAGTGCTAATTATCCATATGATCACTGCAATTCTCAACAGGCTGATTTGGTTTGAGCGAAGCAGAAATAGATTAATTCTCAAATTGCATTTGACTGGCTTTGCTTCTCGTAACTGTTGTCATTTGATCATCAGTAATGAATGTGTGCATACATACAATATATACTTTTATCGATTCAGCAAAACACCAGGTCCCCCAAAGTAAAGCTGCACCATTCTTAATATTATGCAACCAACTTGCACTCAAATAAGAGTGCCCAATCACCTTAATTGGTTACCAAATATATGTTTACCTGTTACTAAGTCTAATCATACCACATTAGTCACTGTCTAAATGTAAAGCAGTTAAGTTTGGTCCAGTCTGTGGTGGAACAAGGTTTATGGACAGTCATGGTGCATCTCATCCAGAAAGATTTCACAGGCACAGTGAAGGATATGTGAGGATTTGAAAACTCTTTTTAACTTGGATATCTGAGTGCTCTTGTCATGTCCCACTGGGTGTTTGCATTATGAGTACATAATTTCTTCCCTGTCTTATGCCCCATCCAAGTATAGCTTAGTTTATAGGTACATCTGCTCTGTAGATGACTTGGGGTGATCAGACAAGCCTGTTTGCAAAATCCCTGCTTCATTCATCCAGAGGTTAAACATATAGTGAATGAACAGAAGAAGAGTAGAAGGAGTCATTGCCATCTAAAGAGCCATTTCTGTTCCTACATGAAGAAATTTCCCATGGATTGCTGATAAAATTTTCAAATCAAGCAAAATTTGTTATTCCAATAAGAGCTTTACTTTTCCAGGCAGCCATTCTGATATTCTGTGTATATGTTGGTGGTGTACCTACAGCTGCATCTTCTTGTGCTTGGAATAGTTCTCTGAACAAAAGTCATACTCCAAGAAGACTAGACTTGGTGAAAAAAAAATATATCATTTGGTAAACCAAGAAGGGTGATATGTTTGGTCATTTTGTATTAAGTTCTCCAAACTCTAATCTTCATCTGTAAAAAATACTTCACTGACCATGCAGTAAAAAAAGTTATTCTGCAGTACAAAAATTTCTAGAACCTTGAAAAGAGAAAATATAGAGGCAGCCAACATTATCCAAACAATATACATTCTTGAGTAGAGCATAGTAGAGAAATCATGAAGCAAATTTTCTCTCACGTTAATAAAAAATGAAGTCTCCCATAGACCCTTTGTTCTTATGCGTTACACATGGAAGTAGTCCAAATTCCTAAGGGCTAAGGAAGCCAGAGCTGAGAGTGTGTAAGATTTTTTTCCTTTCAGAAGAGGGTTACACTGTGACAGACACTATAAAAGTTATCTGTATATTATCTGATGACTAATTGCTAAAGATTAAGATAATATCCTGCAATGTTTGTGAAGGAAGAGCTGCTTTCAGGATTATGGGTAGCGGAAGTTGACTTTCTGATTTCAGTCTGTGCTAACTGTCCTGATCTCAGCTGGAAGAAAGTGAAAATAAATGATTGGCATTATGCCCTCAGACAAAAGATTTTAATGCTTGCCATGCAAGGATGCCTCACTGCTAAGTACCCTCAACACTCTTTGCTCTGGAGTGTTGGGCATAGCCAAATATGAATGCTACAGTTCTGTTTGGATAACCACAGCTCCAATAATGAATCTTATACACATGTGAGAAGCAAATAAACCAACATCCTGTGTCTCCAGTGTGAAAACAAACATCCTCAAATCTTCCTACCTCTATTCAGCTGGAAAAGTCCTTATTTAACTTGCAATACACAAATCACAGAGATACCATCTAATATGGCATGAACCTAAGATACTGAATTGCAAACAAACAGGGTTTGCCAATGATTAAATTATCATTCAAGTGAACTTTGCAAAGTAAGGAAGCATGAACTGAATTTCTTTGGAAAGTTCCATTTGGATGGGCAAGTTAAATTAGCCTTTTTGAGTTGCTACAGGCTTTATTTTTCATGAGTTTGGCTGTTGTGTCATCATTTGTACCTGTACAGTTCCATTTTATTTGATTTATTTTTTTCAGTAGCCCATGAAAAAATAAAAATAATTCCAGCAAATGTTTCCAAACGATAAGGAACTATCCCACAAAATAAGAATAGATTATTGTTCTGAAATCCAAATTGCAGGACACAGCTAGTATAAGAACAGCCTAATTATTTCTATAAAATACACTATTAGTTTCTAAGATTGAAAAATTTTTACATGATACTATTGACTCCCTAGGGTTAAAAAAGTGCTGAAAATATATAATTTGCAATTACATGAAAAAAGGCCATGTGTGTGCAAAAATGGAAAGCAATACATCAAATTGGTCATTTCTCCAGATCAATATGCAGAGTCAATAGGTGGTTTTAAATATTTTTCAAGAAATTAGGGTTGCATCAAGAGTGAAATTGGTGTGTTAGTGCATAATACAGTTCTGGGGAGAACTTCACTGCTCAAGAGAGTCACTCTTTTTCTAAAGCCTCCCAACCTATTTTTACATGTGGTTGACCCTGGCTGGACAGCAGGTGCCACCAAGCCACTCTATCACTCTACCTTCTCAGCCAGGGGAGAGAAAATTAGATGGAAAAAAACTCGCAGGTCAAGATGAGGCAGTTTACTAATGCAAAAGTGGAAGGTTACACACACACACACACACACACACACACACACACACGCACAAAAGCAAAGGGAAGAAAAGACATATTCTTCTTCTCTACGTCCCATCAGCAAGTGATGTCTGGCTACTTTCTGGGAAGCAGAAGCTACTTTCTGGGCTTTAGCATGTCTAGTGATTGCTCCAGAAGGCAAATACTGCAAATAAAGAATGCTTCTCCTTCCTCCTCTTTCTCTTAGCTTTTATATCTAAGCTGATGTCATATGGTATGTAATATCTCTTGGGTCATCCAGTTTTGGTCAGCTGGCCTGGTTGCATCCCCTCCCAGCATCTCGCCCATCTCCAGCCTGCTGATGCCTGAGAGGAATGCTGAGAGACAGCTCTGATGTTGTTCAGCAGTAGCCAAAACCCTGATATGTTATCAACACCTTTCCAGTTGCCAATGGAGAGCACAGCACTGTGAGGGCTGCTATAGGGAAAATTAACTCCATCACAGCTAGTCCTAATATGTTAGGATAAACTCTTATGCTTTAAGAATGATGGTGGTTTCACTCTTTAAAATCACCACAAATCTAAACATGAAGGGATGAAATGATCAATTTAAAATATTTTATCTCAAAAATTGGTTCTTTGATATATTTTTAACAACTGCATAAAATAGACCAGTGCATATTTCAGGTAAAGATAATGGAAGGAACTTTTTTAGATTTTGAAAACCTTGAATTCATAAACAGCTCTTGGGAGGTGAGACTTTGAACAAAATGGTGGTCTCTTTATTGGGTGAGGGAACGAAAAGAAACTGAAGAAGACTTTAAGCAAGAATCCCATTTTCCAGTGAAGTCTAATTATATCTTCTTTTAGAAGATTCTTCTTGTATTCATGCCTTGTTATGCTTGAACAGAGCTGCATACACACCTCCCTTATATGTTCAAGAACTCCAAATGTGCTTAAATATTTATGTTCTCGAACGTAGGAAAGGTGGGGTGTCTGTATTGCTGAACTGATATTAAGGGCTACAAGTATATTCTGAAAACATTTATTTGGCAGAAACTGTAGTGTGCAAAGGGATTCATGAGGCACGAGATTAACAGCTTTTCAGAGGCTTATCTGCTCTGTAATATGCAAACAAAGCTGAGGTGCACGTGTTTGTAAAGAATCCAAATCAGCTGCATGTTGCTTGGTCATTCAGTATTACATCTAGGTAGACCTGAATCATATCATTATAAATTACTGCATCTGGAATATCAGCTTTTGGAGGTGGCAGTTGGCTCTTATTTATCTGTGAAGACTCATTGAGGAACACGAGGCAGAAGAAAGGAATATTCATCAAAGAGCACTCATGAGAGAAATCACTCTTCCTGAATCTGTTCAGATCTTGTTCATAACTCTACACTTAACTACATTTTCAATCCATATGCAGTATTTTTTTCTGACCAGTCTAAATGACAAAGTCCCCAAGGTGATGAAATTCTCAATATATCAATAAATATGTTCTCTTCCTTACTGTAAATAGAACAATACCCTGAATAATCATACAAAATTTTCTTGTATACTAGACTGTAAAAGGTGGATAAATAGATAAAATGATCCCTTTTAGTTCTTTTCTGTGTAATTTTCAACACTTCAATTTGGTGTTCTAGATCTTCTTTTCAAATTTAGTCAACTGAGTAAAGTTTAAATTTCTTTACTGAAATGTTTTGTTTCTTGCATTCAAAGGGAGCCATTTCCTATAAAGAGACAGCCTAGAAGAGAAAACAAGTCTTTGAAGGAGGCTGTGCATTATTGTTCTCCAGTATCCACTGAATTTAATTTCCTAAGTTCTAGTTCAATTAAATAAAACAAAAGCATGAGAAACAGAAGGCATGCTGCTGTCTTGAAAACCTGCAATATTTAGTCAGTGTAAGATATTTTTTCTATCACACTTTTCAAATGTAATCATTTTTTTTACCATAAATGGTCTTCTCTTGTTTTGAATTAGTCTTTTGTTCTGGTAGGCATTGATGGGTATACAGCATGTCTTTGTGAATAAACAATTTTTGAATAAACCATTTCTAAGGCTTTCAAAACCCAAACTGAATTTTTTGGGGCATAAAATAGGGATGTGTTCTGAGTAAGAACTTGCCTAAGCCTCCATAGTAAATCCAGATTTCTAACATTGGTAGTTTAGAATTGCTCAAATGCCCAAAATATTTCTCCATAACCATTCAGGTGTCCGTTCCAAATTATAATACAGAAAAAAAATTACATTATTTATTCTGAAACACCTGGCTGAGGAACTGTATTTGACTACTGTGAATATTTTGAAATAATTTGTTTTTGGGAAAGACGAAAAATTGACAGCAAAGTTTTACACATATACAGAAGGTTCTATAGAAATAAAAGCAAGTTTTGATATATAAAAATGTTTTTAGGGCCAGTTGTTGCTGAAACAGCTGAGAAAACAAAAGTTCAGTTGAGTTAAAAAGAATTTTATGACTGAAGTCCAAAGACTAAGTAGCCTTCAAACAAAAAGTTGTCTTCTTCAAATAAGGCATGTTTTCTACCAAGCAAAAAAGCGTAAGCAGACAGAAAGATGTTTTATACCAAAGCTTAAAAAAAATCCACTACAAAACAAGTCTCAAAGTTTAACATGTAGCCACTAACTCAAATAATTAGCTAGTCACTTACATAATGTAGTAATTTTAGCAGTTTTAATAGGCTACATGTAAATGTAAAAGGTATTGTGTATAATACTAATTAGTTGTTATATAATAAGATGCACAGCAAAAGAATAATATAATGCTTTGTAACATAAATAAAACAGTGCAATAAACAGCACCTTAAGAGCCGTCTGAAGTCTCCATCTCTCCATCAAACTCTTACAATCTGTGCAATAAAAAGACCAGGTCCAGCAACCTGGCATTACATAGTTACCCATTCAAATGATCTTTCATTTGCTTCAAGAATTTGCTCTCCTTAATTTTTTTGTGTAACATTGAGCCAAACATTTTTGATATTACTGAGATTTACAAGTAGGCCTATGCACTGAAATGTTGTTGTATTCTAAAAAGATCTAAAAACACACTTGTACCCCGGCTGCCTAAATTCTCTCTATTGTTAATGAAGGAAATGAGGTGCCTAAGGATAGGATCCATAGAAGCTAACTTGCTACTTTGGGATGTCTACTTTTTGCCTTATAGCAAATACATAACACAAATATGCATTTTGGATGCTCTCTCTTCTTTGGCATTCTTATAGCAAATACATAACACAAATATGCATTTTGGATGCTCTCTCTTCTTTGGCATTCTTCTTTCAACTAGGTGTGCCTCCCTTCAACATCTGGGTGCTTAACTCCCTGTTTCCAAAATCTAGAAGAGCAGAGAGCTCTGCTAATAGCTGCTTCTTGCCCCTTTACTCTTAGATAATATATACCAATGGCACAAGGTGTTGCCCAGATACTGTTTTTATTCATCACTCATTTTAATACTCAATTTATAATACCATATGTTATGCGTAAATCTGTAACTTCATATTTTATTGTCAAATGGGACTTATTTTGGTGCAAAATTTTATGCAGCTTTAGAGGAAACTCTCCTGAAGCTTGACTCTTTCTAGGAGGCAGAAATACTTTAGGGTTGAATGGGGCTGGAATGTCCACTCGTAACACCATGGCAAATCTGCAGGATTATCCTGCACGAAGAGTTTGCTTTGATTTTCTCTCTTTTCCAGTATGACAGTGCATTTGAATTTTAGTGGTAAGATGTGGTTGAATTTGATACATACTTAAGTTCCAAAATATCGGCTTATTTAATCCTTTCTCCTAGAAACAAATATGGATAAGATTAAAATTATTTACTGTGAGGTGCCAGATTGCATGCAGAATTCATAGTCCTGTCTATAATTCTGTGGCCTAACTGCTGGACAGAAAGACACATCTACTGAGGTGTGCACTTGAGAGAGAAAAAAAGAGTACCAGATGATAACTCAAACCTTGAATCTGTACTCATTCAATAAAGCTTAGGATGTTCACTTTATTTCTTCTTTCTTGAGGTTGTCTCTTGGGCAAACAATGAAATCATATGCCTTTACATTTAGATTGGTTTTCTCACAGGATAAATCCTGCCCTGAGTGAAAATTTATTAAGCATCAATATCATTGCCTGCCCAGTTACTCATAAATTCAATAGTCCATACCTGTCAATGTCTTCCTATGCTGCTTTTCACACTGGATAAATGGACAATCTTGCTGAGGACTCCCTCCAGCCACTATCTCTCCATGGTGTATTTTTTTGTCAGTGCTGGGTTAAAGGTTAGACTCAATAAATTTAGAAGTCCTTCTTAAAGATTCTGTGATTTCCCTCTACCCTTCCCTTCTTCCCAGGTGCAACTTCACTCCTGGTTTTTCTACTTCCTCCCCTCAAGTGATGCAGGGGTTGGGGAATGGGAGCTGTGGTCAGTTCATCATGTGTTGTCTCTGATGGTCCTTCGTCCTCGGGGGAAGGACTCTTCACAATCTTTCCCTCCAGCATGGGGTCTGTCCCATGGCAGACAGGCCTCAATGAACCTCTCCACTTTTATAAGTTTGTATAAATTTAATCTCATCTGCTTCATCTGTCAAATCTCCCAGCTAATTCTTTCCATAAAGCTAGGTATCTTCTTTTAAAGATAACTGCTCTTATTAAAAAACTCATTACTAGGTTATATCAAGCTAGGCATGCACACTTTTAAACATTGTCCTTGATTGAAAACTACATGAATTACATTCACAAGAGAAAATGGGTGCTGATATGATTCTTCTGACCTTTCGTGCAAAGTTAATGTGAGATCTTTTCAGCTTAAAGCATTAATCTTATTTTCAATGACTGACACCTCTATGCACTCCTATGCATATTGAGTCACCCTGATAGACAAGTGTTTCCCTAGCAATCCAAATAGATAACTATGTACTATAGCTGTGGCACAGAGGTTAATTGGAGGGTGCTTATATAACACATTCATTTTTAATGCATCATCATCATCTAGAAATATTATCTATCTTGTGCTGGTATTTCTACCATTTCATCAAGTTTTTATTCAAAAACAGGAAATTTTCAGATGTACAGTATGTATAAGCCTTCCAACTATAGGTTAGCTTCTGTGTCATGCATTTAATTCTTTGTGGACATGAGGTAAATATACTGTATATACCAATCTTACCAGGAACGTTAGAGCAAACATAAGTTTGAAATTTTTAACAAATTAAAATAAAGGGACAGGATTTTAAGTTGACCAACAAATGGCATCCTTTGCCAGCTTTATTTCTGTGTATATCACATCCTATTCTGTAAATCTCAGCTTCAGGGCTGGATATCTCAGAAGCAGTCCTAGTTGTTAAAGAGCTTGACAATTAAATATTCCTGTGATTTGAGATGAGGTCACTCAATAGATGAGTATGAATCTCCAGCTTAACCCACAGGGGATCTATTCTCATACGGAAGAGGCAGATACTGTCATTGGGATAATCCTTATTCCATTGCAAGAGAAAACATGAGTGAGTAGGGAAAATACTTAAATTTGCCTAGAAAGCAGAAAAGTTGACAAAATGTCTTCCCCTCCTTTCCATAAAATATGTTGTTTTCTTTCCCCATTTGATGATCAGTTGGGCCATGGGCCAAAGAATTTCTTGTCATTAAAATGCTGTTATTTATCATATTTTTAACATTGTCATGGCTCACTGATTGAATAATCTAGTACTTCCAACACTTCCTGCTTAAAATTTTCTTTTGAGAGCATGGAGTTGGAATCTGGAAAAGAGAAAAAGAGCTGAATAATTTATTAAAGCAATCATGCTTCATTAGATTTTAATCATTATTATTGAAGAAGAGATCAATAAATCTGTGCTTTTCACACAGGATTTTGTTCTTTCCCTTAGGGTAGCTGTCCTTCATTCAAAAACTGTTGTGTCATGTGCTTTATGAGTTAAAATGGAGACATAATAAGAAATCACTTTATTGCAATCTACCTATGAAATAATGCTGAAAGGGATCAATAGAACAATGAATAAAAAGTAAAGATCCATAAGGATGATTGATGTGAGCTCACTTCTGTATTTTCTTCTGCTGTATAACTTAGGCGAGGGGAAGCGGTTAAGTGTGAAGGTGAATATAATACCCAGCCTTTCTACTTCTTTTTCCACTCTCCTGTCCCCACTAAATTTTAATAGATCTAAAATTAAAGTCAAACTGCAAGCCATTTTTAAGCTTTACTATTGTAGAAAGGAGATTTTAGGGTGAAAAGCCTGACTAATTAGACTCAGGGATTCTTTTCCCATTATCCTATTTCATCTCCATCTTGCAAGACAAATGCAAAAAGAGCCCTATTTAGTTGTTGCATATAAATAAAAAATTGAGTGCTGATGGCAGGATATGTTTATTCCTGTAACCATTAATACAAAGATCAATGACCATTTCTCCTCCTGTACCCCAGTTTTTATTTTTGAAATAGTTGGTGATAGTGGCTGTGCTTTTTTGCTAACTGCTGTATGTTTAGTTCATTCAGTGCTTCCAAACTTTCTCTGTTTATTATTCATCTTTCTGGGCAATGCTTATCAGTGAGCTCATTTCTTTCCCCATGGGAAAGCTTTAAGTTACTATCATAATGCAAGATATTATTAATAATTTTTACCTTTTGGGAATTTGAATGCTTTTAGGGCAATAACTTTAAAATAGTATGGAGCTTGGAGACCCCAGTCATCTTCCTTTGACCTATTTTGTACAAGTCTTCCTTCTTTTTTTCCTCCATTTTTTTTGTTATAGAATTATAGGGCATGTTTCTACACACTATTGCAGAAATTAGAAATTCTCACCAGTCAATTATTCAATCAAGGTTGAAAGGTTGAAGATGTAAATATAAAACATTTTAGGGTGCTTACCAGGAGTCTCAACACTCCTTCTAAGTGATGCTTCTTTTAATTTTTTCTTCCCATTAAGGGTGGAACCCTATCATTACTCTTGTATGCTGATGTTTCAACCAAATTACTGCATGTCCTGTTAAGAGCCACTGAGAGGCTGCCAGGATGCAGAAGAGTAGTAAGATGGATTGTCTTGTTGATGCATTGCTGTCATAGCTCTTCAATAATTACCCATATGTTGGGAAAGGTTTAGAGTGTGCCTGTCATTCCCATGCTAATTACAGGCTGTTGCAAAGCTCATTTTTCATTACTGGGATCATGCCATATTTATGGGGTTTGGTGACTTGTTTGTTCTGGGTTGATGCACTGCAGTTTTGTTGGAAGTTTCACAATTGAATTGCAAATAGATTAGTGGGTTATACTCTCTTAAACCTAGAATTCACTTTAAGTAACTCAACAAACAAAACCTTGACTCAAATAAAGTGAGCTCAATAGACAGAAGTATAATACCTTGTTTGAAAATATTGGTCTGTAATCGAAAGAAACAATTTTTTCAGACTTTTACTACGTTACAATTGTGGTTAAATTAAATAAAAAATTATTTATTTTCCCATCCTCACCCATCCTCTTTCACTAAGCTGTGAGATCCTCATAGACACCAGAATCAGAGGTCAGGTTTTACATTGACAGTTAATTTCCTAGTTTTCATGCTTTGAATGCAAAAATGGGTGTGAGGTGATGTCACCTGCAGGTTTTTTTTTGAGGGCACTACAAGGTCTAGAGATCCAAATATACAGTATTTTACTTGTTACATGCATGTCAGTGTGTGTGGTGCTGCATGTTGCAGTAGGCATTGCATGGGGGAGTCCACTGGTGATGACAACAGAGCTCTAGGTTGAAGCAGGTGTCCTGCAGTGACACCCACACACAAAGGAGGGAAATACTTTCTCCTGAGTGCCTAACCAGGCATCTTCCTATGAGGAGAGAGCTGTATGCCCCAGTGCCTCCTCACCTGAGTTGCCATGTGCCATCTCTTTCACTGGACTGGAGAAATATGAAGTCCAGATTCTTGTGTAAGATTTCCCTGGATTTTCTGTCTCTGGAATGTCTCTACCCTTATGGTGTTAAGACTTTGTTTCCCTTGGCTTGTTTAAATAGGTAAAACCTAAATGCAAAGGAAATTAAAATAAAATAAAATAAATTGCCAGGTTTACAATTGTCTTTAAAATAAAGGTTTTAAAATCATATTGAAACTTAGGGTCTTTTTATTCAGTGTCTGGGCAGAACAATACCTGAAAATAACTTGGTAGAAGATGCTGTTCTTGTGAAACCTCCAGCAGGGACCAAAGAACAATACAAGAAATTTTATCAGTGATTAAGCTCTTACAATAATTTCAGTCTGAGGATGGCAGATTTCGAAAATGAGAATTTGTATAAACATCTTTTGACTGTTAATTCAAAATCCGAACCTGAGATGTAAGCCTTGCTGATACCTACACTGGTGTGGAATCACCTACTACAAAGATGTGAGGAGAGGTGTTTGTTTACTCCTTTATCTAGTAGAGGTTATATTCAAGTGTTTGGTATTTTTATGTATCCTTTACACAGCTGAGCAACAGAAGGGATATAAGGATCATGAGAAACCAGGTATTCTAAGATAAAAGAGAGAAGAAATAGCTGGGTAGGGTCATTACCCTCTTACTTTTCATTTTATTTCACTGAGACTGATAAGGAGAAAAATGAGAGGAGCAGCACAAGAAATATGAAGTCAGAGCACAGTGCAGTAACTGAAGAGCTGATAAATATTAACTCTCTTCCAAGGATCCAAAGTCGCTAGAACAGTCCATAGAGTAATGAATATATGGATTTTAATTCTTTCCCCCACCCTGTAAATTAGCTACAAATGGAAATAAACTGAATTTGTCTCTTTGTTTAATCTCACCAAGACACATTCCCTACTTCACTGTTTCAACATTTATTAGTAAAAGTGTTTAGTAGCATGACAGATCTTTCGGTTGCCTGACATGATTGTCTCTAATATTAATGATCATTAGTGATTTGATATTATTAGAAAAAAATTAATCTGACCCTTTACAGAAACATAAGCAGAGAAGAATGAATCATAAATTTTCTCTTGTTCTATTTCTTCTTGCTTCTTCTCCTAAGTGCTTTTAGCGTGAATATTTCCATTATGGCAGGATAAAGGAAACTGATTGCACCCAAGTTATTTTTTTAAAAACCTCTAAAGAGAAAACCAAATTTAAATAATTTTCAGAGATACTTTGTAAATCGTCATGACTAATTCCCTGGAAATTCACACAAATGCCATGTCTAAGCAATTGGGGCACTGACTAGTCTGGACTAAAATTGAAGCAGATGGAACAAGGAAAGTATAGGTTGTAATATATCATGGACTGTCTGGAGGTCTCATTTGAATGAAGAAGGGATAAGGCCTGAGTGGAGCTGTTGTCCCATCTAACTGTGTCTAGCCAGACAATAAACCCCAGAAAATTTCAGAGCTAGGAACATATTATTAGAATTTGAAGATAAAATGAAAATTAAATGGTAGAGGCTAAGAGAGTTGAGAAGTTAAACTGGGAACTAGTGCCCTGCTTCTGGCCAGGACAGGGTTAATTTTTGCAGTAAGCAGGAGAGGGCATGGCTAGAACATTGTGGTTGTTCTACACCACCTCTCATGGGGGAGGGAGTCACTTCCAAGGAAGTGATTCCCTCTGTTCAAGTAAGTGAAACATTGTTCTATGCATTTGGAGCACACAGAGACAAAGCAGGAGAGGGGTCTGTCCAGAATCAGCAGCTCCCAGATCTGTCATTTAAAGAATATTCACTATGCACTAGATTTCATCCCTTTTGCCTCTAGTCCCCCATCAGTGGCTAAATTTAAAAATTTTATTGTGGCAAAATGGTATGCATCATACTCTGCACTGCACGGTTCAATTACACAGCATTTTGCTAGGAAATAAAAACCCCAGCCTACTTACTAGGCTACACAGCATATCACTCCATCAGCCTAAAATTTCAAAATAACCTGTTGGGAAGGTAAACCAGACACCCACAGCTCTTTCCTTCACAGACATGGCTGTGACAACCAATTTAGTTTCTCAGTAAATATCCTGTTGGAAGACATGTTGGGTGTCAAGGAACAGCAGGTTGTGCTACTACAGGAGAACCTCAACTAAGTCCAATTCTGCCTCACTACAGAGCAACCCTAGATCTGGGATGAAAAAAACCCAGCAGCCATGAAAGGAAAGAATGGATGATGCCTCTTCTGATAATATGACTACACAGTGGCATCAGCTTCATGACCTGTAATGTATAATGTACTTATTTTTAATTACTTGTAGCTGAAGCTGCTCCAAAGAGTAGGTATGAGGTTAACACAGAAAGTCTCATTTTTCAAAATATCTTGAGTATTGTATTAAGACGATCATTATAGTCTCAATCTTAATATTTCTATAATGTGTCAAGAATTAAACACAGAAACAGCTCATTCTTCTAGAAAATCTATTAATCTTTTTTCCTTAGGCAAGTCACAGATAAATTTGAACATGCATGGAACTACCTTTCTTCTTTTATAAAATTTCTTGGATAATTACAGTGGTGAGGCAATAATAAGAACAACGAAAAAAAGAAATATAAACACATACAGTATTTATATTATAAAATATTTTGAAATTTTGGGCAACAAAAATCTTTCAGCCTTCTTTCTGTAGTGCCATATGTTTCAGTTTTACAAAGTAAAGTGGAAGGTACTTAAGTGTATCCTCTAATGTAGCCTGGCTGGATAAATGATACATTAACTACCATCAGGTCAAGTATAAAGCCAACAAAGCAATTGTGACACTGACGTACAGCTGCTGTCTTCACATTTCCTGACACAAAGCTACTTCACAGATAGTTCATTTCTGGTCACAAAGTTTTTGCTGCTTTAATGGTCCAAGTTGTCAAGCCAGAGAGGAAAATACAGGCAAGGGCAAGCTCCAATCTCAGAGATTCATAAATGCAAGATTTTTACTTTGTATTTTAGTTCAGCCTGGCAGCCAAACTAAACTATTATTAACTCAGAGATCTGATATTAGAGCAATGATTATGTGCAACTGAACAAAAAAGAGCACTAGAAACAATATTGCAATCAGAGCATTAGATTCATTGAAAAATATTAAGGTTTTATTAACTCAGAGCCTTTACCAAATGTCAGTTCTCTGAGCATCAACCCTTTGACCATCTGCTCATTTCCATGAGAAGTACGCAGTGCAGTAGGTCTGGTACAGAGAATGAAAGCTGTTGTCAAAAAGCTGCCATCTCCCAGTGCATACATTTACATCTTCTTTTTATTTTGCTTACAGAAAGATGGTGGTATGTCAGAATAACAGACTATCAGTTGGGCCCAAGCCAACAGAATTAAACAAACACATGGATCCCGGTAGTAATATTTTTTAAAACGCTGTCCCTTTGATCTATAGCAGACAGAAATTTTAAAAAATACTTTTAATGAACTTGATTAGCTTAAGTGAATATACTAAAACAGAGTCCTCCTGTAACAATGAGTTCCTACAGAAGTTTTGAAAGAAGTGCCAGTGCTCAGCAGATGTCCAGTTAAGTGAGTTTACTAACATAGCTAGAACCTCATTCAGATACTGAAAAAGAAGACAGTGGTAACTCTATGAAGAGTAATTTCTAGATGAGAAACATGTTACATTGCCTGTTGAAGCAGTTTAACTCTTCTTCTAAGGTTAATGTAAACTGCATGCTGCTTGTATAGGAGTCAGAATTTCCCAACATGCCTTATTCTGTGTCTTAGCATTGGAAGGGATCAAAAAGACCAAACAAAATCTGATTTAGCATGTTATGACTTCCAAAAGGAAAATTTCTGAAATTTCTGAAATTTCTGTATCTGAACTGAAGGTGTTTGCCAAAGGGCTTAAGACAAGCAAGTAAACCAACAGTCTTTTTTTTCAATATATATTCAACAAAGATAAATATATTTAGCCTCCTAAAAGACATCAAAACTGCAGCTGTGGGAAAACCAGATTTTTAAGGCTGTCACAACACTGACTACTCTGTGCACACCAAATATTGGTGATAGAGTCAAAAGTGCTCAGCCTCTGTGGTTTTACTAAATCAAGATCAAAATGCTGTATTGATATATTAACAAAATGTAATTAACTGACAATCAGTGGATTATAAATCCAGGATCAATACCGGCAATACAACAGATGAATCATTTACCAGACACTTAAAAAGTGTTAATAAGCATGTACAAATTCCAAAACATCATTCTGTAATTAATCCCTATAATTTTTAATCACATAATCACAGTTATTTGCAAGCTACCCCAACAAATGCTCAAGGACATGTTGGAACTGCAGCTCCTACTTTCTTACCCCTTCTATAGCTGCCATGGGCTCTCCATCTTCACATGTGCCTGTGCTGTTTCAGTAATCTGCTGGAGTCTCCTCAGGTCCCACTTGCTGACCACACTTTGTCAACCTATCAGCAAGGATACAGGTTCTTCATGGCATCTGGTATGGAGATTCTCCAACAGTCTGGAGGATGAAATACCAATTAAACTTCTGGAAGTGTCAGTCTTGATTGCCACTCTGCTCATGCTTCAGTGTATCTTTCCACAGTCACTCATTTTCAGACTCCTTTTAGATGTCAAGCAGACTAATTTCTTGTTTGGAAAGACTTTTGGTAATCTGGTTTAATATGATTACTGGCTGATTTATGAAAACTTTTTCCATTTTAATTTCTTCTCGGTGTTATCAGTTTTGGAGAAAAGACCTTGTCTGGCACTTTCAGATATTGCACTCCTATATGCTGTGTACATTCGCAGTGTTAGCCCATCATCTGTTGTTATCCAAGTGTTTTGTCAAGACAAGACTTTTCAGACTACTCTACAGACAGGAAAGATAGGACATTTTTGGACTTGACAATTTTTGAGTGTGTTTGTATAACTTTTCCCAACCTGAAATCAAGAGCAGATCATCTGATGTGTGGAAGAAGAGATATCCCTCCAAAATGTATCTCAGATTATAGGGTTCAAATGGGATTTTGCGTGATTCCAAGATCAAGTTCTGCTTTTGATCAGGTTGTGTAGAAACTCTATCTTGGGGCCCTGATTCTCAGTATCATCCATTCTGGGCCTTCCCTGTCTTCCACTTTCTTCTAGTATAAAAGATTTTTTTTCCTTGCAAATGCAAATAAAGCCTTCTTGAATTTCAAGCCTGAACGCATTTAGAGAATCAGAAGTCTTGCTTTTGGGTGGGTCCAACAAAGTGGCCACCATTGCTCTCAGTGACCTGCTCTCAGTAAATCAGTATTTCTGATCTTTATGCTTACCTGGGACAGTGCAGTGTGGAACAACTTTTGATTTTTCAGCCCTGTTTGACAATTATGAAGCAGCATCCTCATCACAAATATTTTTTAGACTAAAGTTTTCAGACTAATTATTACAACAGTTAAACAGCCCTTCAGTAGCAAATGTCTTTAATTTCTTTCTTAATGTTTCATGTCTTCATATGAGTTTCTTTCAAAATAATTTATAAATTATTAAATGCTGCAATTTTCTCCCCTCTGTTTCTTTTTTCCCAGATTGCCATAACTTCAAAATGAAAGTACATCTGTTTTCTATTCCTGATACTCAGAAAGTTGAATTTTACACTTTAAAGGCTAAACCCTGTTTCATATTACCTGCCTCAAACATAAACATTTTCTTTTAGTTTTCTACCTGGTCATCACCTCAGTAAAAATCCATTCATATTTCATTTCTCTCACAAAAATTCCTGTTCCAAAGTCTCCGAGTGCATAGAAAAGACATCAGTACTTTATCAGGTGGTGTGAGCTAAAACACTTTTTCCTCATATAACAGATTTATGGACTATAAAAGCCAGAAGTACCCATTAAGGTGATCTAGTTTTGAATTCCTCAGTGAAAGAGACTGTAGTACTTCATCCAGTACTCCTTTCATGAAGTTTAACAACTTGATCAGATTATAGCTCCAAAAAAACGATATTTAGGACCTGTTCTTTTTGGTTCTCCTGTGTTTTTTTTTTTACCTTTTCCCTATTGAACAGCTGTAGATTTCAGCTGTTCCATGAGTAAGGTGGTTTTAGGATATTTTGTAGAGTACCTTGAATATTCTGGGGACTTTCAGATCTGTTATGGTGAATTTCACATCTCTAGTTTAGGGAGTTTGAATGACTCCAGAACAGAGAGTATTTGTTCCAGGAATAAGGCACTTGAATAAAAAAATTGCATTTACTGTTTTGCTAGATTTAACCTTTTGCCTTCTGGAATTTCAAACTGACATCTGAAAATCAGCAGTAACCTTGTTTTTCCTCTTATGAGAGGAGTTTGATGTAACCCCATTAGAAATTGTGCAGCAGGGAAATAGATGCCCTAAAACCATCCACCCTTGCAACCTGAAACTCTGTGCTGAAAATTGATATTCTGTTTAAAGAAATGTTAGCAACATTTATAAACAAATGGGTCTATGTACGTCCAAGATGTAGGACTTAATTTGAAATTTGAAGTCTATCTTCGTGCCTATTAAACATTTACACAAAGTATAATCTGATGTGAGTTTTCTGTTTTTTATTTAGAGTCGTCTCAACCCTGTGAGCTGTGGTGGCTTTTACTCTAAATGTTGCCATTTGACAGAGGAGTACAGAGTCTTTCTATCACATATACTGTTATCTATAGCTCTGGTTTTGGTGGCAGAATTTTTGGGTATGAATTGACCGCAGATCATCCTTCAACTATTTTTCACTCAGCTCTAAATGTAATTGATATACGTACTGTATTTTTAAATAAAATTATGACTCTGTACCTTTTCTGTACAAGGTATTTAATTGATTGATTGTTGTGATTGACAGCAGGAAAAATCTGTGGATATGACCCATTTGAATGTGAAAGCTTATACCCCATTATGCAACTCAGTCAGGCAGCTGGAACAACCACAAAACCATGGCTGAAATGCCAAAGAGTAAATTTATTTCATTGCTTCTCTAACTGGAGGATCCCAAAGCAGCAGCTGTGCAGAGACACAGGAGGGGGAAGGCAGGAGCCATCAGGCTCAGCCCGTGCTGAGGGATGTCAGGGCTGTTCTTTGCATCCACTCACTGGGGGCTCGTGCACACAGAGCTTACCACCATGCTGTGATCTCTGTGCTTGTTATGATCTCTGAGCTCTGCTCTTCTCTCTCCCAAAACAGGGAACTCAAGCATGTCCTAGACAGTGCCTCCAGGTCTCTCCAAACACCTGCAGTACCTCTAAACAGAAATTCTACTTCTCAAAACCGACAGGGGAATGACAGCAGTAGGCATAATACATCGGATTTCCCACGTTGTTTTCCAGATATCCATCTGCAAGGCCACTTGAGCAAATCTACCATCCTCCTTGTCATTTTTCTACTTTTAACCTTTTCCTCTCAACACCCACACTGTATTTTAGCAAGGCATTCTGTAAGGGCTATAGTTATAGAGAAGAACAAAGTTTCACTCTCGCAGCCAGCACTAGCCACTCAGCTGCTGCAAACCATCCAAATCCCAGTAACTTTAAAGAAAATTTTATTAATTTGCACTAGCTGAAAAGTTGTTCCAAATGTTACAAAGCAACCACTACTGCTTCTTATTTTTCTTCAAATGACTATACATTGAAGTGTCTCTGTAACCAGTAGGTGACAGCATAGTGTCACCAGAAAAATGGAAATTATTAAAACTAACAAGGTGAAAACACAGGAGCTATTTGGATAGCGTTTTGAGGAGGTTTTATGGTGTGTATTTTTTTTTTTTGTTATGTTTTATTTTGGTTTGGAATTAAGTTTAATTATATAATTATACTCACTATCATTACTTTTTCATGGGTTTTCTTTTTGTTAAGCCGTTACTTTTATTTCATTTATCAATAATTTATTTGCTTATTTTTTAATTCTTAAGAATAGTTAACCCATGGGCTTTTGTTGGCAAAATATCTCAGGTAGTACTTTTCTGCCAAGAATGATATTTTTTCATAAAGAGAAACCACATTACACTAGAACATATGTCAATAAACCTGTAATATATATTATAAAGGATTCTATATTGTATAAGATTATTGCCTAATGTCTTAGGACATAACCTCAAACATTCTCACTAATGAGAACAAAAAGTCAACTTTTGGAAAGTTTTTTGGCAGCTTATTTGTTTCCCAAAGCAGATGACTGCCTTTTTTTTTTTTTTAATAAAATCCATTAAGAAAGATTTACATTGCATAAGATTAAAAAAAAAAAAACAGCAAGCAAAATTATAAACTATCTGAACAGTAACAGGCATCCTACAAAAAAAGACCAATTTCATTCCCTGGTGCAAATTCCCCCTTTGCCTCATTTTGTTGTTGTTGTTTTTTTTTTTCCCTTTACGCTATCTGTTGCAATAATCCCTCTGAATACCTATTTAACATCTGCTATGGTATGTGATTTGCTCTGACAAATGAATTGTTTCAGTCTTGGTAAAGACAATACCTAGGGATTAGGAAATTCTGAGGCTGCCTGGCTATGTTATGAACCAAGCACCCTTAAGCAGTAGCATGGTTAATTAAATAGTGTTTAAAGATATTTTACACTTGAATTATGTACGCAATGGTATAGCAATACAGTGCTAATAGACTTTCTCCATCTAAGGACTAAATTGTATGGCTTTAGGTTTGTTTGTTTCTTGTGGGTGTTTTTTGGGGGATTTTTGATGTTTTGATGATTTTTTGATGGATTTGTTGTAATGTGTATGAGGGAGAAGAGGGATTGTTAATACTTTCTATAGACTATTCTCACAAACTTTTTGGCTGGGGCATCCTCTGCTCAATGCCAAGTAGCTCTGATGACTGCAGTGAAGAATTGTCCAGCCTTACAGAGACCATCACTCTGCTTCTTCGAGTAACTGAGAAACAAACTTTTGATTTCCTGGAAAAATGCTTTTGTGTGTATGTTGCATTACACCACCTGCTAACTTCACACTTTAGTCACACTACATTTAGTAGTGTACATTTAGTCACACTAGAGCTCCTCTGTAGAGTAAATAGTGATGGAAGGGAATCTCTATGGGAAAACAAAACAAAAGAAAAAACCCACAGCCCCCACCCCTCTCTGCTGCAGTGGGATTATTTTAGTGAAAATACCTTCATGCAAAAGCAATGTGTATTTGAAAATGTGTGGGTGAAAACCGGGCTGCTCTTTGTAATGAAGATGAAGACCTTGAAAGTCATCCTCCTTACCCTCTGGCAGGTTTCTCTGCGTACTGAATAACTGCAATGTAGAAAATGTAGAATGGATATAATATTTCTATTTCACTCATGTTCATCAAAATCTGTTTCAAATTGAAATAAGGACTCCAGATCACCAGAGTCTTTTTCTGGACTCTCTGCTTTCATACTGGACTCTGTTTCCTATGTGGATCAGAAAGGAATGAGTAATTGACCTCCATGTAATTGGACCCATGCAAAGTCTCAGAGGTAAGAGATGATGGTATTTGCTTCCTTCCAGTCTTCAGGAACCTTCTCCATTTGTCATGACCTTTCAGAGATAGTCAAAAGTAGATTTGCAATGGCACTGGCCGGCTCCGTCAGCGCTTGTGTATGCATCCCACCGGGTTCCACAGGCTTATGCAGCTCCTATTGATCTAAATCTTCCTTAACCTGATCCTTCTCCAAAAAAACTAAGTCTTCCTTATTCCAGGCTTTCCCTCCAGAAGACTGGTTTTACCATTATAGACAAGAGCAAGGAAGGCATGGTCTTGTACAATACCTCATCAACTGCTTGATCATTAGTGCTAGGAACTTTTCACCAATGTACTTCAGAAACCTTTCAGGGTGTTTTTTTGGTTTGGTTTGGTTTGGTTTTTTGAGTTGGTTTTTTTTGTTTGTTTGTTTGGTTTTGGGGTTTTTGCTTTTTTTTTTTTTTTTTATGATAGCACAACTTGTGTCTGCACCAATACATTTCAGCAAGCAGTTTCATTCAAACTCATTAACTTCTGATGGCAGATGTACTACCAAAAATGGAATATCTGACACGTCAATATTAAAAGTGGTTAAAAAGTTGATTAAAAAGGTGACTAAAAGTTCCATAATGTCATCCTACAGTTAAGGCAATTCTAGGTGAATTCAGTCCTATGAAAATATTTGCTTATGTAATTGTACACATCTAAAAAACTTTTGCTAGGACATATCTGAATCTAAAGCTCTGTGGGAGGAAAGGCCTGACAACATGCTCGAAGTTGAAAGACTACCTCATTTCATTCCATATGAATAATTTTATGGAAATATATAAATATGAGTGGGAATTAATAAATTTTATGAAAAGCTGTAAATAAGGTTGCATAAAAGAACCTGACTGTATTAGCACTGTGATTTTCTATCCCTATTAAAAAAAAAAAGCACAAATAAACAAACAAAATCCCATGCAATTTTTAATCCATGTCTGCCTTTTTATCTCCCTTTCTTTCTTTCCCAAGCAATTTCTGAGCTCTTTGATAACTTTCAAATAAATTTAACAGAAATTTAGTGTTCATTAAGATATTTATTTTCACCAGTTTCAAGAAAGCCATCAATCAAATAGGAGGTTGTCTCATGGTTCCATACTAAAATGTAGTATGAAATCAACCATATACACATATTTGGCAATGTCCAGACAGCAAATCAACATTAATGCAGTTGTGTATTGGAGTGGGACCCACATGAACGAAGAATCCCAAATATGTGCTGGACACCAGGAAAAACTTGGAGATTGTGAAATACCTAGGTTCTTGAGAAAATTTTGGAACTTTGAAATCTCTTAGAAGAAATATAGGAGACAAGTAAAGAGGAAGACAAGCTTCATTAGTTTTAGCAGTCGTTGGAGCATCTCCTTGCTAACAGAAGCAACTTAAACATTGATTTTTCTTGCAAGTGGTGTCATTTAAATGTCTTGTTAACAGGACAAAGGCAAGTTCCTGTTGGCACACTAGACCACAACATGAAGACATCAGGTCTCATTAGAGATGTAGGCAAGATTACCAGAATATTCACAACCTATGTACTGCTTCTTTTAAAAGGCTGCGAAGCTTTCTCTCAGAAGTCTGTTAGTGAAAAAAAAAAAAAAAAGGCAAAAATCGTCTTACTATTTCACAGTACTGTTGTTAAGGAAATGCAAATCTGAGAGCTTCTAAGACCCGAGGGTTTTCTCCACTTCAGTCTTTGTGCTACTGTGTTGCTGCATCTGGGTGCAAGTTTGGACACAACAAAGCTGAGAGTATTCCTTAGAGATGCCAAGATATGCAATACACACATGCCCAGCCTCACAAGCTAACACAGAGAGCAGTGCCTTTATTGTCCCCTAGATTAATGACACCTACACAGACATGGACAAAACAGATAGCTAACCCTTCTTCTTCTCTCTGGCTGACCAGGATTTCCAATATGAGCACATCCTCAGTTTCCTGATCCACAGACATGAGCATCCACAAGTCCCTTGAAAGTAGACCACGTCATAAGTCCTTTCTGCATCCATGCCCAAATTTTCTGTCCATTTTCTAGCCCTCTGCTCAGGTCTTGTGAGTTTTCTAAGACTGCTCTCCACCTCTCCCACTTGATTTCACTGGCAAGTCATCCCACATATCCACATATTTAACAAAGAGAAAGGTCACCTGGAAAATATGACAATTCAAGTGGTAATCAGAGGTGAGGCTTGGCCTGATCTGCGAGTTGTTTACATAGACCTTACACCTTTAATCCCCTTTTCCTTCATTTTTACCGGACTCTTCCTTCCCAACTCTCTTTGATCCAATCCTTCGCCTGCATTTGGCCCTTCCCCTAAACTTTTCAGGAGTTTTGCACAGTCATTCAGTCCCAAGACACCCTATAACAAATTTTACACTATGCTATCAGCCTCCTCAAACATCCAATAATAGTTTGCATTTATATCCCAATAAAGCTTGCTTTTCTCCCTAGAAGACCCATGGCAGTCAAGCTACAATTAAATGGTTCCTTTACTGGCCCATCCATCTGTGACCTGAGAGCTCTTGTCCTTCATACCATCTCTGATGCCTCAATGTCATTGTAGTTCATATATTTCAGCATTTATTTTTTTATTCTTCTTGTATCTTGGCTTTGGTCTTGTTTTAAATAGTATTGCTGTCAGCCTCATAGACTGGATGTTCCTGAATTCAGGATATTCATGTATCTTTCCATTCCATACACCCTTATACCTCGAGAGTGACTACGATCTTCACTCTTTTGCTGTGTGCTCCTTTCCTTTATTTTCCATCTTTAAATGTGTGTGTGTGAGTCTTGTTTCTTTTTAGAAAAAATTTTTTCTTGGATCTTTCCTCCTTTAGAGAATATTAGAATGCTGATTCTCAATTTCAGTTATTTTAAATACATTGGTTTGCTTGAAAAGTGTTAAGAGGTATTGAACCTGACCACATAGAGTAATTTAGGATGTAAGGAACCTCCAGAAAACACTCTGTTAAAACTCCTTTTCAAAGCAGTGGTGTTTTCAGAGTTAAATCATGTTTCTCAGGAATTCATCTAGTCAAATACTGAGAGCAACCAATGATGTAACTTCCATAACCTCCATGGGAACTGTGCCATAGTTCATCCAGTCTCATCATAAAACCAAGGCAGATTTCAATTGAGAAATTTTGGTTTTGTTGCTTTTGTTTTTTCCCTTTGTTTTAGAAATATTTGCAAAAGAAGGAGAAAACACAAGCTTTGCACCAAAAATATCAACTTCAGTATTTGTGATAAAGAATTGTATCATGTCCTGTAAAGAAAAAGAAACTTTGTAACACAATTACAGCAAGAGTTTTTAATCTATTGTCACTTAAAGGAAAATCTTTAATCTCTAATCTACACACATACTCATAGAGTCAATGTTTTATTTTTATAGTCAGACTTTTCAGTGAAAGAAGACAAGTCTTCGGTTCATCTAGTGAATAAAGATGATGATATTTACTTGGGATTTAGGACTCAGTTTTATGCTCTCTCTCAAAATTGCTGTATGATCTCACATATTTCTAGAAATTAATCTGTAAATCTATTTATAATGCAAATGAAAGTCCGGTGTGCTTTTCAGAAACCTCTAAGTACATGTCCAAACCTTTTGCATCTTTGTCTATCTGTGGAATTCAGATGTGTTATTACTCCTCTGTCTCCCTCCCTCCCTCTCTCTCTCTCTCTCTCTCTCTCTCTCTCTCTNNNTATCAGAAATTTCTATATTTTCCCTTTAAACTTGCTTTGTACTCAGCTGGGAAAACTAAGTCCTTTTAAAGGTCAATCCCTCTGAACAATTTTAGAATGTTGCATAGAGTGCTATTCTTCCTCTATAAAATCCATAGGAAGTCTAGCTTGAGCAGAGTAGTTACAGAGACCTATGTTTCTAGGACACCAGGACTTTTTTGATTCTTTCTTTCTAAGCAACTTACTTGTCTTCAGTGAAAATTAAATGACTATGCATTTCAAAAACAACACCACTATTTTTTTATCTCCCTGCTATTTTGAGTCTGGACAGTTACAGAGGGTAGGATAATAAGTGCAAGAAATCTGTTTTAACTGCATCTTCAGTCCATTTCATTTTCCTGCATCTTTACAGAAATGTTGATAAAATCTCTCATTTTTTCAGGGTTATATGCAATACACAACATAACTAATCAAAAGTTGCATTTCTATATGTAGTAGACAAAGTAAGGTTACATCTGGTATCTTTCTTGCGCTTAGGTGAAATATTCTTCTGACAATGTAGTAATCTACCAAAAAAAAAGTAATTTTAGGATAAAATAAAAGATATGTAGGGTTGCTTTTGCTATAATTTTGTTAAGAATCATGGCCCACTGAGTGGACAACTGACCTGGACCTTACACATTGAGCTGAGATTCTTCCATGTTTCTGCTTAGTGACCTAGAAATAACTTTGGCCAAATCACTTTGCCTTTTTTAGGTGACTTCTCACATCTTTAGCAGTCATAATTGTACTTTGCTCTTCTGCAAAGTGACTAGAAATTGCCAATTAAAAATCTACTGTCCAAGATATGCAATCTATTATTACCCATTTCAGGACAGGCTTTACTTAGTATTTAAATTTGATTATGTTGCCTCTTGCTATATAATTACTGGAGCTATTCTTCCTTAAGGTTACTTTTCTGCTTAAGTACTTTACTAAACTGAGACTAAATTTTGCTTAATGGGAAAAGCTGACAGGTAATAACACATAGGGGTGTACTTTCTTATTGATTCTGCAGATATTAATAATAAAGCTGCTTTAATTAGAATGAAGGATGTATACTCTTGTGCTTTAGTAAATTATTTCAATTTAATTCTTACATGCCATTGGATAGTGTCTAAGTATCCATCAAACTGTGACTTACATAAAGGCCACAGAGAAATTCAGTATTGGATCAGTCATTCTTGGTTTTCTTTTCTGAGTCTAATGCTGAATCTTTTTCACTGTATTCAGACTATTTTTTATATTTATGCATGTATATATTTCTATTTTTGTGTATTTGTATATTTTCATTGCAAAAGCCGTGAAAAATATCACTTTTTTTGTGAAACTTTCATAATAATTGACAGGTATCCTTAAGAAAGCAGTAATATAATATTTTAGTTTTACATTGATTTATCTAAACTCTTGTTTAAAAGCTCAGATTATTTTTTCATGCTGTCTGTCATAAAGTGTAATGCTCCCAAACTTACAGCCTCTAACAGCAATAATTAGAAGGTATGGGGCTTTCCATGAATTAATTTTGGGGTCTCAGGAGATGGAGGTAATGCCATGTCTCATCAGAGAGGCCATATTTATAATATGTAATATTTGTAATAAAATTTCAGGTTAAACATGTGATAACTTGATATCTTGAGCACAAGTTCTACACTTTTCCTTGGCAGACTAGCTCACTTGCATGCTGAGAGATACCACGGCTAGGAAATGTTTCCCCCTTATTAAGTTTTATATTACAACTGTGCTTAGTGAAAAACTATTTTTTATTCACATTACGGTCCTCCTAGAATATGCAAATGTATTCTCACATTCCCAAGGCAAATATCAAACAGAGACACAAGCAAAGCGTTTCCATCATCATTATGTTCCTACCCCGAACAGATGTGGATTAGTGACGCCTTATTGCCAAGATCACAATCTGTAGTAGAATAAATTGATGTTGCTCTAAAACTCATCATGTCTTTTAATTTATTTTCCTCAGTTTTTCCAGAAACTGAGGAAGAAAAAAGGCAAGATACCAAAGTCTGCAGCTGATAGTGAATACTTTGGGATGGTGTTGCAAAGTCTTTAAACTTCCTAACATCTGACAGCTGAGACTTGGGTCAGCAAACTTTTAAAGATTATTATTAATTTAATAATATAAAGTTTATAATGACATCCAAGATAATAGAGGTGTTTTTTTCTTATTAACAACTTTCAGACACTTTTACCAGGAGACAATAAACCTCACCATTATCAGATCAACAAAGTAAGTTTTGGAACCTTCTAATCCTGTAGGAGAAAAGAAACAAATTTCAGTAAACATCTCTTGGGGAATTTCTAAAAATTATTAAAGTTTTCTCAAAATGGAAAGATGAACAAGATGATCTCTTGAGATAATTTTTGTACTTACTTGGTTATATTCTCATTTTATGGATAACAGTTGTTAGTCTGGAAGTAAAATTGTTGGTTTAAGGTCATCAACAGGCAAAGCTGGTTACAGAGCTGGTAACATTGCATAAATCTACTGCTACTCCAACTCCATTTTTTTCATGGATGTCTGTTTAAAATGTCTGATTCTGAATATAGATTTAAAGACAGCAGCAGAATTAATTGTGTAGAATGCAAATAAATTATTTGAAAGGAACTTTAAATCCAGGAATCAGTTTCCTTTACTCTCTCAGTTTTTAGGACAAAATGACTGCAAAATCTTTCCAAAAATGGACCAATTTGAGAAGAACAAGAGCGATAGCATTAAGTACACCATTAAATTAAGTAATAGGTTGTGTCTGGGATTCACCATGTTCTTTTACGCTGCTTTCATGATTTGTAACAAGTACTCAGAAATCAGTAAACAAAATCTTTACCATAGGTGAGGGCAATTCCCAGAAGGCTCTGTTAGCTGTAGATGGTTTTCTATTGACACGTGGGGTGTCTTTCTACCTTCATTAGCCCTCCCAGCCAACTTCATGTTTGCATAATGAAAGTTTGTGCTAGCTTTGATTCTGACATTAGTTTTTAATGAGTGGTTCTTACACCTATAGTAAAATTAAGGCAGTCACCAGAGCTTAACAAAGCAGCACTAATGTGCCTCGAGTTTAACTTTTCTAAGTGTTGTGTAGTACTACAAATAATATAAATAATAAAATCTGTAAGCCCCATTGCAACATATTACTGAATACTGAAAATTTATTGAAATATACATATTTAAATAGGTATAATCTCAATATAGATGCTCAAAGCAGTGACTCTGGAAGGAAAATGGGGACATTTTTTCAGATCTTGCCTTTCAAATGTATTGTTTAAGAGAAAATATATGGACAGTGGTGTTTTTTTCTAATCTGGAGATACTAATATGAGTGTAGCAACACTAACCACTTTAATCCATATACTGAGGATAGCATTAGGCCTGTTTCCTGCCTTAAGATGTGGAAAATGTATGTTTGCAAATTAACAGAAAGACTAGGAAATTTGACAATTACAATTTATGATATAGACTACAAAAAATGAAGTCTAATAAATCCAGATATCAATTTGGACACTCAGAGCTGTACTGTTTGTACTTTTACCAGAATATATGTTGAAATAATTCTTCTAATTTCTCTCCTGCTATTCTTGATCTTCTTCAAAAATGGCAAGTGATGAGTTATATGTTCTATTTGATTTATGGTGTTTTATGTTCTTGCAAGATATAAAGATCTTCAGTGTTCTTGTAGAATTTGAATGAACTAAACTAAATTAGCTTGTAAATGGAAGCAAAATTTCTTGAAATCTAGATAACTAAAAAATCTGCAGATGTTTAATTTAAAATTACAGAACATTCATTTCACAGTCTGTGTCATAAAAATGGTCCCAGGATACATGGCTTTTCAGGGACATCTGTGAGTAATGCAAATGAGGATGCCAACTGACAGCCCTGAAAATTATTCACAGAGCAGCAGGGTGGTAGCAGGAGTTTTTGCAAAGATGCTTGCAGCAAGTCTGCTGCAATGCTCTGTTGAACATCTACCTCCAACTCTGGCCAGTGCTCTATGTTTTTTATAAGTAGGATGAAAAACTGGATGGAAATCTTGACTCTGAGCACTCTTCCCAGCCATCAGGAGACCACAAAACTTTATACTTTCCTGCTTGCCTGGAGTACAAATGGGGAGAAATTTCAGACGTAGAGGCTGGAATTCAGATAATCTCTTGTATTTCTGTGTAATAAGACCTGCCTGTAGTTGACATTCTCTAGTAATAGTCTGAAGAGACACCTGCCAAAATGCACTTATTAGAAAATTTAGTTGAAGGATTGCTTCCTTTGTACTCAAAAAGTCAAAATTGTAAAGATTTTCTTTTAAATTGCTACAAAACCTCAATTCAAATATTTTTAAAAATGTAGTTATTCTTAACAGTTATTGTTAACTATTAAAAGAAAAAATAATAAGCATCTTTCAATGTTCTCTTAAAATTTATCTTATTGTGCACAGTTATATATCAGAACTTTGTGCTTGTTCCATGTCACATATTTGAAGCAGCAGGCAAACAACTTCTAAAGTTCAATGACAAGGTCTTTTGGAGTCATGGCGTATAAGCCCACAGGCTGTCACTCTTGTTAACCATCCTACATACACGTCTTCATCTGAAGCTTGATTTTCATCAGTGTCACAGGCTTGTTTCCTTTCTGGAAGGAGTTCAGTTTGGGTGCAAACTTTTCTTTTGCATTGATAGGTAATTCTATTCCATAAATGAATGAAAATCACTGTGATTTTTTTGACAGCCCAAACCACGCCTTTACAGTTTTTATGTCCAAAAAGCCTTCAAACATTTATGTGACAGAGTACAAGGTCATGTCCCACAATGGAGAAGACAGGACATATATGACTGTCTAAATCTTGTTATTGGGCTCTCAGTGCAGTGCTCATAAAGTAAGACTGTCACAGAGAGTGAAGAATCCAGAATGAAGTGAATACAATGTGTTATTTGGTGTTCAGGAAGAAAGACAGAAGGCAGCATGAAGAGGTGTGCTCTGTGGTGTATTTGGTGCTGGTCTCAGCTGCTCAGCTCAGGACCTGCATCCCCCTGGACCTATCATACTAGCTGTAGTTCACCAAATACAGGTTCAGGCCTGGGAGGTGGAGAGCACTTCAGGACTTCACAGACCACATCAAGCCTTTTGCATCCCTACTTTCCTTCTCTGCCTCCCAATGAAGTTTTCGGCCTTAGCAGAATAAAATTTTGTTAAGTTTCCTTTTGTGACAGGTCAGTCCTGTTGTAAGACAAGGTACTCTGTGGTATTTTATTACCCACTTTGATATAAACCAGTGTTGCTTGGCAAGAATATAATGCATCTGGATACAGTGAGATGTTCTACTAACACTAAGTTTGTTGAGATCTTCAAACATCCCCCAACCAACTGGTTTTGGTCACTTGGTATATTTCTACCTATAATATCAGCATCTAATTCCATATTGACATTTCACAATGAAGGAAGGGGAAAAGCTGAGTATTGGTATACCTGAAACTAATCTGTGCCAAATTTCTACTCCCATTATTTTCAGATATGGAAATGAAATAGATGATGCGGTATATCACTTCTATGTTTTGTTTTAACTTTATTTCTAATATTAATTATCTTTTTTTCATTTTTTAACTTTTCAACTTTCAGTTTCTTGCGGAGATAATGCAGCAACTGCTGGATTTTATTTGATAGAAATTAAAAGTCTGACTTCACACTAATAACAAGAAGTTAATGGGAATCACCTATATCCATTTTTTTCTATTTACACAAAAACTTTTCCAAAGAAAACCTAAACTGATAAATATGTTAGGTAAAATGAGGGAGTGATGGAGAACCTGAAATTTCTTCAGAAATTATTGCATGAAATAATTTATGAATCTCTTTTTTCCACATCAAACAAATCTGCAGGGTTTTTTGGTTAAATAGGCTAAGTAAAAAATATATATGTTTTTCTTGTGCTGTTGCTGGAGATAGGCCAGCTGAGGCATGTACTGAACATTTTTATATAAACAAATTGTCAATGTACATAAAAGTTTCCCCTTTGTTGTCTTGCAACTTTGAAACACCATCTTTTCCCACTTTGGTTTATAAACCACCAATATTTTAAACCCTAGCAAGTGCTAAAAAAGTAATTTTCTTTTCCTTTTTCTCTGTCATCAGCATAAGCGTGATGGGTGAATATAAAATAGGGATTGTTATATTGATGTGACCTTTTAGACCTTTTGTGTAAGTCACTTACAGAATATGTTATTTGGAGATGCCATTAAAATCTGTCCTCTTCTCGTGCCAGAGGGCTGAGCTCTGTGTTCAGCATGATACATTTTTATGAAGATGTAATACAGTCTGGATATCTACACCCCGATGATGAAAGATTTATTCACCCTTTAAGATGAAATATAGTCTGGTTCTACCCACATCAGTATATTAAACAGAGCTGAGAACAGTGCCTGGCATGGGAATGTGACTGCACAGACCGCAGAATTATTCAGACAGTTCCTGGCAGGACATTTGCTTTTGCCAGCTCTACTTTAAACAGTTCCTGAATTCAGTTTGGAAGCAGGATTCTTCCAGTGACTTCTGCCAGGAGGCCCTCTCCAGTCAGACTCTGTTTGCAGGCTGAGAATTTACTAGTGCTGTAAAACCTGGGCTCTTCTATGTCAGCTGGCCCCAGTGATAGAGGCATGCTCCCAGGCATGTGTGCGTATCTGAAGAAGTAGACATAAAAAATGCCTGGGAGTTTCTTTGTAGGTAGAATCAAATTGTCTTCAGTATCCTTGACATGCCAGGCTATCCTGTTCTTGGGATCTGTTTGGCTAAAATAGGAAACACGTGTGGCCAATATTTGGCAGAAACCTAAACCTCATGTGTTGCAGCTAGATTTGTCAGTGATGCACAGTTAAATAATACGTTTAAAGATAAACTGGATTTTTTTTTCACAAATCACCTTGGCAACGTGTGATTATAGTTCCTTTTGTGTGAAAATTTGAGTTTCTTCACCTGCTGCCATGGTTGGATTTCTTACCCATGTGTGAAGTCTGCTTCCACATGGTATTTTCCTGAAGCAATATTTGTGGGAGCAGGTATTTCCTTCTTTCTTTTGTCCAGGGGGGTTTTTAAGATGGCCAGTGTGTACAAGGCTACTGTACACAATGTACACCATGTGTACAACCAAGGCATCATGACCAGGGGCTATGAAAGAGAAGGCACACCTTATCACCCTCCCTACCCTGTCACTAGTCTTTCCAAAACTTCTCAATAGTCAGATGAAACACATGAAGGAGGTGGAGGTAATTGCAGTGTTTTAGAATGAACAATGTCTTCAGCAAATATCCTGGGGCTGTTCTTTTGTCACATGGTTAAAAAAATAATCAGGAAACTCTCTAAAGGAGTAACCTCATGGAATTGTCCCTACCCTAGGAGACACTCTCACCTCTCTGGCAATCAAGCAGTGCTGTTTGCAGAGAACCAAGACACCAGGCAGATCCCCTGAGAACTAAGACTAATCAGTAGCTCCAGAAACCTAAAGAAGTCCAGCTGTCTCTAAATTTGTATGACGTTACTGAATTGCCAAACGCTATGAGCACAAGGTTCACACCTGTTACCAATACTAGAGCCAGAGCCATTAAGGGAAGGTCTAAAGGTTAATGCAGCTTTCTGTGGATCCAAACACCCCTTTTAAATATGGGATGTTCTACCAATTGTTCCAAAATTATTCTGTGCACTCTAACAGATGATTTGTTTGTAAGTCATGCTGTGGACGAAGGCAAACTAGAAAACTTTCCCAAATGCCATTAGTTGGGAAACTCAAGTTTGCTTGTGTTTTTGCTTGGTTGCTCTTTAATTAGTTTTTTGGGGTTTGTTTTGTTTTAGTTTTGTTTCATTTAGAGACAAGAAATTTTAACAAATCCAAAGTACTCTAGGGGTGCTGGATGTAATTCATCTTACCTAACCATGATGCAGATGTCTAAATATCGGGTGGGGTCCCAGGAATCTCTTCTTTTGTGGAGAGAAATAGACTTTTGAAGACATACTTCAGCTCATTGTAATGTGTCTGTCTTCAGAAGATGAGTGAAACATGCTCTGAAAGTTCCTGTTTCACTGCCCTGATGATGAAGGAAGGCTTCAAGATGTCTGTCATACATGTCTAAAGCTGAGATGGATCCCATTTGCAGTTTGTATAGATTGCTTAGCCAGATTAAACACCAGCTCCAGGTCTGCAGAGATTTGTTCACAAGGCAGTGTATTCCATATCTTATTCCCCTCTTAAATTATTTTCTCTTGAGCAAATATCAAAATGGTCAAACATTTCTCTTTTAATAAAAATTACATCACAATGATGTGCATCAATGAGTTCACTCTAGAAAGACATTGGAAAAAATGCATAAAAATGTTATGCCTAAAGATTAGCCAAATTAAAAAACAAGCAAACAAGCACCTATCAAAATCCAAAACATGCCAATTAAGATCCCTAAATATTTACATATTCTTAGGAAAGTGACAGCAAGAAAAAATACGAAAATTGTACTACTCTTATTCTGGAGCAAAGGATTTAAAAAACAAATATAAAAAAGAGATTATATAACTCCTCATGTAATTAAGTAAAAAAATATTAAAAGTTCTCTAGAAAGTATTTTACTGGAGACAATAATTTATAGGCATAATCTTACATTTTACTTGATTTAAATATCCTCATCTATGCTTAATACAACCATTTTGGGTTTTAATAATTTACCTTAAATATTTGCCAATAGTGCTATTTAAATGAGTATCTGACTCCTGTTCCAGTGCTACACAAACTGTTGTCATCAATTTGTCATCTGAGATGAGAAACCTTTGTGTGTTTAAAAATCATGAGCTAGATATGCAAAAAGCATAAATTCTTAAATTACAACCTAAAATGAAGATTTAGGATGCCTTTTGCAACTTTGCTTGAGGATCCATTTGCGTGCATGTGTGACTAAAACTTACAGGAGAATTATCTTGCTAAAGTCAGCATGAGCTTACAACAGCCCAAAGCTATCTTCAAATACAAAGGGAATAATACATCACTCCTCTGGCCGTTTTTAGGAGCTGCTTTTCCTGCTTCTGCCAGGATTTGCTGAGGGCTGAACTCATTGCTCCCTACAGCTGCTAAGAAGTGGAAATGAAGTGGGAGGCACTGATCTCTTCTCCTTGGTACCCAGTGATAGGATGTGGAAGAATGTTTTAAAGCTGCACCACAGGAGGTTTGGACTGCACATGAGGAAATGTTTCTTTCTTGAGAGGGTGGCCAAGAACTGGAACAGGCATTCTTACAAAGGTGTTCAATGTTCCAGGACTGTCATTGTTTAAGAGGCATTGACACAATGCCCTTAATAACATGCTTTTAATTGGCCAGCCCTGCACTGGTCAGGCAGCTGGAGGTGATGATCCTTGTATGCTCCTTTCAATTGAAATATTCTATTCTATTCTATTCTATTCTATTCTATTCTATTCTATTCTATTCTATTCTATTCTATTCTATTCTATT
>JANRGV010000051.1:31100833-31148626 GCA_024734035.1 Alethe castanea | reverse complement strand
AGGAACAGCAGGTTGAACAGGAAGTTGCATTAGCCAAAATTCACTGGGAGAAGGAAGAAAAAGAGGTGTGGAACATTTCAGGGGTTGTTTTGATTTTCTTTATGTTTATTTTCAGAAAGAACTTCTGTGTAAATACACTCGTACACTGTTATTCTGCCATTTGAAGCAGAATACCTGTTTAGAGGGAAATATCTCTTTAAAACGCATGTACTGCTTGTAGTACTGAACACCCAGTAAAAATAAAGATCTTGGCAAATACAAAACCAATATAAAAATCACCCTCTATGTAATGTCATGCCATTCATCAAATGTTTCACAAGTGTTGCAATGGTTAATGCATTCCTTGGCAATTCAAAGCTTGCAATCTCCATTTTTAAATAATTTACAAAATTAATATAAATTAAAGATGAAAATTTCCCATAGTCATAGGATGCACAAGCATGAAAGGATGTACCTAGTGCCTCTTCATGTATTAACTCTGCTCAAAAAAAAAAACAACAAACAAAAAGCTTCTAAACTAATACACAGTAAGTATCAGAGAATAATAAAATGGACTGTGTTGGAAGAGCCCTTAAAGATAATCTCGTTCCGACATTCTCACTGTGGGCAGGGACACCTCCCACTAGACCAGGTTGTCCATCCAACCTGGCGTAAAGTATACTTAAACTAGACACAAAAGTCACAAAATTAAGGCTAGTAGCCTTGTGAGTTCTTTCCAAGTGACTAGTGACTCAAGTGCTCTTAAAATCAGCTATAATAAGAGCAAAATTCACAGCAAGCTCATATCCATAAAATGAAAATTTAATCCATCTGGGCTTGTACATTTTTACCTACAGCAAAGTAGTTCCCTGTAATTGCTGGCAACAAAAATAAAGCAAAAAATACTGTCAGACAGTGAAAAACAAATATGAACAGTCTGGAAGATTTCCTGATTATGTTGAGCTATCTGCTAAATCACCAAGAAAACCACATTCTTAAGCAGCAGCACATGATCCCCACCCACCTTCTTGAAGCTAGTGCTCTTTAAAATAAGCAAGCTGGATCAAGCCAACTGGCAGAATGAGATTTTATTTCAAAAATAAAATCACAACTTAAAGAGGAAGAGTATATAATAATCTAGCTACAACCACTGATTTCTTCCATGCAATCTCAGCTTTTAAAACATTTAACCACGCAGTCACAACTGCATTTATGTACTGTATGATGATGACATTACCCTTGCCTATACCATTCCTTACTCCTGCAGTCTGTCACCCATCTCTGCATTCATTAAGAAACTAATGATGCTGAACTGTTGCAAGATTTAAATTGTTTGTATTAAATAATGTCTGGCACATACACGAAATGAGATAAACAGAAACTGGTAATAAATTGGCTCATTATTTAAATGAGGTTAAGTCATGTGGGGATAAATCTCTGAATGTGTAACTTGAGATCATTCAAACATCATGGAAACTGAGTGAAAACTTATGTTACAGGTATTTTCTGTGACACAAGTTTGCAGTTTAGACATCTTAATACATTTTTGATATTCAAGGAGGGAAAATGGAGTGTAGACAAACCAAAAGAATGCTTTTTGCATAGTACAGATTATATTTTTGATAAAGATGAAATATCAAAGGACACTTCCAACAAAGTGTGCCCCACTTGATTTTTTTGAACACGTGCACAGAGAAACACAATTATTTAAGTGATATTTATATGAAATAGTGTTTTTCAGACACTATTTTATTTCTTTATATGACAAAGTGGAAGAGAAAAGGAAAAAAAATACCTCTACAAAAAAAAAAGTGAGGAACATTTAATGTTGCAGATAAATAGGTGTATGTATAAGCATATATAATTAACATAATACTTACCAAAATACCAGTTTCATGTCAGGTTAATTGTAGGCCCTTGAAGCATCTTTAGAAGACAATTAAAACAGTGAGAGCGTTCACTTTGACTGTGTTTTCCTTCACAGTTAGGGGCTTATTGCACTACAGATTTCAGCAGATATGACACGTCAAAAGCATTCTAAATTCCAGTGATGACAGAGCATAAGCTGTTGCTCCAGGCTGGCTGCAACCTGGGAAAAGCATGGCACATCTTTATGTGTTTGAGTGCTGCATACTGTACAGCAAGTGATCTAAGCCATAGTTCAATACAGCTAGGAGCAAACACCTGTTCCATTGAAGAATTTAGGTTGCTTAGCCAAAGCATAGCTGGTTGATGATCTAAGGAATCTTTTTTCAGCCTTAACAATTCTGTGGATCCATAATGGCAGGATTAAGTACAAGTCATCTCTCAACCTTTGCATGCTTGTATTGCCTTAAATCATGTGTGTTCCTTTATACTGCCAAACATGAGTGCAAGGAAACATAGACATTATTTTATTTTTTTCAGCTTTTCCATCAGTGTGTGAAGTGGGGTACCCTTCAGCACTGTATTATTATAAAAAAAATTGAAAAGAGGTTTACTATGCTTGAAAAAAACCTCTGCTCTTTCCATTCTTTGTCCTGTAAGAAATAGAAGCATTTATGTGAAAATGACCCAATAACTTCTAGTGAGTAGAGTTTTTGCTCTCACAGGATACTTTAAAGTCAAAGATCTTTCATATTTCTTTCTTTCTTTCTTTTCTCTGGTGGCTTACCTTAGCTTTTCCCCATGTTCCTCTGCTGCAACTGCTGCACTATTTCACACTGACTTGTATTAATTCAGGACTAAAAGTTCTGGCACACATAATGAGTTCTTCATATGTCTTTTTTTTTTAATATTAAATTTTCCCATTTTTCACTAAAGTTCTGCACATTAAATCTGGACTTATGACAGCTAAGCCTGAGTTGTATCCCAGTCTATGATGTACTCTTGTTTTTTTAATATATGTTTTAGTTCTTAGAAAAGAACAGACAACTTTGAACCAACAAACACAGCACTGTTGTGCACTTTACAAGTGAAATAAGGAATGTTTTACTTCTTTCTCCACAGTTTATGGCCATCATTGAAATTTTATGGGAAAAAGTGTGGTTCAGTTTGTCTGGATAATACCAAGATATGTGTCGGTGTCACTATGAGATGATGAGATATTAAAGGAATTTTTTTTTTTCTAAAGATGCCTATATGGCTGCTGCATTTGCATTTGGCTTTGGAGGTATTTGTTTGAGTGTTGTATTCCTCCTTGCACTATCTTTTTAGGATTTACTTACACAGTCAAATCAACCAACTTGCTGCAGTAATTTCATAGATTTGATGTTTAAAATGTATCATTATTATATGTCTGACTTTGTGTAGCAAGGCATATAGTGCCCAGAGAAGTTGGGGCAGCCCAGTCCCTGGAAGTGTTCAAGGCCAGGTTGGATGGAGCTTTGAGGGGCCTGGTCTGGTGGAAGATGTCCCATGGCTGAGGGAGCAAGAACTAGGTGATCTTTAGGGTTCTTTCCAACCAAGCATTCTATGACTGTGTTTCTATGATGGAAATTCTTATGATCCGTAGAGTTGTTTCTTTGTAACAATAGAAGTGAAAAATGATAGTCACTAAAACTTCACGGCTGAAATAGAGTATCCAATTAATGTACAAAAGTTAAGTTTAAATGTGAACATTTAGTGCAATTAGTGCAATTTTACATTTCTTCCTGTGACACATTTTATAGTAAGTGAAGGCAAACAACATTTTTCTGTAATACTTTCCCTTTGGTCTCATAACACACTGATGTGCTTCCACACCCAGGCAATCCCTCCTCCTGGTTCTCTACAAGCCTTGCTTGTTCCTTGTGTATCAGCCCCCTAAGCCCATGTTCTGTTTGTCAGGTCCAGCCAGCAGCAGCAGTGGGGGATTCCTGGTGCACGCACACTCACTCATACCTTGCACGACCACAACAGCCCATGAGATCTACACAAGCCAAAATCAGCACTTCCCTGGCACCACATCTGGTCCAGAAGAACAATATATTCACTAGTGGACAAACACTAATGGATAGCTCCATTGGATAGCACTGGATAGCTCCAATGGATCACTGGTGGCCCCTAGACCAACTGTGTGGCCACCAGCTGCAAGGCTTGGCCAGACAAGTAGGTGAATCTGCAGCCATCTTACTCATCTCTGCTTCCTTCATTCTCCCCTCCTCTGTTTTAAATTATGTCCAGAATGAGATCTAAAGTGAATATATATTCCCAAAAGAAGCCTGAAGGCATGTGTCTTTCAAATATTGGCTCTTTTACCTTACAAACTCAAGTGTGGCTGGTACAATAATCCTATTTAAAATAACTGGATTTGCATTAGATTTTCTCTGGTTTAGAACAAGGCAAATATTTCTATTTTATAGAAGTTCAAAAACCCAAGGGTATGTGGAAAACTATAGATAGAAATTGAAAAAAACCCTGATGCAGTGCAATTTAAAAATATATTTTGGCAATTCATTTTCCAAATACCTCTGTAAGGATGTTGTCTATAATTACAGAGAGTGTAGTAAGCACAGTTTTACCAAAGCCGTTTGTTAATTTTGATGTAATTTCTTTTTAAGACCACATAGTAAGTAAAGTATTTTCAATCATTACTGTTATGACAAGAACCTGATTTTTTTCACTACAATTCTTTTTTATTTTAAAGTAGATAAATCAAGAACATATTTAAACAAAATGATTATAATCTTAACTATAAAAGAGTTTAAAAAATACATCCCAATAATTAAAATTAATACTTTCAGAATGACTCACATTTTTGCAGTTAAAAGGCTGTGAAAGGCAACACAGAGTTAAAATAAATTTCTTTATGATCAGACGCTAAATCCTTGATATACACACCATTAAAATAAAGTATGGGAGGAAATATGTGACTCCATCAGAAATTGAGGTCAATTAGTGACTAGTTATGAAAAAGCAGTGAAATTGATTTGTAACTGTATCTCTTCAGGCTGGTGCCATTCTGTAGAGTTAATAATAAAGTCTGAATTCTGACAAGGAGAGTCATTAAAGCACTTCTCAGGCAGGAGTTATTCATTACTGTAAAACTTATCTTGAATTTATTCCCTTCTGCTAAAAAGATTTGTCATGTCCAAGAGATTAATGATCCTGAATACAAAAGAGATGGCTGACATAAGTTGTAGTTCTCTGTGTTTTCAAGTGATTTACATGCAATCTGGGTCCTCTGCACAGTTTTTAAAAATTACTGCTCTTGAATATCACACCTTTATTTATTAATTTCCTTTCAAGAATGTGGCACTACAGGGCCTGAAAACCTCCTGCTTACATTTAATAAGGAACTTGGAATGTAGTGTTCAATCAGTTTTAATTCACTTACACTTATATTTTCAAATATCCAATTTTTAAAATTTATTATCAACTTAAATATATCATAAAAACTCTATTTTCATCTCTCAGTTTATGTCTGTCTAGGAAAGCATTCACTAGGTAAGAGTATTAAGATTTTAGTGATCTTTTTATCCCTGAATAGCAAAAGTTTTAAGTCTGCTGGATGTGTGTTTATGATTCCTCTATAATCATCTGACCGGAATGAAAATTTGGTTTTAATAAACCAAAAACTAAATTCCCACTTAAGTAGAATTTCGCCAAAACACTGTAAACTTTGTGAAAAATATGGATAACATAATTGCCAATAATTAGAAAATTACTAATCAAAAGTGCTCAGAGAATTTCCTGTTTAGCACTATTGCATTACATAATGCTGCTATGCTTGATTTTTACTACTAAAATATTATTTCGTACTGGAATTTTTGGCTTCTACTTTTATTACATGATTCGTCCATATAAGATGCTTACAGCATCTTAATACTCCTAACTAATGAACTGTAGCTCATTCAGAAAAGGTGAGGAGCTTTAGCACTCACAGTTTGCATTTAATTTCCACTGTGAACTCAAACAGATGGATTAAAATGGCACCACACTTCTAGTAAAAAATATGTATGCAATAGAGTAGGGGGATTAAAAGAAAAGTTTCCTCCCTTAAAATTCCCTGAAATGCACTTTGTGTGCCTGATGAGGTTGAGTTCCCCGCAGCACTGCTTGGTGTCCATCTCCAAGGAGTGCTTTGGGGTTGCACTCAAGAGCTGCTTCGTCGGTCAAATGTGCAATGAGCCTCAAAGAACATGATCTGCAATTTCCAAACTGCTGTGAGACTGGGAAGAGAAGGGAGAATCATTGTTCTTCAGATAAAAACGTCAGCTGTGTCATCACAGGTAGGACATAGACCTGCTGGAGTGAGGACACGACGAAGGTGTTCAGAGGGCTGGAAAAACTCTTCCTATCAGGACAGACTGAGAGAACTGGGATTGTTTGGCGTGGACAAGAGAAAGCTCCAGAAAGACCTTAGAGAACCTTCCTAAAGGAAGGAACCTAAAGGGCCTGCAAGAGAGCTGGAGAGGGAGTTCCACCAAGAGCATGTAGTTATAAGACAAGGGGCAATGGCTTTAAACTGAAAGAGAGTAGGTTTAGATTGGATATTAGGAAGAACTTCTTTACACTGAGGATGATGAGGCACGGGCACAGGCTGCCCAGACAAGCTATGGCTGCTGCATCCCTGGAAGTGTTCAAGGCCGGGTTGGATGGGGCTCTGAGCAACCTGGTTAGTGGACGGTGTCCCTGCCTATGGCAGGGGGGTTGGAACTGGATGGTCTTTAATGTCCCTGCCAATCCTAACCATTCTATGATTCTATGATTCTATGAATCGATGATCTTCACAAATCTCATGCTTGAGAGCACCAATTGAAGTATAAACCATACCAAAACTTAGACTCAAAGGCAAGAAACAGTCAGGTGAAGGCAAGAGTTCAATAGACTCCAGGCCTAAGTGACACCTCTCTCTGCAGGAAGGAAATAGGTTTGATTTCTAGAAGCAAGACTGGGTAAGTGCCAAGGTAGGAGATTTTAGGACATGCTAAAGAACTCCATTTCATCACAGATAATAATCTCTGAATATGTAACCTACTATAATAATGGTCTCTGTTTCTTCATAAATATCTGTTCTGCTATCTGTGTGACTGTGTGTGCATGAAGGTTTGCATTTCTACATGTGCATCTGAGAGCTGAGTTGTCCAAACGTGATGTTTAGAGTCTCCTGTCTGGTCTGCCAAGGATGTGGGCAGACCTCTTTATGGGCCACTACCTTGGGGCCAGGACATTTTTTATACTTGACCACTTCTATTAGCAGGCTGTAAATATTCCATATCGTTTTGTGAAAGCTGTCACAGAAAAGAAGAAGAATCATTTTGGGAGAAACGATTCCTTGTTGCTGGTTACCCATAATTAATGCATGTAAATTATGAAAGCTTGTTACAGTTTAGAGCTGAATCCTGGTTATAACCCTCTGTTAAAAATCAGGTTTTTTTCTCTCTTTTCATAGGTGATTAGTTCTGTTTGAATGAAAACTTATGCTAGATGATCTAAGCACAGTAATACATTTGTCTTTCGTCTTTCAGATTATGATGGATGGAAGATGTGTGTGAGTTTTCTTTTTTTCTGAATGCGATTTCTGATTAATTTCTGCATCTTGGTCTTAATATGAAGCAATCTCTGTGAAAGTATAGTAAATCTATCCATGTCACATAAGATTGCTGTTCCATTACTCTTCTGCAGCAATTTTTCCTCTTACCCTGATCAACCAAACAAAACAACCCTTCATGACACTGAAAATGCACTATACAGGGTTATATATATATGAGGCAAGTCGCATACTTAAATAGCCCACTGGTTTTTTAGTTTCAGTAACCAAGAGTAGTTTTTCTGCACTCCTACATGGACAGTCCTAGCATGGAGGAGTTTTCAATTTTTCATATCCAGAGTGCCTTTTTTCTGTGAACAAGAAAAACCTTATTCTTAAAATATTAGTCCCTGTACTAGCCCGAACCTTACTTATTAAAAAATAAGATGACAGTGAAAAGAAGTAACTTTCCCATGCCACTAGTAAATCTGTCGGGACCAGATTTCCAAACACTCAGAACAGCTTGGATACAACGTGACCTGGAGGTCAAAAGAAAGTTAAAGCAGAATAAGAGGCATATATAAAAAGTACACTGTCTGTTCCTTACAAACAGCTTGTGTGGATATTGCCACCTGACACTGAGGAAGACTTTGGGTGAATTTTCTTTACAGATGTAAATAAACTATTTTAATTTACATAAAGATGTAATAGTGCAATAATTTAGTGGTTGCAGTGTAAGCACCCCCCACATCCTTTTTCTGTACAGCCTTACTTCTGTCCTTTTTCTTGTGCTATTTATTCTAGTGGAAAAGTTAAGTTTGCAATAAACTGAAATTGTTGACTAAAACTGGGCTAGAAGTCTGCAAACCTTTGCTTGCAGTGATTGTCTGCAGCAAATAGATGTGCACAAGAGAAACTAATTTTAAAAATTATTATATGGGTTTTAATTACCTACGGTTTGAAAGCAGAACATTTTTCAGATCTGATCTGTGCGAGAACAGAAGGTCTGTTTATCATATATTGGCCTGTAATTATTATGTAGATGCATTTAAAGTGAAAAAAGAAAAAACAAAACCAGAAGTCAATTATTTGCTTCTTGGTTTAGTTCTATTGTGAATATGGTGTTTAACATAGAAGTTTCTCTGTTCACTTGTACCATTTTATTAACAGCTATCAAATCCAACTGCTTCCCTTCTGGTATTGTTCCAGTTGACTAATTCCCTTGTAATTAGTGGGACTTTTAATGATCATCTTCCTTAACATTTTAGTTAATCAGTTTCCAAATGCCTGGGAATGTAGCAAGAAGAAAGAAAAGAAGAAATGTACCAACACAATTAATTTTGTTTAGCTTCAGTATCCTCGAAAAGTATCAAATGGAGAAAGTGTCCTTCAGTAGCCCATTCACCTTCAGTAAAGCACTATCATATCTATATTCTGATATGGTGCTGATTCTAATCAGTGGATTCCATTATAGGCCTTTAAGCAAAAAAAGAAAGTGCTGATGAAGGCCATAAAAATAAATGAGGCTTATTGCTTCTTGACATCTTTAGCACTTTCTGAGGTTTCCTGAGTGAGCAGGGGTAGCAGACAATAGCTGGAAGATTGTGTGTAAGATAATGAGAAAAATAAATGCATCCTCTGAAGCAGCCAGCAGTAACTATGGCTAACATTCATTATACAGCGTCTGGGCAGCTCCCAGTATGATGTTATTAATTTGTGGAATGAGCTGAGAGGTGTGAAAGAAAGCTGATGTTTGCTCCTAACCTTCCTGGCCAGCATTTTGAGTATTAACAGAGAGGTCAAATACATTATCTCCTTGAAATTGTCTCTCTCTCTTTTGTTTTCTTTCGGTGAGAAGTGAAGCAAAACATACCACTTAGAAGAAAGGGATGTGGGAAGCAGCCCCTGCCTTCACTTTGGTCAGAGGAAAAAAAAAAAATAGGACTGAAAGGAAAATAGATTATGGACGTGAGGGTGTGTTTTAGAGATCACATGGGGAGAGAGTGCTCTTCAAATTCAAAAGGCAATCTCAGTTCCCATTCCAGGATTGTTCTGGGAGTGAGAGTTTAATAGCAGAATGCTTGAGAAAGTGAGTATAGTATTTAAATGTTCACACAGCAAATTCCAATTCTTGTGTTTATAGCCTCTCAGGAGTAATCTGCATATATCTACTTCAGTGTGCAGGTAGGTCAGTATTTAGCAGTTCTTGGGATGTAGATCAGATTTACAATTTAGTGGGATTGACATTTGTACTTTCGTAGTGCTGAAGGCCAGGCTATATATGTGCTGTATGTATGCATGGCAGCTTCTCCCTGTTGTGGAGTTTATGTAGTTTAATTATTTGTGAGTTAACTAACTAGAAATAGACTTAGACTGTGACTACTGACACAGCAAAAGAGCACAATCTTAATCACAACTTGGAGTATTTAGGAAGAAAACATGTGATTTGTAACTAAATTTGCACTGACTATGCATGTAGATCATTTGATGTAAAGCCAGCATGAGCAGTATTGTTGATTTAACAGGCAATTAAGCAAACAAGAATTCTACACCAAAGACATCTTAACTCCTTCCTGTATAGATCTCACAGAGAAACACACACATACTCAGTCCAAAGTATGCCAAGTAACTCTGCTGGCTTCACTGGAAATTAGTTTAAAGTTAAGTATACATAATTCCCAACCCAAAGATTTTTTTAAAATAGTCTTCAAATTTGGTTACAGAAATTTTACAATCAAAATAAAAGGAAGAATAATTAGATGGTTTATTTTTTATTTCTTACTCTCTTTGCTGTACTTGAACAAAAGAAGCAAAGGCATAGATGTGGCAAGATGAAGTGCTTAGCTTCCTTTCACACTTGTACCTCTTGATCTTGAAGAGACAGCAGGGAATGATAACAGTATGTACAATAAACTGGGACAAAACAACACTAACATGTCAACCCCACTAAGGAATATTTGGGAAAGCATAACAGAAATTCAGTCCCTTTGCTCACTCATCTAACATTGATTCTGTTCAACTGACATTAATCTATTTTCTGAAGCAAAGTGCCAAAGGATGGTATTTTGTTCAAATATTTTGTGACTGTACTTTGGCAGGTTTATTTTGTTGAGCTGTGGAAGAAGTGTGGATATGCTCTGAATCTGGAATAGAGAATGATTAGGAAGCAGTTAGTGCTAAGACAAAACAGAGTATTTCAGAAAGAAACCCAGTCATCCCTTGAAATTTTATTTTATTTTTTTGGTTCTTGTTTTTTGGTTGATTTTTTTTGTTTGTTTTTGTTTATTTGTTTTTTGGTTTTGTTTTGATTTTGTTTTTTGGTTATTTTGTTTTTGTTTTTGGTTTTTTTTTGGTTTTTTTTGTTTGTTTGTTTTTTAAGGCACTCAGGTACCAGCGCCTGCTAATTTACAAGTAAAGTTTACAGAAGTCACTAAAAGCCTTCTTCTATATGGTTTTTCATAAGAAGCCTTAACTATGTCTTTAGAATGCTTCCAAATTCTTTCTTTACTTTTCTTTCACACTTTCACAAAGTTTAGACTGGAAACCTAAGCCAGTAGTTTCTGCTTCTGATATATTGAATATCTACATATTGAGTCCCAATACTTGATGCTTCTATTCCATTCAAGGACTCTTCAACATGAAGGTCTCAAAATATTGAGTTTTTTTCCTTAATTTCAGATTTTTCGTAATATAATGAGCTATGACAATACAAAGCCTGTGAGGTACCAATTTAATAATTTTGAAGGAGAAGTGACTGACATTGCATAGAAAAAAAAGAGGTGATGCAATTTGAGCAATTTGAAGAGGTAAATTATATCAGGCCAGATATCACACTAGATGGCTTTTACTGAAAATTAATTAATGTAGAAGATATGTACTGCTCAATACAGAAAATAATTTGGCTTGGAAACACATTTAACACTTATTTAAGGTCAAGGTGATATTGCTCAGTGGAGAAACTATAAAACTGGGGAGTTGATAGCAAGCTCAACTGAAAGGGAAACATTAGTCTAGAAGGAGGATACTACTGAAATTTCTCAGAAATCAATTTTAGGAACAGACATGTTTAATAGTTTTATTTATGATCTTGGCATAGAAGCAAAATTGGGAGGCATCGTTTGGAGGACAGAATAGTATTGCCTCATCGTAGTGAAGGAACTAAATGACCTTGAGATCAGAGGTAATAAGAACAGGATGAAATCCATAAAGTGGAAGGGGATAGTATAAAATAATAAACTTGGAAGCCTAGTTTCAAGCATGACTACTATCATCTACGAATACATTACTTAGAAAAGGTGGAAGAGAAAGGCCTTGGTCACAGGACTTCATCAACGAAAGGCTATTAATTTTCAACATGATCAACATGTGAAAAAGTCAAATCTTCTTAAGACATACAAGTAATATTTAACACATATTTCACAAGAATCATCGTGCATGAATCCAATGAATTTTCATCTCAATAAGAGAGTACAATTCTGCCGATAGGTAATCAAGATAGATGCATCTAACCATAAAAAGATTTGTTTTTTCATTGTTACAATGTAAAAATATTTGAACAGTGGCTGTGAAAGCCAGTGGAATCTTAATCCTTGAGAGAAGCCTGACTAGACAGGATCTAAGCAACCTGATCTCATTGACTTTGATCAGGATTTGGGTTAAATGACTTCTGAATTGTCTGTTATTCTGTGATTCTAACGGTGGTTTTGTCAGGAAAAAGAAAAAAAATGTAACCTAGTAGCATTAAAAGTATCACAAGACACAACACGCTTGCAGATAAAGCCTGATGAGTTTATGAAAGATACTTTATGATTTCTGGCTCTAGAAGCAGGAGACTTGCTTGGGCATATTTCCATCAGTTCTGGCTCTGAAATTTCCCTGATGGTTGAGGAATTCATAATGTCAAAGATATAAACAGCTCTTTGCAAGAAAAGTTCCCTGTAACAAAAATTATTAGGATTTTGGATGTTTTATTCAGGATGAAGATCCTTCCTGATCCCAGATGAGGTTTTTTTTCTGACCGAAAGCATTTACACGTATACACAAGACAAAAACATTCACTCACCAGTGAAAGAAGTCACTGTTTTGGGGTTTTTGTTTTGTTTTTGTTAAAATAAACAGAAATAGGCAAACCCCAATTCCATTCCATCCTCTACAACCAATACTGGATGCTTCTATTCTTTTCAACCTCTGTTTAACACAAAGTCTTAAAAGTGTACAATAAATTTGGAGGCTGGAACTAGATGATTTTTCAGGTCCTTTTCAACACAAACTATTCTGGTGTTCTATGAAATCTAACCAATTTCATTGTGATCTGGTAGAGTCTGATCTTTGTGTGCATCACTGGAGCTGGCACTATAAAGATAATTTGTGATTTCATAAAGGCAGTGCGAGAAGAAGTGAGAATGGGTCATTGCAGTCTTTACAAGCCCATATAGAATTTCACAGATTTTTGAAAGAACTGCCATGAAGAAGCCAAGTTACCGCATGTGTTGCCAAGGATAGATTCTTTCAATATGAGGTTGCTGATTTAAAATAAGGTCAGTATCTACCCATAGTAAATATTTTCCCACGTTGATAAGGAATTGTGCTAAATTGCAAAAATTTAGTTTTTTAACTTAAACATCCTACAATTGTACACCTCATATTTTAGATAGAACCTCTATGAATACATTTATTCTCTAACTCCAAAGAGGATTTTTTTGGGTTTTTTGGGGTTTTTTTCCCCCTAGTTCCTATTATTTTAAGTAAATTAAGCTAGTTTTTCTGATCCTGGAGTATATAGTTAACTCTAGAACAGTCATCTGCACTTCTTCCAATTGTTTTACAGACATTTAAAACCCCTGTATATGTCATCAGTAAAGATATTCTGTTCATGGACTGTTGACACAAAATGTTAAACATGGTTGGATTAATTCCCAGCTATTTAGAAGGTCTTCTGAAGTTGTCATGGTATACCTTTAAGAAAATCCATTCTATCAATGTTACACTTGACAAGTGAAAGTGAGAATTATTACAGTTTGAATGCGTAATGTGACCTCTTTTGTGATAATTTCCTAAGACATACTAGACTTTGGGTTCTTTCAATTTTTTTAAATATAGATGTCAGATGATATTAATTGAAAGTCTCAGAGGCACTGATGTAAAGAATATCAAAATAACTTCCAGATATCTAACAGATTGTTGCAACAAAGCCTCTCCTCGATGAAAGATGCTTTTCATAATGATCACAAGAATTAAGATTTCTTTAAATCTTTAGTTCTTTACTAGTAAAATCATGAATTAAGCATGACTTTATTCACTGTATTTATACAAGCAAAATAAATTTGTATTTCCATTATGTATGTCTCTTCAGACAAAGTAATTTTACTTATTATTCTTTTTTCAGTATTTTTAGTTTACTGATTTGCCAATTCACTATTACCAATATACCATTACAAAATAAGAACTTAGTTTCAGAAATCTCCTTTAACTAGTCCTCTTGGGACTCTTGCTTGTAAGTAGCTGACTGCATTGAAAATCTTCATGCTCTTTTCTCAGAATTGAGAAACTTTCTTTTTTATCCTTTAGATAGATAACTCTTCTTTCTGATTTTGTTGCAGATAATAAGCAGAGATATCTGTAGAACATATCTGTCTTCTGTATTGCTTGTGGTTGATTTTTCAACAACATCTTCTCTTGTTCCTCATCTTCATTTTAGACAAAGATGCCATCTTTTGACACATGCCAGTAGAAAGAAGAATACATTAATTTGAACAAAAAAGCCGAAATCAGAACAAAAACTTAAGAAAGAATAAATGAAAATAAGATAGGATGAAAAAGATTATAATAATAAGTTGTTTTTCTTTGAAGTACCTAAAATCTGTGGTCATCAAAGACCTGGAAGTGTGTTCAGTGTCATGAGAACAAAGTAATACATGAAAATTATTTTAGTAGCGTTGCACATTCTGTGTATTAAATTTTCCATTAATATGTTCATATTATTACACTCCAGAAAGAGCCATTAGATTATCTTGCCTCTTTTGATGTTGTAAAGTATACATTTCACAGAGATGATAGTCCTGTGCTAAGTAAAGAGTTAAAAATTGTAGCTCAGACTAATTACCCCTAGTACAAACGGTTAGTGCTCTCTGGCAAAGATATGCCTACCAGCCACTCCAAGATGGTGCCAAGACATTATTCATGGATGCACCAGGAACTGTATCCAAAAACAATCTAGGGGAAAATGAAACAAACACAAACACAAAAAGACACGTCTTCTCTAAAGTTATTTTCATTCATTCTCTAAAGTCCTCCTTTGTGCTTTCAAACATCCCAAGGTCATTCTGGCATACCTCACAGTATTGTGAGATCTTATGACTATTCCGATTGGAATTATCTTTGAGTCATCTAATTCAACCTCCTCAGAACACTATATAGTTTAACAATATAAAATACCCTTATATATAAAAATAAAATATATAAAATACTTTTTTATATATTAGTTTATAGGATAAGGTAGCTCTCTAAGGATTTTTTCATCATTGATTTTGAGAAAAAATACTAGATTTCTAAGCCAGAAAGTCAAACTTCCATATTAGCATTTTATAACTTTTAGATGCAGCTTTTCTTTTCTCCCTTATAAGTGTTTCCTTCTCCATCATTATCAGATTTCCTTTCTCTTCTTAGACATAATATACCTTTCACCTGCGATGTCTGTCTTCACATTTTGCACACATAGTTCAAATTAATCCAGAGAAAAACCCAGAGAGACCATGTCAATATATAGGCAGGTCAGATAGGAGCTAACTGTATTTCTATTTTCCTAACATACAACCATAATTTATTTTGAAAGCCAATTCTTTTATAGAAATTGCTCACTGGCTGAAAAATTCATCTGGGTCTTAATCTTGTCCTCAGAGAACAATCTAAGCAGCCGACCTGTGAGATGGGGAACACTTCATATGAAATCAGACCCAGGAGTTGCAGATGGAAAACAGATGTGGCTCTGTCCATAGCTTCAGTCTTATGAGGGAATAGAGAAAGGGTCAAACAGATGTGGATGCAGAAATTCTCCACATGCGCAGCTGAAACTTCTCATCGCCTACAATGGTTTGGTCTGTAGGAAACTCTTTGCACCCACTTCCCTGTGCAGACTGCAATGCAAGTTGCTATTTATATTATCTGCATGTTTTCAGTAAGCTTCTTTTTCTATTTTAAATAAATTAGTCAGTCAATGTATATCTATGGGATACTAGGACGCCCCACCTAAAATTATATAAAATGTCATCTCTTTAAAACCAGTAAATTTCTAGATTGACTGAATATTCTTTGTGACTTTCTTTAGTAAAACTTCCTTAAGTACATCATATAAATGAAATTCTAGGAAAAAAATGAATGTCTGTATACTGCCTATATATTCTATCATATTGTATTTATACATAACATTGTATTTCTGCATATATTAGTGAACGCACATAGTAATTGTTTTGAAGTTTTTTTTCAGGTAGTTGGAATTCAAAGGAAATATAACATTGCTGGCATAATACTGATGCCTATTTCTCTAGAGGTATTATATATTAGATTTTTATATAGTGTAGGTTAAGCATAGACATCAACTTGAATCCTACAGCTCTGAACTCTGAATTGATTCAGCAGGAAGCAGGGAGCAGCCTAAAGCCATACAAATATCAAGTGTTAGCCCTAAGGAGTAGACAAGGAACAGCCTTGTTCGGGTGTGTATGTGCCAATGCATTCACATATCTGGTGTTAGCATCATATTTAATACCCAAGACTTAACATCACACTAGTATAGCTGTGCTGACACTGGTTCTGAAGCTTCACTTTGGAATGTGCTCTTTAAAATCGCAAATCTTTAGGAAGGACTACCTTACGACTTGAGCTACAGTCTAGAGAAAAATGTGGTTTTATCTCAGGGGTAGCATCAAATGATACTTCAACCTAAAGGTACAGATCATCTTGACATCAGCATTCTGGTTGTCAGAAACTGGAGAAGAATTATTGTGTAAAACTGCAATCCTCCCTTCCATACAGCCATCCATATTGACCAGGCCAGGGGAGAAGGTGACATTGACTATTTTCTGCCCATTTCCAAGAAAAGGTGAGGGTTCAAGGGTTTGCCTTTTGCTGCAGTTAAAGCCATAATAAAAGAAGCACTACTATGCAAAAGGGTTGAGAAAATGGCCATTTAACCAGCATGACTGTCACATTTTTTATTTCTGACATGTATGAAATGAAAATTATTTTGTGTGATTTTCTTCCAATGGACTGGGAAAGTGGTATTATTTTTCAGGGAGCTGGTGTTCTGTGTATCAGAAAGCAGCAAGGTTGTAACTGTTTTCAGAAGTTCTGATTAATTCAAATATAACCTCATTTTCTGTAGTTATTTTTAAAAAAACTGTACCTTGTCTCTTATCTAATTGTCCTTTTTGTATAACTTTGCATTGATTTCTCTCAGTAATAATCGCAAGAGAGTGGATGCCAAGACATTTTCTAAATGGGTCTTTTATTCATTGAATTCACTGCCTGCCTCTTATCAGCATCTGATAGAAGGCTGAGACAAAAAAGTTAAACAAGGCCATTTTTCCCCTTGTTAATTATTTAACTTTCATGGTATTTAATTTGTGCATCTTCCATCAATAATATCCGGTGGATGCTTGTTTTATTAATGATGTGCATTTCCCTTATAGGAAAACTTTGATATGTTTCATATGATTCTATAAAATACACAGTTCTGACAAGTAAATAGACTCCCCAGGCAAAGATTTGCTAATGAGTCCCAATTAGCTAAAAATCAGAAAAAAACTCCCAACAAATAATACTGAACACAGAAAAATTATTTGGATAAATCTTGCATGGATTAGAGGTTCTTATTCACTGTAGATCTTGCATATGGTTACTTATGCTTTGCAATACTTTCATTAAGTTTGCACTTTGAAGTGATTATGGATGTAATAAAACTTCTGTCAAAATGTTGCTCATGAACAGAATTACTAAGAAAACCGGTTAATACAGAATACAACAGATTAATATTAATTAATATACAATATTAAATTAAATATAAAATTAACCAAAATAAATTAATAAAAATAAAGCTCCATTTTTTATTCTATGTTTCAAAAAGGCCATCTTCTCACTTAGTTTTAACCAGCTATGAACTGTCCACTTAAACACTTCACTCCTGGGTTACAGTAGTAAAAGTAGTAACCCAGTATTCTACTCCTTCTTTTGCAAGCCTGGAGGCTTGTTAATTTCATCTAAAAAGGTGTAATCTGAAAAAGTCATCAGAGACTAAAGAATGTAGATACTCCATGTATTTGAAAACAGAGAGAATGAAAGTCAGTCATAAGCTCTTCTGTGCCTCTAATTTTGATATCACAGCAAGGCTGGCTGAGAGAGATTGTTGCACTTCTCCTCAGCTTTTGTATATATTTCTGTAAAAGAAACACTATAAAGCAAGCAAAATATAAATGCCTACATAACTGAACAGATTGTTGCCTCTGTAGATGAAGTATATTGAAGACATGCACACCAATGTGACTTTGTTTAGGTGGTGTACAGAAGATGATGGAGAGAAAGTTGCTAAAAAATATCCCTAATATATTTGGATCTTTGCAAAGGATAATGCCTCCATGAGGAATAAAATCTCCTCATTAGGATGGTCAGCCACTATCTGGATGGTGATGAGAGTATTTCTTTCAATGGTATCTCCAGCAGCATTGGACAGGACTCCCCAAAAATATTCTTCTGCTGAATTCCTACATCCAAATGGCTTGAAGCCCTGGGTATTCATTTCATCAAAAACTGCTTGCTTCCACTGCTGTTAATGATTTTAAACTGTCTGCCACCAGCTCCTAATGATCTTAACTATGCCCAAAAGCCTATTGTGCATGCTGATTTCCGCATGTTTAGAAGTTCATATTGGATATTTAGAAGAATCCTGCCAATGTACAGGTTGGTTAGCTCTGGAGTAGGAACACCCTCTGAGATAGAAGTTTCTTCACCTGGTATATGAGTCAATACAATGGAGAGAAACTGTCTGACAAACAGATATGAGCTGCCAAGGGGATTTTTATTACTGCCTGTAATAACTGAGGGGTCCAGTAACAGTTACTCACTTTCTTAGTGAAGACAGTGGCTAAAGGTTCAGTTCACCACCCTGTCTCAAGTTGGCCCAGTGTTTAAATTTCTTGTTGTGACATCAGTGAGATAATTAACTGGTTTTGCCCAGGTACAGCCCGCATAGACCCCTACTTAATAGTTTTAACTATAGGACAGACTTGCATCTCATTCTTGCATCCCACATATAACTTGCATTCTACATCACTTTTCTCACAAGAGAGAAGGCCAGGAATACTTTAAATGAAAAAGCTTTGCTGAAAAATGGCAACTTTTCCGAAGTATTTACAAACCCTAGAAATTTAATTGTTTCTTCTGCTTTGTTCTTATTGTACTTGTCTTAAATGCTGGTCTAGGACTAGCGAAATTCTGTCAGAAAGAGAGACAGTAGCTTCAGGAGAACCTGGAATGGATCCATAATGAATTATTGTAAGTCTTGTATTCACACTTTATTTTGGCCACAATAATAAGATAAGCAAATTCTGGAACTGATCCAGGCTAAGTCAGTATTAAGCATTTAATTAAGTATTAATACAGTCAGTATTAAGCCATTATAATTTGGTTTATTTGTGCTTTAGATAAAGGGACTGGACCTTCAAACTAAATCAGAAGGCTTTTTCTTCAGAGAAACTCCAGTTATGTGCACATACACAGCTGTTTAAATCTAGAGTCAATATTTAAGGAACTGGCATCTCTTCCTAACTCAGCACTCATTTGTTGTTCCACTCGCAGGGATATTATCCAAAACTCACTTTTTCACCTTTAAAGTAAAGCTGGTTCCATTTCCTTGCTGTCTGGTACGCTAGAGGTAAATGCACTGTAAGGTGGCAGGTCTTAGAGTCTGCAGGTGCAAATGGACATGCTGAACATTGCCCAGAACTTCAGCTAACTCATCTCTGTGGTGGGACTGCTTTTCAGGAAAGGGGCATTTGGTTGCTAGACCTTTCTGAACACCCCAAATTACTAGGCACTTGGTAAAAGCCATGTCCATGGATTTTCTATATAAATTTGAAATTTCAGTGAGACCATAAAAGTTGCAGAATTACCACACAAATTACAATGTAGAACCTTCATTTTTTTTTTTATGTCTATGCCATTTTTGTTTTCATTGGGTTATCCACTGAGGTTTCTAAAATAGTCCATGTTATTCGGCTCTCTAGAAGTAGAAATAACGTGAAAATTTGAAAATGTTATTCCAAAAGGTGGATATTAATCTGTTTCTTGGTAGGGTTTTTGTTTAATTTTATTCTGACATGCACGACGTGAAGACACTCTAGTATCAAAATAAACTCTGCTACAATAAAAGAGCTTATATTCAGTAGGGGGATTCGTTGATTTTGTTTGAATCCTAGTGTCCAGATAATTTTTTGTTCTTTTTCTTGATACTGTAGGTCTCTATTTTGAATATGGATTTTGTGTCGTTCACCCTTCAGAATTCTTTTCTGCTACAGTAAAAACAAAACTGGTTTTCACTCTTCGTTTTCCCAAACAATTGCTGCCACAGGCATTAATTCTTGTAGAACAGTACTAAGGTAGGCAAAATACTCTGGATAATTAATGCATGGACTGAGACCGACCTAGCACATAATGCCGCACAATCCTCATATTATGGAGCAAAATGAAGTTCAGTGTGAGGCTACTAAGCATGGGTTTCTTTCATGGAGCCTGATTGCATTATTCTTTGTGTTGCAGGATTCAGGTTGAATGAGAAAGGCAGGGTTTATGTAACCTGTTTGTCAATGCAACTGACAGAAGAATCTTGGATGTGGGGTTTCTGTGGGACATTAAGGCTCTCTGCATGTGCATGGATGAATTGTCCCAGGCATATCTCTTCTCTGAATGCCAGCAAGACTCTGGCAGGCATCTTGGGGACACTGGAACATGGTACAGTATTCATCCCTGGAGATCACACCACCCACTCTGACATCTATCTCTCCTGGTCACGTTGACAAACAGGTTCATGCACTCTGATGAGATCAAAGGTGACAATGTGGCAGCTCTGTTCCTTCCACACTGGTAGCTATAACCTCCTTTAGTCAGCAGGGAGAGGTTGGCATTTATAGTGTCCAATGCCTCCAACACGTCTTAGAGGCCCAGCACAGAAAACAGCCAGCTGTCTTGACCTAGATGACCAGCAGAGATGAGATAGCTTCATCTTAGAAGCCTTTAGGTGCTTAAATGGACCTCACATGTCGTGAAAGTCTCTTACTTGCAGTGGCTGAAGTCTTTGTAAAACTACAACCTATCAAAATTAAAGACTAATGTTTATACTGCAGAAACACAGAATTCTGATTTCTACCTAAGCATCTAAGCCAGACAGTTCCCTCGATGTTTAAAAACACCTTAAATTATATTTGCAAGCATTTTTTTTTCCACTCTTTTGAAGCACCTCTGCACATAGTACGAAATGAAAACTCAAGCAGTGCACTGTGTTACAAACAGCCCTGCCCTGTATATAGCACCTCACTTCCATTTGGGAAGGAACACATCTTTGTGTTCACTACATTAAAGTCTATGTTGATTTACAACCCTCTTTGATCAGATGATCAAAACCCACTTTAACGCTGCTCAAGGAACAACCTCACTGCTCTCACATGTATCATTCATAGCTGGCACAGATACTCAGCATCCCAGAGCTTCCTAGAGCTGTGATGCAGCCTTTGGCACCAAGGATCATAGTTTGCTGTCTGAAGAAAATAATAATAAGGACAAAACAAGTTTTCTTGGGACTTATTGTGACAGCTTGGCCTGAGCACAAAGATCATGGTTTTTCCTCATGGTACCTGAATTCAGGCTTAAGTAGAGATTTCAGGTGTTGGTCCTCAGGGTAGTATGGACTATTAACTGCTTAAAATTTTTAATTATAATTCTATAGTACTAAAAGATAATAATAGACACAACAGAGCAGAATTGCAAAGAATTTTATGGAATTATGATAAGAAAATAAACAAGAATAAAATGGTATTCAATGAGCATAATGAAACAGTAACAGACATAGTATTTATTACAAAAAGATTACCAGAGGTACTTCCAAATTTTAGATATCTATTTTAAGTTGTTGTCTTTTACATCATAATTCTAGGGGGCTTTATGTAAATGCTGTGCTAAAATCACAAAACAAGCTAAAATGTAGGTATTATGAGCATTTAAACCTTAAAAGCAATGAAAATTAAAAAGCAAACCAAACAACAGCAAACCAAAGCCAACAAACCTACCCCCCCAAAAAAGACCCCAACTGAACAAAAAACAACCCCTCCAAAATCAGTATTTCCACTGAGGTGGGATCTCACTGATAAATTGCAACAAAGATACATAAACTATGAGGGATTAAATAAGTAAATAAGTGGTTGTGGGCCAGAGGTGTGAGAAAGGAAGTCTGTGTCCACCTGGCCACATTGGTTGTTTCATTGAAATCACCAGCACAGGTGCAGAATGTCAGGGAATGGCTGTAAGGACCTATTTGTACATACTTTGTTTGCTTTGTCACAATCTCTGCTTTCATGGTGTCACCAAGGATGTCCTCTGTCACTGATCATATATGCAGGGCATCCCCATGGTCACGGCCAAGAGCTCCCTGGCCTCTGAGGTATTTTAGCTGATTCCTCACATGACTGGCCTGGAGGCACACAAATGGCTCCTTGCACCTAGAGTGGTGATCTCTCCTGCTCCCAGCTGTGATTGTTCTTTGTGTGCCACATCCTGTTACTGAAAAAATGAATCTTAATGGAAATGTCTGGATTGCAAACTTTCTGCTGGAGTGCACACGCAGAGCAGTCTGTGTAGGAATGTTTGCAAAGTACAGATGGAAAATAAGCATTTTAATTAATGCTAACTTTTGTGTATTTGGAGGACCCTAATGCTGTGGATGTGATTCTATCCCATTTGGTCATGCAGCAGCTAATTCTGATGAATTCAGTAATATTGCCAAAGAGAATTCATAACTGCCTCTTTTCACCCTGGTACTTTCTTGCAATTACTGTTGTTTCACAGCTGTTGTTCTCATGCAAATTTGACAACGTGGTGCATAGTGTCTGTGAGGTGATAATAGCTGCGCAGCTCACACTTAAACAATACAAATAAGTGCAGACAATACCATCATATTTCTGAGCTGGAATGTGATTTAAAGTATATGCCAACTGAAATTTGATTTCAGTACTGTAAACTAGTTTCTTACTACAGTATATCACTGCTTTTAAACTATATTTAGAACACAATTAAAGTAGCTGATTTACAAATCAAGATATTATTTCAAGAAATAATAGAATATTACCACTAGAAACGATTTGCAGTAAATAAGAGCATTAATATTTCAACAGCTTAGTTCTGGATTCCGTAGAATTACGCTGTTTTAATACTTGAAAACTCTTTCCTAATGTCCAATCTAAACCTCCCGTGGTACATCTTCAGGCCATTTCTTCTCATTCTCTTGCTTGTTACCTGAAGGAAGAGGCTGATCCCCATCTGGCTACAGCCTCCTTTCATGTAGCTTAGAGAGCATTAATGTCCTACTTGAGCCTATTTTTCTCCAGGCTAAACACCCCCTGTTCCCTCAGATACTCCTCATATATCTCATGCTCAGACCCTTCCCCAGTTTGACCAGGTGTGTCCACACACACATACAAAGTTTCTTTCCTCTTGCATAGCTCTTCTCTAAAGTGTAAGTCTTGGATTTGCATTTCACAAGCAGCCAGGCATCCTTTCTCCCGTCAGGTGCTGAATAACCTGTCCCTGTTAGCAAAGTCCTGGCTTCCCTTGTCACCCTGGGACTCTTGCTTCTCTTGCTGAGATGAACTGGTGTTTTCAGCTAGGTGAACCAGCATAGCTGGCACAGAATTAGCAATTCTTAGTATTTCTGAGTGTTCAACTACTCTTTACAGGGTAATTACTTTTAGAATTGCCAGTTCAGCACAGCCAGCAACAAGCAGAAAAAGAGATGTAGATTTTCCCAGCAGGGACAGCTGGGGCTGCTGATTAAGGATGGATGAATCTGTTTGGGAAAACAAATCTGCCTAAGCCACAATTCTGCAAAACTCCTATATTAATTCCTGTGTTTGTCAAAATGTTTGTCTCCCTTCCAGGCAGAGGTCTGGGATTTTTTTGCTTGTTTTTTTGTATTGTTCCTTTGTTGTTGCCACCATACAGTTTTCTTCCAAGAACTATATTCTAGTGACTGAAAAATGTGAAATTATTTGTCTGGTCACATTCATGCTCATTCTCTAATAGTACTGTTCTCTGATAGCATCTTTGGCAACCTCATACAGTATCTTTCATGTGCAGCAGTAAATGTCATGGCACAGAGAATAATAGTATGCAGTGAACCAGCAGGAGATTTAGAAACTGCCAACAGCCTACATTGTTTTCAAATGCATATCTTTATCAAGGATCCTATTAGTGTCTTTTATCTTAGAAAAAATACAGTTGAATATTGGGATACTGAAAACAGAAGACTGCCCAGATGACTGTGTGGGGTAAAAAACACCACAACCAACCAGCCCCTCAAACACAGTAGGTGTTAGTGAAAACCTTTGAGGTACAGCTCAAAGAGGTAATTTCTTCTTGGATCACACAAAAAGATCCAGTGACTATTCCTGAAAATCTAGGGGTACCTCGCCCTGCATGATGTTCAATATTTGGAAACTGATGTGCCGTCCATCATGCTGAAGCCTCATTAGTGTGGGGAAGATATGCAAATATTTTATATATTATGTATATATATCTCAATATTAATATATTGTTTTCTGGTAATACACCCCAATAGCCTCACAACTTATGAAGCACTTTTGTACCACAGCAGATCTAAAAGGTGGTTACAGACCATAATGAAAACAGTGAGTCCAAACCAAGAAAAACAAAATATTATTTCATTACCTGAATTGAACAGTTTGGAAGAAGTATCTCATGTTGCTATATTTGTAGTGCTGACATTAAAGAAGGACAGTAAAATATTTTTATTGTATTGGCTCTGATTTGAGGGTGCTTAATAACCAGTTATTGTGATAAAATGCTTTTAGGCAATGAGCTTCTCTGTCATCTGTATTTCCCCATCAACTTTGAAAAATAAGGATTGGTCAGAGCCCATATAACTTTTTTTTTTTTTTTAGGGATTATGTAGTATAGACAGATTTCATGCATGGGTGTAAGGGATTCTGGAGATCTCACTAGAAGCTAGAAGTTTCAAAAATTATATTTAGCAGGTGCAAAGCAAAGACACCTCCTTAATGTGTAGGATTATGCTGAATCAGACCCCTGAGTGAAGGAAGTACTTCAAATGCCCACCTTAATGTAAAATCAGATTTCTTTGTGTGTGAAGAATGGTGACCAGCTCCTGACACAGTATTTCCCACAAACACAGATCTCTCTCCTGGTTTTATAACCATCTGTTAAATGGAAGTTAAAAGGAAAGGACCTGGATTAATTCAGTTAAAACCAGAGTCAGAGCCTAGACCATCACACTGTTTGTCAGGATGTACAAGTGACACTCCCCTCTGTGCCTCCAGGCTATCAACAACTTACATTAGCACTTTTCTTCCCAACCCTTGTTATGCCTCCCATTTCCCAATGAATTTCCTACATGACAAGTATCATTGCCCATCTGCCTCCATGCTGATAGAGGCAAAGCCACTGCTGATTTCTGTAATTACTAAATCCTGTGGCAGAACTCTTGCCTGGATGAATTCATATATAAATAGTTGTGGTTGAGAGCAGCAAAGGAACTTGGGCTCTTCTTACAGACTGGAGCCAAAATGAACCTAACTCAACTAGATATCACAAAGAGACAGAATTAATAAACTTTTATTTCCAGTGTGAAATGAAATAAAATAAAATATATAAAAAAACACTCTGTTCTGAATCCAAAGCAAACCAAAACAAAACCCAAACAAATAGCTGGAAAAGCTGCAAAAAATCAGGCCTGCAGTACTTGGATGGAGAGAAGAATGAGAACTTGTCACTAGGGGGCAAGGTGGTATCAGATAAGAGGATGGATGTTCCCTGGGGGAGACAGTGAAATATGGGGACAAGAACATGCCACCATAGGAAGAGAGACTTAAAAATAACAAGGCAGCCTGGTGAAGCACAGCAGAATGACAAATTGGGTTTTTCTGTCCTTAGTCATCAAATTGACCTTCTGGCTCAGCCAGAAAATGGAGAGGAGTTGAAGAGAAGCATGTAGCTGCTGTGACTTGATAAGCAATGTCAAGTATAAAAGTCAGACCCAAGCTTTTCCTGAATGAAGGAGATGTGATGGAATAATATCCAAAAAAAAGATGCAGAAGAGGGATTGAGGGGTGGGAGGTAAATAAATATAATATGCTGGCTGTCTGGGTTTCAAACAAACCTCTGGGATTGCTGTATCTATAGCTTAAACCAGAAATACTTCCAGTGTCTCACAAAACAACTCTAGAAGCTCTCAGTCATAAATTTTGACTTGATTCTGTCTCTCTCGGTCTCTCAAATACACACTAAAATATTACCCCTTAAATCACTCTGTGTCTAAGAAGGGGAGAAACTGCATTTCTGTTACTTCTAATGTAAGTTTAGTTAATTGAAACCAATATTACCCTCCTGGATTGGTAAAACAGCAGTTTTTAGACATTTATAAATAAGCTTTTAAATTTGAACCCCATATTTGACCAACTTTGATCAGAGAATAAGGGTAAGTAGAATAGATGAAAGATGAGTCTGGGATAACAGACTGTTGAGGGTTAGGTTTTAAACAGCATTGAAAAGCTTCCATAAAGGGACTGTTATTTTTAATCCATCCAGAGTGTGAACACATTGGCCTAAGCTGCTTAGTACACACAGATGGATCCTTGGCCCTACAGCAAAATAACCAAAAGGACCTGGTGTCTGCTCACAGAGCAGATTGGCTGGATCTACAGCACAGAGCGGCTTTCTTGTCTGGGGCCCAGGGGACCTTAAGACAAAATAGTTAATTGGTGTCTGAAGTTGTTTATGAAACACTCTGAGGATTATGTAGCAGCCTGCCAGAAATGTGCTGTTGCATATTTGCGTGGTACAGTTGTGTCCATCTGTATGTCCACGTGCTGTGGATGTAAAAGCAGCTCCGTTCCGCCCTCTCTTCTCCCAGACCCTCCCCAGCTCTGCTCCCAGCTGCCCCACACAGGAGCTGTCTCTGCTGCTCATCTCTGTGCTTTCACTGAGCTGATTAAATCTGTTAGATTTGCAGAATACACATACTCGTTTTGGAGTGAAAATTTTCTGTTCAGTGAAAAAAATCCCCATGATGGGGGACTAGCTGGGTGTTAGCTGTGGCATAAGCAAATAAGCAGCATCTGATAGAAGCAGGATAAACCCTTTTCTGCCATGGGGAGACATTGCATAATCTCAGATGTATCATTGAATTGTGCTCATATTCCACATTTTTATTAATGAAACATTGATGTGTAGTCTATGTGCACTGAGAAGATCTCAACAATCAGACCTGCCCAACCATGAAAGCTAATTGCAGGTTTTGATATTCAGAATTTGAAAAAAACCTGTCAATATTTTTGGAGTATTCCTACTTTCTTCTCATCCCAATTAATTATAATCTTTAAAAGTTGATGTCCAGGAAAAGAAAATCTGCAGCAAAGATCCCAGACTGATTTTTAAGGTTCTTCTTTCCCAGTGAAAGTTATGGATTTAGACAGATGGGCATGGGTAAAGCTAAATGCAAAATAGTTGAATGCTGTTGGAAATAGGATCTAAAACAAGAATAAGGTGTTCTGTAATGAAAACAATAATTGGGGCTGAAGTGAATAACTAATTGCCACTTCTGAAATGAGCTTTATTCTCTTGTTTACTACACTGTAAACCAAGAATAATTCCACTGCATTTTACTGTGCTAGTTACACAACTGAATTAGAATTTGAGCTTCTGCTTTATTGCTGGATATGAAAAGCAATGAGTTGAAACAGAAATGTGAATCTTTCTGAATGAACAGAATTGTTTCATTTGGGAGGCCATTCTGAAACCAATAAAATTGTAGTTGGAACTAATTTTGTCCGTATGCTACTTGGGACAAAATTGCTTTTATTGATGTGCATGTATTTACAGCATTTGGCACAATGAGATTAAACTATTTTCTGGGATTCAGGTAATTTTCACTTCCTAATCTAAACAGAATCCATCAGAGAATCAGAGAATTCCAGGTTTGAACGGGACATGAAAGATTATTGGTCCAACCTTCCTTGGAAAAAGCAAAACCACAAGTCTAAACAAGATGGCCCAGCACTCTGTCCAGCTTCAACTCTGTTAATCTTCATAGTGTTCAACATTTGGGAGTATACCTCTTATCTAGGCAGATTATTCCAATGGCTGATTTTTCTCACTGTGAAAAATGTTTCTCTAGTGTAAACCAGAATCTCCCCAGGAGTAACTTGTACCACTCATCTTTTCCATGGCACTCCTTGTAAAAGGAAATCTTTATTGCCATCCTTTGTATACTGGATCATGGTGGCCAGGTTTCCCCTAAGTCTTGTTTTCTCAAGGCTGAACAAAGAAATTCTCTCAGCCTTTCCTCACAAGGTAGACTTTTCAGTCCTTGGATAATCATTTTGGCTCTTCTCTGGACCCTCTCCAGCCTGTTCACACTTTTTTTTTTTTTTTTTTTTTGTATAGAGGGGACAAAAATTAATTTCCAGGTTTGTTCTGGAGACCACTGAGTAGAGTGGTGCAATCATTTCTTTATCTCTGCTGCTGAAGCACTCTTTGATGCAACCCAGGACCCTCTTGGCTTTCTTTGCTGTAGCAGCATGCTGTTCACTCATGAGATTCATGTTCATCAGAAGCTCCTAGTCCCTTTCCACAGGTCTTCTCCCCAGCCAGGTATTTACCCCAGCCTTGCTGCATTCCTTGGTTATGTTTTGCCAGGTGCAAGACCTTATATTTGTTGAGCTTCAAGAGCTTCCCATGAGTCCACTCTTCCAGTCTATCCAGGTTTTCTTGCAGGGTAACTGTCCTTTCTGAAGTCCTCCCTTCTGCACAGATATATCTGTAATTGTAGATGTGGCACTGTGGTTATATTTTTTATATACATAACTGGACATAACTGGAACCATGATTTATCATAATTTGCAAACTGTTAAAAGATACCATGAGTCAGGAAAAGTCAGTAGCATTATTTCAGTCACATTGTTGGGGCCAAAGTTGTACCTGTGCAATTACCTCTCCTTGATAGCAGCAGAGATCTGGGGGAAGGCTGCACGAACTGGGCAAATATAAATTCTACTTGCTCCCGTTACTCTCCCAGACATTAAACTTTTACAGGAATTATGTGAACCAGAAATGGTTTTTATGTATTTAAGTTACACCCAATTGATTTCATTCCTACCTGCTTGTCTGTTCATCCTTTGAATCCATGCAGACTTTTCTTGCAGATATATTTTATGACAAGGAGTTCCACATCTTCCCTCTGTGTTATGTGGAAAACCACCTTGTTTTATTTGCTTTTAACTTCTCTTTCATCTGATGTCACCTATTCCCTGTACTGGATTAGACAATAAATCATCAACCCTATTGATTTTCTTCATGTAAGAGTTTTTTATGCACCCACAAATTATAACCTCCGCAATTGTTTAGTAGTACTTCACTTTATGGAAGCATGACTAAAATTGTCCCAGGAAAAGTCTATATGCAGAAATTATTATCTGACTGCATAAATTGATCGGGTGGTTTTTGCATTTTAATCTAAAACATAGGGGAAAATGCACAATATTTTTGTGATCTTGAATATATTCCAAGTCAGTCCCAGGAAGAGACCATAATTTGTCTCCATCCTTCTCACCTGGGAAGAAGGTGATTTTTGCTCTTTGAATAGAGTAAGCAGATGTGTCATTGTGCTGAGCACTTTCTCAAGGGTTTGTCAGCTTTCTAATTTGTGCACCATTCACTCCTAGCTCTAGTAATCACACAAAGTAACTTTTCATTAATGTGAAGTTAAAAAGCTGATAGGAAACTGAGAAATAATATCTGGACACAGTCATGTTGGGTTTCATTGTACTGTGCTGCCTCGAGCCAATGCTCCCAGCAATGTGGCATCTGCTTGCTGTAAAATAAGTGACTGAACTTGTTTATTTTTAAATTTTCTTTACGTTTAGAAATCAAACTAAAAACCTGAGTGAACCCAACTGCAGCATTATACAAAGACTGTAACTGAGATGGTGTGAATAAAAAAAATATTATCAGGATACACACTTTTGCTTTCTTCATACTGGTTATGAAGAGGAACTCCAGTGTGAATTTTTCCAAAGAAATAACATCCTCTCTCTGCTAGAGTCAGTGTTAGTAAGCCACGGAAATTAGGAATAATTTAAATTTCTATCACAGGTGGTGTAGAGTATTGACAAAGGGATTTGAATTGCAGTTGGCTGTCAAAATGGCATATTGGTTATACAAACACAAGTGAACCCAGCATCATTCAGTGTGGGGCTGTTTGCCAATGGTGCTAAAGTGGTGATGGCCTGCAAAAAGTCTTGTGGTCTTAATACTTACTAAAAAGGCACATTTATATTAAAGTTATAGATATGGCAAAAGTAAGCACTTAAATTTTTTAAATGAAAAAAATATTTACACAGCATCCTGATGTTAATTTTTTTAATGATAACATCACATAACATTTTTCATGGAGTGCTTCTATCTGATAGATTCATTGCAACAGGAAGCAGGGATTTATATTTTCTCAATTTCAATCATCATTTACAAAGGCTACAAAAACATTCCTAAAAAAAGTCAAAGACCATTTCTTTTAAGTATAAAATGTTATATGAAGCAGTTTACATGCAACTAGTTCACTTGAACAATAAAAATTATTGTCATGAGGAATTTTTTTTTACATTTTAGAAAGTGATTTAATTCTTAAATATGTCTCCTTTCTTCAGTCCACCACTGCACTGTAAGGAGCTGAAAGTAATTTTTTATCACTCTATATGTAACTTCTTTTAAATTATGTTATTTTTATCAATTCCTAGTGTTTTTCTCATTATTCAAGAATAAGTAGATAGTGAAGAAAGGCAGCTGGAGTGGTAGTGGAAATGAAAAGATGGGTTCTGCTTCATGCACTTTATCTACACAATCTGTGGCTAAGTAAAGTAACCTAACTCATAACAAAAATCCATTATGAAGATTGTGCTTATCTTTAGCTGCTGGTAGTCTATAAGCAATCTTAAGACCGGGTGTATGCTAAAAAAGACTGTCATGAATAGAGATAGCTTTTAAGAATGCTATTTCCAAACTGGGGTCACAAAATGGGTAACTGCAGGCGATGGCAGGACATCCAAAATGTAAAACAAGATAAAGGAACTTGACTCAAAAATATGCTCCAATACAAAAGTCTGTCACCTGTGTAAGAAATGAGTATTTATTCTCTGGATGAAGCTAAGCACAAATTGTAAGTGCTGAGTCTAGTGCAAGGATCACTGCATGAAGTTTCACTGTAGTTCCTGTGAACTCTGTGAACAGGAAAATCCAGTGGTGTGGAAAGGCATGCACTAACCATAAAAATGTAATGGGTATGGAAAATAAGGGGTCTTTACTTGCAGCTATGGGGGAAAGAAAAACCAGAAGAAGCGGTCTAACCTTCTGGTCTTGTTAATGACATATGAAAAACAATTCCTATTTCAATAACAAGAGTTGCTTAAGCCAATGTAATAAAGCATCCCTCAAGAAAACGAAAGAAGAAAAGAAAATTTCCTGAATCCACAGAGAAGTTGGATCAGTCAAGAACATTTTCAGACAGAAACTTGATTATTGTTCTATAATTTCTCAACTTTAAGTGTGCTATTTTAACATTTTCCTTAATAGAGTAAACCAAATTCACAGTCCTTTAATCTTTTTTGATTTGTAGAGAAATCTGACTCAGTAAAGCACTCCATTCCTTTGGACATATTCACTCTCTTAATAGCAGGAAACAACATGATCAGAGGAGGTCTACAGACCTTTCACACTTTGTGTGGTGTAAACTATAAACTCATATTTACAAATACTGTCTTGAGTTAGTGAACATTTACATTGATCTCCTTTTGACCATGGCAAGAGCAGCTGATAATCCTCACTAGCTTGTTGCTATTGCCTGCTCCTTGCTTTTGGGGTGTGTGTGCATTCTTACCTCTTTAAAATTAAAGTTGCATCTTCCTTTTCATGTGTTTTACATGGTTTCTTCTTCTTGTATGAATTTCAGAGGACACTTTCCATTAGTTTAGTCTGCTGGGGTTTCCATTTTGACAGTCATTCCTAAAAAAAAAAAATAAATAATTTTGTGGTACTGAAATTAACAGTACATTATCTCCAGTACAATAATGACAGCAACCTGACAACTTGCAAATGAATGGTAAAATAGATTATCATACTTTCACACTCATTTTTGAGATATTTTGCAACATTACTTCTTAGTACTTCTTTGTCTTGAATGTGTTAAACAGCAGCATAATTTATTGCTGTTTTCCACAGACAGGATATTTTATTGAGGTTCACAAGCCTTCTATACCTTGTCAAACCTGTGAGGAACACTTGATAAACCATTTTAAAAAGTGTTACAGATGCAATTAGCCATTATTAGAACCAAAAATGCTAATTCTGGCCATGTTTGGTAAACACAGATGTTGATGGCTCTCCTATACAATCTTGTAAGTTTTCTTCTACAGGTTAGTATGTGCATCTCTTTCAAGAAGCATTCTCTGTGATTTGTTTCATTCAATTATTTTAGTATAAGGATCTTAATACTAGTTGTACTTCATTGTCTTATGCTGGTGCTCGGAGGTTTCCATCAGAGATTGACTTTACGATACAATAAATGCTGTGTGCAATTTACTACAGGTTGTAAAGAGCTTATTTGCTAAGGAGCTCATGATGTAGAGGTGAACAAATGTCATGAGGCTCTTGTAGCCTCTTACACCACCAGAATTTAATTAAATGTGATTGTCTGGAAAGCAGTGTCCTTCCTCCAACACAAAACAAAACATTTTTCTTTTTCTTTTTTTTTTTCTATCACAAGGGATCAGCAAACAATAATATTCTCAAGTCCTTGTCTCTTTTTATCAGGAAATGGAATCTTTGTGATCAAGGTCATGTTTGTTCTTGGTTTCCTGAATAATTTTGCGAATCCTGTAATTCAGTGTTGGAAGAATTACACACTAGTCATCAGCAAATGGCCAACGCTTGCTGAACAAAATTATAATATCATTAGGATGTAAATAAAAAGCTTAAATTCTTCTATGATTTTTCTCTCTGGATATAATCTCAAAATGAAATTCCAGGATTGCATATGGGTATTCTTTTGCCTGTAGATAAGCAACAGGAGGAAGACTATAGGATCCTATTACTGCATTATCATGGAATCATAGAATTATTTGAGTTGAGAGAGACTTAAAAGACCACCTAGTTCCAATCCCCACTTCCACGGGCAGGGACATCTTCCAGGAGATCAGGTTGCTCAAAGGTCTATCCAGCCTGACCCTGAGCACATCCAGGGATGGAGAGACCCCAGCCTCTCTGGACAACCCCACTACTATCACAGGAAAGAACTTATTCCTAATATCTAAGCTATATCTACCTTATTTCTGTTAAAAGACATTAGCCCTTGTCCTATCACTCCACACCCTTTTCAAAAGTCCCTGTCCAGCTCTCTGTAGTGACTCTAGACACTAAAAGGTGCCATATGATCTCCCTTAAATCTGTGCATCTCTAACATGTTGAGTTTTGTTTCTTTGTTTTCTGAATGTGCTGGAGCTATCACATTATAAAGCCTTAAAATTTTAAATTTGATCTGCATTTTAATTGGTGTTGATGATGGCCCCAAATGATACACTGCAGCATGAGAGCTGAATGAGGATGCTGAAGGGTGGTGGCAGTCTGAGTACTTGTCACATCACACCAAAACTAAGCTCTTCAAGCAATAAATTTAAGAGAAGAAAAAGCTAGTTGTATTGGACATGTAATTTCAATGAAGCCATAGACAATTACTTTCCACTAAAAATTGTGAAGCTGTGACCATAGTTGGATGATTCATTGGCCACATTTCCAAGGTACTCATTTATCTGAACAATATCAGATATAAATCTTTCAGTATTGTATTCACAGACTTCTTGCTCACAGTGAAACACCAAAAGATCAACCAGATACCACTAATTGGTGCATTGTGGATCTCGTATGAGCTGAACAGGAAGTGCTTCACAAGATTTGGAAACTGCTTGTTCTGCTGCAAAAATTTCTCTACTACTTCAACAATTAAAATCCTTACATGGATTGTGTGAAGCATATTTATTATTGTTGGTAATTGGAATGCATGAATCAAAGGAGGAAAGGCGCTATCTGTGAGCTGAACCTGACTTCTCTGAGTACAGTGAGATTTATGTTCCAAGGGAAATTCTTGTATAAATTCAGACACTCTTCTCTAGTATTTATAATTTGTCTCATGCTTGCATCATACTGTGATTATTTTAAAGAAATTCCAATCTGCTTTATTTTGTGACTCAATTGCTTTTATTAATTCACTCAAGTACTCTCTCAGAACATAGGTTCAAGGAAATCTGATATATTTTAGGATCCTTTGAGTCTCCTCTACCAGTTAAACCTGGTCTTATCATGATGATTAACTCTGTAGCTCAAAAGGAGGTCTGTTAATGAGCATAAATGTGGAAACCCTATCTGTGAGGTCAGAAAGAGCAAGAAGGGGAATGAATGAACACCTTCAAGGATCTGCATACCAGGGGATGAGATGATGATAATTTCCTGTCTAGAACAAGTGTTGGGTGTGGTCAAGTTGCTGTGACAGATAAAGCAGCCTTTTTTATCATATTAACGTGCTCTTAGTTTAAATTTATTTGTTTGTTTTATTCTTCTGGGCTTTTAAAATCTGAAACTTATATATAATGTTTTGTATATATGCCTTAATTCTTTTTTTTTTTACAAAAACAATTTGTATTGTTGCGATGACAAAAGTATGTTCAATTTTTAGAGAAAAGAGCTCCTAATTTTTGAGATTACCAAGACCAAAAATGAAATCTAAGTTTAATATTAATGAACTACTGACAGAAACAAAACCTATGAAGATTTTAAATCCAGCTTTTAATTTCAATAGGTTAATGAATAATTATTAACTCATTGTCTTCTTAGAGATTCAACAAAAACTTGAAGCATGAAAGTAATGCTAAGAAGCAAATCCAACTGACAATTCAATGTTCAGATTAGAAGCTCAGTTTATCTTTTACTTTGAAAGATTTTACTATGTAGAGCAATGGACTCCAGAAATATCTATCAACTCTCCCACAAAATCAGTAAATATATTACTACCACAAAAACTTCTAGACTTTTTCCAGTGGCCTAATGATGTCAGCTGCTTCTCATCCTGTTGTCACAGTCCTATTGTATTACAGATTTTTCTATTTCAATAAATAATATATTGACAATATAAATTTTCCAATTGTATTCATAGATTGGATTCTCCTGAGATTGAGAAAGTGAGAACACATTGTTCTCTAAATCAGACATATTTGTTTATAAATAAGAACTAATGAAGGATGCAGATCAGTAAGGCCCACCACTCTTCTGGACTGCTCCTTATAGCATCAGACAAAGACATGGATGAAGATGGATGACACATTTTTAGTCTATAAAGCAGAACAGGTCTAAATTCACTATCAAACTGTGTGGCATGCAGGTGACATAGAAGCTGAGATGGTGAAACAGCTGCAGAGGGTGGGGTTTTTAGCAGGGTTCTCCTAGGTGGACTGTTCTACTTGACTAGCCTGTCCTGTGCACATTGGCTACTTTTATCTTCTGGTCCGATATATGTGATTACATATAAGAAGTGATCAGCTAAATGTAGCAAAAATCCTTGGATAAAAACAGCCTTGTTGTCTGGAATACTCCTCTTGAATAGGCCTGGAAGCCGTATAATTTTCTCCTTGTTAAAATGGTTCCAACTAATTGGTCTAGTTATAATTTATAAACCTTCAAGGCAGCCTGAAAGATACTAGTTACAATGTAAGATATCTTTGCTGAGATATAGTGGTGCCTCTGTTGGGTTTTATGTCACATCCCCCTCCACATTGTTGGGTACTACTGTAACCAGGGAGCCACAGAGCTATCTGTCACTCTAGACAAGAATATAAACAATAGGACACAAGATGGATAGGTTAATACAGCTGGCTATCTCACACCCTGAAGGAAAAGCATAGGCAAATCTTATGCATGTAAAAGGTTAGAGTTAATTATTAAATCTTTCTCTGATTTGCACATTCAGGAAGAACATGAATAATTTCTATCACTTCCAGATCTGCTATCATTTCCAGATGTTTTTTGTTCTTGGATATAAGGTGAGCAGTCAGGAGCTGTGACTAGTCAGATACCGTCAGAACTGCTCAACTTCCTGCACAGCTGCACAGGCTAGTCAGAAGTGACCAACGCAGCAAGATGTTGCCACCACTTCTTATCATTTCGATTAGCATTGTAGCTACAGAAGTTGTTGTTGGATTTATTGGAAATGGATTTATTACGACCATTAATATCATTAATTGGATCAAAAGCAAAAAAATATCTTCTGCTGATATGATCCTGATCTTTCTGAGCACATCAAGATTTATCTTGCAGGTCACGGTCCTGATGCACATCCACAGTCTCTACTTTGCAGATGTATTTAAGTTTGCTTCAGTGTACAAGGACTTTGGTGCTGTGTGGATGTTTGTAAACCATAGCAGCTTGTGGTTCAGTACCTGGCTCTACGTACTGTACTGTGTCAAAATAATCAATATTACCCACTGGCTGCTGCTGCAGATCAAGCACAGAATAGCTGGGATGGTCCCATGGCTTCTTCTTGGATCGCTGGTGATCTCCTCTATGACTTCTCTTCCTTTACTATGGATTACACCCAGCACTTACCTATGCAGCTCAACAGGGAACTGCAGAGAAAATAGCACAACTCACACCACGGACTGGGATAGTTCATATCTCTACTTGCTGCTTCTTTACTTTGTAGGCTGTTTTTTTCCTCTAGTACTCTCCGTGGTGACCTCAGCTCTGTTAATCACTTCTCTGTGGAAACACAGAAAGACAATGCAAAGTTACACAGATACTTTCAGGGATTCTATGATTGATGTTCACCTAACTGCTATTAAATCCATTATTTCTTTCTTAATCCTGTATCTTTCCAGTTTTGTAGCTCAAATTCTGTTGATACTGTCGACATCTCAAAGTAAGGATGTTGTGAAAGTTGCAGTATCCTTAGTTGTAGCTGGGGCATATCCTTCCATGCACTCAATTATCCTGATCGTAGTAAATTCAAAACTGAAACTGGCATTTAGGAAACTTTGCCTGCATTTTAAGTGCCATTTGGAAGATAAGCCTCCAAGCCCCAGGCTTGAGAGAAACACTCTTCAGTAAGAGATCTGAAATCAAGACTCACATGTATTGTTTTACTGTCCTTTTTCTTAAATGATGACTTTCATCTTCCAGAGATTTCTGTGTCTAGTCCTCCCTAACATTTCAGAGCATCTGAAATAATGTGCATTTTTGCCTTACTTGTGCCCTACTCCAGCTCCTTCCGTCCTGCTTAATATAGAGTGAGAATAAAAATGTACTGAATGAAAACAATATCTTAAATAAGAAATCAGTTTCAGGTTGTTATGTGATTTTAGATTAGCAGTTTAAGACTGAAAGTTTTATGACTCTTTGAATTGAAGAAAATGGGGACTAAAACAGACAAGAATGTACAGAGCTCACAAATATCAGCTCTCTGATAAAGGATTTTCCACCGAAGAATGTTAAAATTTAACTAAAAACATACTGTGCAATTCATAGTTGGTATTACATGGAAAAAGACTGCTTTTAAACTGGAAAAGATAGCTGGATTATAACCTGAGGGAAAATTAAGATTTGGAAGCATATAGCCAATTAATATAATCAAATTGCACTCTAAATAGGATTTATTTGTATTAGGATTCCAGTATGTCTGTAACAATGTATTGATACCTATTTAAAATGTTACGGTTGTTTGTTTGTTTTTCTTAAAAGTGGATTACCAAGATGGTGATTACAATGTAGTGATGAAGGTACATAGAACTATGTGTAGAAAATCTCACTCCAGTTGAGTTGACCATTCTGATCATAGATTTGCCTTTATTGTTGTGATTTGCTATTGCTTCAAGTGGAGTTGTTCCTAAGGCTGTTTTATTTTAAAATTTTTTGTTACTATGAATTGTTGGTGAATTATGTCCAACAAGACCTGCATGTCTTATCAAATAATGTGTTTGATAAATCTGTTCTAAAATTCTCAGCTCACCTCAAGTATTTTTATGCTGTATATTTCTCAACAAGAGTTTAGATAACACCAGATTATAAATTACTGAGGTGAGAGTTTCAGTCTCACTATAAAAATAGTGAGCAGAGTGATTCATTTTTTCTTGGACTATAGTGGCCTCAGTTTTTGAAACATCAGAGTAATAAGTTTATAAAATTCATTGAAAAAAAATTACTGTTTAACAATAAATATTAGATAAAGGGTAAATATAAAGATTTTAATTGGTACAATAAAATAATTTTTGAGAATTCACTATGTGTTAATAGGAGACATAAGAGGATGTCTGTGTGATATCAAATGATATGATTTTCAGCACTTGTAAACCATGGGGTCAGACTTTAGAGCAGAAGAGTGGGAAGAAGGAATTAATCTCACAAACACAGCATTTGGAGGCACAGTAAGTTGTACTGTAAAACTAAAGCTTCTATAATGCCCACTGCTGTGGTGATAAGTGAAGAGAGGCACAGAAGTCCCTCGAGGGAAGCAGGTGGGAGCTGCAATGCCCATGTCACAGCAGCTCTGTGCCCTGCTGTACAGCTGCATGCCCTGCCAGCATGGACCAAGCTTACAACAGTCACACAGTGATAGCTCTTCCAGCTGGCAACACCATGAAGAGGAAGAGCCCTGTAAGAAATGAGTTTGTTTGAGACAGTTTGATTGCCGAGTGATTGGTAGTGGTATTTGGTTTTTTTAAGCTGATAATTTCCCCAGTGAGGTCATTTCTCTTCATGTATTTCCAAACTTGTTTCTAAAGACAGTCTGAAGTAAAGAAATCAGAGCCAAAGATGATAATAACAGCCCTTGCTCAGCTTCTTCACCTTCAAGAGAGGGAGATCAGAGGCAGGAACAATCATTAATAATATCCTCCAGTGCTTCCAGGGGAAGAGGAGGACAAAGCTCAAGGACTTGACATCTTTATGTTATATTGATGAAAGTTTTGTTACACACAGCATAGAGGGAGATAGATAGGTACATAAATTAGAATTTTAAATGACTGGATTGGTAAATAAATTATTAGTTTCGTCCTTTTCCATTCCATCCTTCCCTCAAGCTTCAATTTATTTTCATGACTTCTTCCACAGTATGTACAGATTTCTATTTGTTTTTTGATCTTACCCTGCTCTTTGGATTTCATCCTATCCCAACCTAAAACAATCTTCTGTATTCTCTTCATATCTAGACTTCTCTTTCAGGTACATTTCTAAAAAGCTTTCTCATTATTTTTTTACAAAAGAACATCATTCACCAAATGACAGTAGACTTGTCTCTATATCTAGTTTATTCCAGAAAGCAGATCAATAAACCTGATGAATGTTTTGCAATTACTATTTGTGTCCCAAAAAAATCATGAAAGTAACTTCATTGAGATTTTGCTAAGAAGTGTTTATATGATGAGATTATATGATTGGTATGATATGATACGATATGATGATATGATGTTCACCAGTACACTTGCCCTAGAATTTTTCAAGTTACTTGAAATGGGGACAACATGAATGGGAGAGTACTGTCTGCAGACTGCATAAGGCCAGAAATTGTGGCAGCACCAAAATCATTGCAACTATGATGAAAAATAGTGATTAGTGCAGCTGTTCATACCAATGACATGAAAAATCAAACTTTATCTTCATCTTCTCCAACTTTTCTTTTTTGTTTCTTGTTTGTTTGTTTGTTTGTTTCTTTTGTTTTGTTCTGGCTTGGTTTGGTTTGGTTTGGTTTGGGTTTTTTTGTGCTATTGTGCTTGCTTTTTTGCTTGCTTTTTCTGGGTCAGAATTCATCACAATTCTGTGTCCAGGAAAACCAATATTTTCCTGTGCAGAAATTAAGAGACTTTTGATTCCAATCTCAGTAGCGTGTTCATGAAGCTGGCAAGTTTCTCACTATCAGTCTTTCAGCATGTGAATCAGAAAGAACTACAGACAGAAAGTCTGTAAGACAGAAACTCAGAAAGTCATTCTCATTTTCAACTGCTGGTCTGCTTTGTCATGTCTTTCCTTTCTCCTGCATCAATCAGAGGCTCTACCTGACCAAATCAGTAGTGGGGCGGTGGATATGAACTCTGCTGTCTCTAACAAACGCTCTCTCCTCTGCTAGTGATGTAGTCATCATTGCCCTTTCTGTTAGTTTGCTGCTCTCCATGATATAATTACCTCTCTGCAAGGTACACAAGTCAGCACTGCCAGCTCCATGGATCCCAGAACAGATGTTCTTATAAATGCCACTAAAACTTCAATCTTCGTTTTTGCTGTTTTTCTTGTGGTAATCAGGAAGCTTTTCACCTTCTTTGCATCTGACAGTACAACAGTGTTAATTTATTCTGAATAATTTTGAGTAATTTGAAAAGCAAAGTATGTGTAAATAAAAATAACACACTGTACCTATCTCTTCTTGAAATATGACTTCCCACCTTTCTGCAAGGTCTGGAGAGAAGTTTTTCCTCCTGTAAGATTATAACCTGGGATTACTTTTATCTCTATGTATTTATTATCTTCCCTACCGTAATACTTAGCCATCAATTCATTATATCACAAGGACAGTTTCTGCAATGTTACAAAATACTTCTGAAGGCTAATCGCCCTTTCCCTCAATATTTCTTATCCTGTTTATTCCTCATTTGAGGACATACATGTGGGAGGTCATTGCAGCTTAGTTAGTTGTATAAATAAGGTTCTATATAGATCTTCATGGAGACATAAGTTTTAAGCTTTATTAAAAAAAATAAAAACCAAATAAAAATAATTGTCTTTCTAAATTAATGTAAAATGGCTTTGAATACTTGTAAATATTAAAAATATAAATTAGGCTCCTGTTAATATCACTGTTAGGATTTATTATTTTCAAAGTGCCATTTCTCCTTCCCAATACCTATGTTTTTGTAATGACCTAAACTTTACATTGGTCAAATTAATCCTAATAAATATCAACTACATCAGAGAAGAGCATAGGTCCTCTTGAAAACAGAGTTCCTGATGCTCATAAGTTTTTCAGTGGTCAGAGGGTTTCTCATTCCTAAAACTTGTCTTATCTCCACATTGAAAGCTCATACTCCTTCTTGAGTACTCAGCCTGTCTGTGTGTGAAAGGACAGGGATATTTTATAATCAGAAATCAGAGTACTTGTATGGGTGGTGGCTACAGTGGGATTTCATTGGGCTTGTGAGAGGAGAGGAAAGCAAGAAGTCTCACAGATCAATGAGATTTACTTTGGCTGGTCTCTTTTCCCAGTACATGCAAATAAACTGGTAAACAAACTGGGGCAGCCATGCAGCCTTCCAAAGCTGCTATTGCTGAACTGGGATCCATGCACTGAGTACTCCACTGCAAAACAGTTATTTTCTTGCCACAGGAAAAGCGAAGTCCTAAACAGGAATAATGACCTGACATCATTATCTCTTAATTGCCTCTTGGGGGGAAGAGGTGAAATGAAACCCTTTCTGGCGTTTAGGCACTCAGACATGATATTGTGATGAGATTATGGATGATATAATTCATAAATTGAAAAAACTATTGGTAGGCAATTATATTCTTTTTTTATCTTCTTCCATCTCCTACCCCAGTGTCATATTTGAATTTCATTTTTTCTAGTTTTGTATGTTTTATTTTTTGCCTCTCCTTCTAGTACTTCCTTTCCTTTTCCTTTTCAGAAAAAAAATTAATTCTACATTTATCACTCATCTTTCTTGCCACTTTCTCTAAAAATATCCATTGTTTTTGCTGTTATTGCTTCTGTTATTGCAAATATATACTAATGAAATCAAGATGGGTTCATTCCCATATTTACTTTATTATAATAATCAAACATTTCAAGGCATCTTATTGGTTTTGGCAGACTTATACTTTTTCCTTTGTGATAACATTGCAAATTTCTCCCATTCCTTGTGAAAGCATTTTAAAAAACAAACAAAAAAAAGAACCCCAACAAACAAAACCCCACAGTGCTGAGACCCTGAGATATGTGAAGCTTCCCTTTCAAATCCCACTTTAGTCTGTTCTGCTTTGTTGTTCTTTCCCTGCCATTTGCTTTCTCTCGTCCCAATGTGGATCCCTTTTTCTTTTACAGACTCTTATTTTCTTTGTCATTTTCCTTGTCTCCTTTAAGGTCACTCTTAAAGACTTTACTTTTCCCTTCCTCTGTTTAGTTTTAATCGTAACCCTTCAATCCCTCAAACACTCTTGTTAGCTTCTATGTTTACACTGTTTGTTTCCCTTCCAGAGTAGAGATGTCCATCCAAATATTTTCATTGCATAGGATTGAGATAAGAAGGAAGAAGAGGAAATAGAATGTAGTTGCACATATGCAAACAGCAAAGTGGAAAATACTGAATTCAAATACCGCATGTATAAATCTTACATCCAGGACTAAAATTATTTTAAATACTTGCATCCTGAGAAACATCAGGAAGAAAGTATGTATTTATAGATTTGCTCACCCTCTTAAGAAGACAACAGAGTCTGTCTATCACGATTAATTCTCACCAATAGAACAGATAGAAATCAGCTTTTTTTTTCCTGAGGAAATTCTCAATCTCCTCCGCATAACAGGAGCTATGGTAGGTATTTGTTGAGCTCATTTGATACATCATAAGAAACACAGCATGAGCTTTATACAGATGTTCAATCAATAGTGGTTTAGACCCCTAACATAACATAATATGGGGTATAATTTGAGTTTCAATGGTCACAGAAATAATACTTCTCTTGCTCGAGGTACCCATAGCTTTCTTTAGGAATCTGAAGCAGCGATATTGCATATGAAGAGAAATATATCTGCCCCTGTTGAATAAAAGAGTACCTATCTCTCAGCTGAAAGGAGAAAAGTGCAAAAGAAGAAAAGACATAAGATAAAAACTGCATCACTCTTAAGTCATGTTTGGACTACAGCTGCAGCCAGTTTCCTTTTTCATTGCGTTTTTACAACTGGGTGAGCCTGCGCATTTTTCTCATGCTATGGCTCTAGTCAGGCAGGAAAAGAGAGAAAATTTCTCAAAAATATCCCCTGGAAAATGTTATTCTGAGATACAATATCTCTTGGCTTCAATTCCCTGATGCTCTGAAGAGCTACAGTCTTAGGTCCCCTGTCTTTTGGTTCTTACAAAGCTAGTCTGTGATTATTTCAAAAGCCAGTCCAAAGCACATTCTGTCAAAAGAGATTTCAGTTTTTGGAAAGTGAACGACAACTCAAATTTTGTATTGGGTTTGAAATTGGGAAATAAAAGCTCATAAAATATGTAAGTAGTGGGCCAAGGGTCTAGGAAGATGGAGAAAGTTCATTAGTTATCTGTGATGAGTCAACTCAAACTTCTCCTTCCCAGTCCCTTGGCTTGCTGCATCTCATCAGCAGGGAGATGACTTGATTTGCTTTACAAAGTCAGTGGGAAAGGTTAAAATGTTAGGGTGGCCCTGTGGAAGCTCCCAGAAATGTCTTGCTTTCCTTGTTGACTGTAGAAAATACCTGCATATATTACAAAATTAAGGCATGATATACTTAAGTCTTTGGTTAACCTTCTCTTTGAAACTTCACCTATATGAACATCTCTAGTTTCAAACTGCTGCTCTGACCAAAACTGGGAAACTTAGGATGATTATAAGATCACTCCTTGGTGGTCTCTTCTGTTATTTCTTCTCACTATACTTTGGCTTATTTTAGCTTTTCCTTTTGTACTTCAGAAAAGAATCCTCTCACAGACATCACGGTGAGAGATGCTGAGGTTTTTCAGCTCTCCATATCATTCAGCTGGTCATCATTGGGATGTACTTTCTGTTATCATTCCATTTTAATGGAATCAGTTATCTCAGTCCTCAAACTTATCAGAAGGAGGAGATAGAAATCTGGTAGCTCTGGCAGCTCCAGGACACATATGCATATAAATATCATCCAGTTTCTGTCTTTTTCCCTTTCTTTCTATGTTTCTAGGTTTTTTTGACTGCTGTTATTCAACTGGTGCAGCTAAATCACCAAGATTGCCTGCACTGTCTTCTGGGAACACTGCTTCTTGTTTGAATACGCTATACTCAGTTTATTAAAAATTTAAAACAAATTTAAAACAAAACATTGATTTGATATTGCATATCTTCCTCTAAGCCATTATAACACAGAAAATTTCTTCCTTATTTTGAGCGGTAAATTCTAAGAAAAACTTGATACAAATTAGTGCAAACACTAAAGTAGGAAAATCCCTGAAACTGACCATGTTCTTATATACCCATACTTTGAAGAGAAGGTCAGTGACACAAAGTACTAAAAATTTTAAATTTGTGAATATGCAGCATATTTTCCTCACTTATTTCTGAGGCACAGCTAAATATGATTCTATATTTTAGTTTCATGGTGAAGTCCTTTCATCTTTCAGCTGAGCTGGCTCTTGAGTTTTCAAGACTTAAATTATTAAATCTCATATCGAAATACCAAGAATCAAATAGTTCACTCAAGACACTTTTTCCTACAAGAGTTTTGGACAAGGTTTGTTTTGGGTTTTTTTGGTGTTTTTTTTTTTTTTTTTTTTTTTATTACAGCCTATTATTTAAAAGTTGACAGCAAAAGCAGTGCAGTTATCTATAAGCCAGCTGTCATGATTTCTTCAGAAAATCACTTTTTGCATTGAACTGATGTTGTGATCATATACCTTGCTGTCATGTGGCTTGATAAGTGATTGCTTGCCGTGAAGAGCCCATGAACTACTTGTAGTACTTGAGCTTCTTACAATGTATATTCACCTGCAGTTGCAAGGACTGTACTTTCATAGTGCTGATTGAATGATCTTCATCCAAATACATTATTCAACAAATATTTCTATGGAATAACTTCTTTCCAGACTGAATTTAAAAGAAATTAAGCTGGCTCTGATCCTTACAAAGTTTAGTAGGTTCTGTGAAAAAGCACTGTAAATAGGGCAAGAGGGACTCATACCTTAGGTGCATCTCAGTTTAGTCCTTTTATCTACGAACTTCCAATGATACATCAATCATCTCTGTGCTTCAGTGTCCTGCAGGAATAAAAAGGTTTTTATTTGCCACTCTGAATTTGTTTGAAATAATGCATAGGATTTGCTGTATAAATGCAAAATATTTTATTTCCTTTTTTATTTTGTTTGCTTACATTAGATATAACATGATTTATTGACAAATAATTGCATGCTTCAGCCCATGCCTGAAGTGATGTTGAAAAACAGCTGTTTTTTTTGCCTTTCAACAGAGTCCCCAAAGAGCCTTGAGTGAGAATCTTATTTTGAGTATTTCCTAAATACAAAAGACAGCTTAAAAAAAAAGCCTGAGTAAACCTTAAATTATCTGCTTAAACCCTATACTGTGTAGCACCTAGGTATCTCAGGCTGAATGTGCTGCATATTTTCATTGGTCAAATTTTTGATAGAAACTTGCACAAGAAAATTGAAATTTTAAAATAGGAATGTGAAAAGCCTGTGATGTTTCCCTTCTATCATCTTTTTTCTGTATGAGAAATTTTGGATATCCAAAGATAGAACAATTGAGATAAGAAATCAGTAAACAGATGGAATGATGGTACCTAAAACTGGTAATGGTACTTTCATGTTCTCCATGGTTTTCTGATGTCTTCTATTGTGCTCTGAAAATGTCCAACTTTTTGTGGAATTACTTTGGGGAGGAAGCACCAGGGAGAGGAAAGGTTTAAAAATGCAGTTGACTAACTAAACTTGAGAAAAATTTCACTAGAATATTTCTATAGGAGACTGAAAGAGTGAACTATCTCAGGCTAAGAATGTTATCAAAAAGAAAGTCAATATGTCTTGAAAGTCCATCCCTGCATAGGGAAAAGTTCTCTGGTATGAAAAGGCTCTTTAAACTGGTAGAGAGAAGCTCAATAAGATGCAGTGTCTGGGAGGTGAAGAAAATTAGAGGAGCAAGGTCCTCATTTTATCTGGAAGTGTAACTTACCCCTGGAGAAAAGTGTGTTAAGTTGTGATAGAATAACTACTATCTCTGCTCTTTTGAGCTAAAGTATACCTCAACATGAGGTTTTACTTTTGATAAAGGTGTCCTTTACTGAAATTCTGCTCCAAGTGATATGCAGAGGAACAGAGTAATTTATCTTTATAGCCTCATACACTGATGGAAACTCCATTCCCCTTTCCAGCTCCTTGTCTCTTAGAAACAAGTTCTTGTTCTCCAGAGTGAAAGTCAACATGCATGGTAGGATCCTACAGAGTCACAAGATTAGCTAGTAATGCACACAGGAAATTTCTTTCCTCTTGAGCAGCATTCATTTCTTTTATACTCTGATGCAGCATTTTTTTGTTGTTTTTCAGTCAGTGGAGGTATGGGCAGTTTTGCACTAATATGGTTATACAGGGTAAGAAAATGGCTATGAAGTCAATAGATTTGTGGAGACTAAGGTACACAACAATCTTCTTTCTTTCCATCTGAATTCCTTTTCTACTTTTTGAAGTCCAATCTCTCTAATAATTCTGGATAAAATCCAGCAAGATTATACCAGTTACACTTTAAAATTGTTATTACTGAAAGTTGAGACTTTAATCAAGATATAGGCTTTTTGTCAGCAAACAAAGGATAAAATTTTCCAATAGCCTGCAAAATATGTTGGTATTTAGCAGAGCCCAGAAGAAAAGCACTGTACTAGGGATACATGTAATCTGATGAGGCTTATTACTGTAAGGTAAATGATAATCCTCCATATTGTTGATATTGTGGAATTACTCTTAATTATAACTGGTAAAGTCATCTACAAAGTCTGTTAACAAACTTAAGTTTGAATACAAAAAGCAAGAGAGAATTTTGGAGAACAGAAGGTTCATGAAAACTAGGAGTTGCAACAGAGCAGCCTAAAGACAGAGTGGAAAAATAGGGATGCTAATTGAAAGATAGTGTTGTGAAAAAAGAAAATCAAATGAAATAAACCAGAAATAAAGGTACTTGAGTAGCAGAGTAGCAGCTCCTCATTTATCTATCAGGTTAAAAAAAAAATAAAATAATAAAAAAAAAAAAGAAGAAGAAAGTAGTTAAAACTCCTAAGAATCTTTAAAACAAAAATCTAATCTCTATAAGAAATTTGGTGGGTTTGATTTTGGCTTTTTTCCCCCTCATTAAATTCAATTATCATATATTCAAATACAGAAGAGCTGATATGAAAAATCTCTGACCAAGCCCAGTTTTATTAATAGTTTAGATTTCCTATTGCCTCATACACCTGTTGTGTTTGTAGATAACAACTTTGCTTTCCATGTTCCACAGATAAGCCAGGTCACTGAGGTTCAGAGTCTTTAGCCTCCATCAAAAAACTACATTATTGTCAAGAGGCTCATTCACTCAACAGACTGGAGCTTGCAATCTCTTAAACTCAAATTTAATTCATTAAATTATGGCTGTTCTACCTGTACATCAGACTCACACGGCAAAATTACTGCTTAGCTTCAGAAGCTACTTAAATCAGTGTACTGTGTCCTAATACTTTTCTTTATTTTTCAGGTTCTCCAAGAACAAAAATAAAAGAAATATCTCTGTTGTTAAGGGCTTATTAAAACCCATTCCTGATCTGCATTTTTCCTTTTAGTTCAATATAAATAGAGCAAGAAAAATACATAGCAAACAGGTTATGTCTTCAAAAATTCAGGTTCTCTTAGCAGCATCATGAGCACACTGTCATAGTTAATTATGAGATTTGGGGATCAAGGCATCAAATATGTGTGTGCATTATCCCCCATGTTAATTCCTTCATCCCCAAACTTTGAGAGATAATTTTGAATGATACCTGTGCAGAGAAACACTGCCCCCCAAGGATTAAATACGTGCTTTTAGTATCATTCACATGATTTAAGGTTTGGAGCTCTGCCCACAATGGAGATAGGTGTCAGGGGTTTAGTGGTTGTACCCATCATTTGAAAAGGAGACAAATACTTCTCCAAGAGCAAAAATGGGCTGGGATGGAATTTTAGTGTGCCTTTGTCACCCACTTCTCATGTTTCCATGGGCTGCGTACAATTCTC
>JANRGV010000051.1:31025477-31100733 GCA_024734035.1 Alethe castanea | reverse complement strand
CTTGGAAGTTCCTGTGGGATGGGAAACACCTTTGCAGGAGGAAGGGCTGCTGAGCACGGGGTGGGAGCTGGGCTGGACAATCTTTTTCCTGGTTTGTTTTGCTGTCTGTAAAAAAGGGAACTATAGTATTACTCTGCTCTTGAATGGAATCCTCAGTATAGAAGCAGATTCTGCCAAGATAGAAAGCATCTACTCTTGGGTTAATATTTTCTAGATATGCTCAGGCCTATCAAAACCATGCAGTGCTACTGCTCCTGCTTGATTTGTTTGGAAAATGAACCTGAAGCACAGTGTGCTGGAATTATGCCATCAGCACCCACAGCTGTACAGCAGCACTGGACACAAACCTTTAAAGGTGAAGGAAGAGAAAAGCAGGTGGTGGTGGGTAAAGTACCAAAAATATACAGTTCTCACAATTCAAAACCCATTTACAAAAGTATCAGATTCCTTCCTTTTCATGGTGCAAACTAGATAGATTTTTTAATATTATTAATATTATTATTATTTTATTGCTGTATTTGTCATGTGACTTTCACCTAGATTAGACCATTACTGTTCCTTTTTTTGTACAATGTGACCAACCTCCATAATAAGGGAATTTCCTGCCTACCATATTCAGCAAAGGAAAACAATTCAACAATTGTCCCAACATGGGGAAAGTGCTATTTTTGCCATTAACTTTAGAGATTAGGATGTCCTTCATTGTGTGACTGTTGCCAACAAAGCCATGGTTTCATTTATAAAACAATTATTTTTACACTTGGGAGCATATCATACATGTTCAATTTGTGTCAATTTGTATAATAATATTTGCAAACAGCACTGCACAAATTTCTGAGGCTGTGACATATCACAGCAGCGATATCTTTCAGCAGCCTTTAGCCAAATTCTATGCCATACATGGCTGATAATACTCTGAATCAGAAATTAAACATAAAGACAAATCCTTGAAGGATGGCTAGTGATAAAAATATTCAGCAAATGCTGTAATTTATTATTATTTTAGTAACTAATTAATACGGTAGGCAATAAAGCAACCTTTTCAGCACCTGAAGGGGTGTCACTCCTTGAGAAATTTTCTCATATGTAAGTGAAAAACTTTCATAACTACAAAGATTTTGGTTCAGAGTTATGGAGGATGAAGAAATATGCTGGTATAGTTATGAGTTATTAATTACATGAATAACATAGCATTGCATCTGTAAAATAAAAGTGTATCTATTCAGAGGCAAGTAAGAAAGCTGAATGCATTTTTGAGGTTGCTTGTGCATCATGCAAAGGAAGTAGATTTTACACTTCCCTGAATGGGTAAATTTTCAAGTCAGCTCTATCTCTAGGTTTCAATACCTGCATGTTCAGAGTACACAGGATTTTGTTTCTCTGGACAAGTAAGAAGATACTTGGGGCACTTGAGTACCATGATCAATTATTTTCCTGTCCTTGTCATAGTTTTTTGTCAAGTTAATAAAGAAAATATGAACAAAATATGAACAAAAATATATTTTCCTACATAATTTCATACTGTTACCTTATTTCTTTCGCTTTCAAGGCAGACAAGTATGTTCCTCTGAACAACATTGAATAGGTGGGATGATCTATTTTTAACCATAGAGCAGGACTTTTCATACTGACTGATTGTACTGAGAAGGGAAGAGAAAGGTCACAGATGTCATTTTGTGGTGAAAAGATGCAGAAGCTTATTGTGAGAGAGGTCTAGCATGCATTACTTTTCTTAACCTGTTATATCTCACTAATTCTATATGAAAGCTACTTACATGATAATGCTTTGAAATTGCATTATCAGACTGAGCCACTATCATGGCAATAAGAACAAAATAGAAAAGACTTTGGAGTCTATTATAAGTCTGCCTTTACTCATTTAAAAGCCATGCAGCTCAGTCCTAAGGGTAGTCCAAAAAAATCACACACTTCATTGTTCATCATAGGTCATGTCAAGGTCTTGGACTAAGATTTTGCTGCAGAGTATTACTAGACAGCGATGAAAAAAATTGCTTTGGAGGCTCAGTACCTGGTGGTGTAATTAAAAATTATATTTTTTTTCACCCGCTCCATGGGTCAAAAGAAGCACTCCACTCTTTTTTACTCCTTAGGAAACAACACCAACTAAAAGCCTCTCAGTAACATTATATATTCACCTGATCTAGAAAACATTGTTAGATATAATTTCTATTTTCTGTTTTAAAAGTGACATACTTCACACGTATACATGCAAGATGAATACACGGTGTTTTAAACTCAAAAAACACATATCTATTGAATGAATTGATTGAATCCAATGTGATCACGACAATGTAAAGCTTTAAACTGGGATAGTAACCAACTTCCACTGGCTGCAATTACCTTTCTTTTCATTGTTGTAGCTGTTGGTGGGGGGCTTTTCTGTTTCCTTGTTTTTATAGTGATTAAAAGTTACTATGGCTCATTTGTCCAGGAGCAGCAATTGCAGCTGCCAGTGAGGGACCAGGATGTTTCATAGCCATGTGCTGTGGCCATAATCTTTTTAATCTTATCATTGTGACCAAAAAGAAAGCTTATCTCAAAGAGACTGATAACAGCCTTTCCTAGTTATTTGCATATATCCTTCACATACAACTGGGTATGCACAAAGCAGCCAAGCTCTGCAGTGTGGCATAGCTAGGAAAAAAATTGAGACCGTGACAGTGAAAGCAGGAAAAAGCTACTGGTGTTGTTTTCAATCTAATACTAGAAAAGTTTAGCAATCTTAGATGACCTTTACGCGCAGATCACACACTCTACAACAGTAGAGGAGCACTGTAGATTTATAGCCTTCATGCTGCTGCTATATGAAGTATGTCTAAAGTTGCATGTCTATCCTCTTATCCTATTCCCCTTCCTCCTTCCTACTTCTCCCCTTCCTGAGGGTATATCCACTTCGGACTGAAAAAAAAATACAGTAGTTAGAATATCTTTGCAACTTCACCAAAATTTGGGGTTTTGAGCTTTAATCCTGTTGGATTCTGAGTTCAGAGCACAGGGTTTGGTGGGATCATCATTTTGGGATCTCTCAGGAGACACTTAAAGGCAATCTTTTACTTTTTCATCTCAATGTGTAGGAGACAACTACAATTTATTCACAGAGAGGGAGTGCTTCTCTCTACCCCTCTAGTTTTAAGAGGTTATAATTTAGAAAAGAGGTCTGATGAGAAATCAATTAGTCAGGATCTTATTCCTCACTGCTTCCATATAAATTAAATTAGTTTCATTTTAAACATTCCTAGATTTATTTTTACTTCTAATAAGTTTTAATAATAAAATCTATTTTTGCTTCTGTGATTGGAAGCCTGTTCTAAAATCATAATCTTTCAATGTCTAGACTGATTTTCAACCTATATTTATTTATATTTGTTCTTACATCAGTTTTTCATCTCACATAACTCATCTAACTCTTTGTTGGTTATCGCACTGGTATAACTACAAAGAAGAAATATTGCTCCATTTTGCCTCTTCTTTGCTAAACAAAAGCAATCTCTTCTAGCAATATTCAAGAGGCTACCCAATCCTGACCTATCCTACTTCTCTCTTTTTAGACTTTTCAGCAAAAAGTATCTCTGGATAAAATAAAATACTAATAGAACAGATTGCAAGTTTGGAGTCTGTTTAAATCGATAAAAGAAGACAATGAAAAATTTCCATTGGTGTCCATGTCCTTGGGCTTAGCCCTTTGTTTTCCAAGTGGTAATCACAGGCTTTTCATTCAAAGTGAGAGAATGGCAATCTCCAGTTGCTCTCCTAATGCCTCCTCCCCTACCACCAGCATATCCCATATGGATATATCTCATGTCTATATCTATACTTGTCTGTGCTTACCTGGGTTGGATGGCAGCCTAAACCCTCATCTAAATCCAGCTAGCCCTCATCTAAACCCAAAGCCTAGCTAGAATGAGTTATTCAGTAAACTCCACCAGAAGGCTCAGATATAATAAAGCTTCATATTAGATGCATGGATTTGTGGTGAATTCTCAGAGCAGTTGTGATATCATCTATTCCTTTAGAGATGAACTAACTCCTTATAAAGCTATCTGTAAATGCCCTTTATCTGTTTGAAGTGCAAATCTGGCAGGTTCTGACAGCATGTCAGCCTCTTGTGTACAACTTTGCTGGACCCTGATTTCCTTCCATATATTGTCACCAGTTCATTCATTATTTCTGAAATGTTTAACACTGACTTCTAGCTGACTGACTTGAAGAGGCAATAATCAAGCTATACAAACTGAGGGTGATAGCATAGTCCACCTGTTTTTATACAACATTTGTATAACAAAGTTTGAAAATTTTATTGTGTGGTTTTTCCATCATAATTAAGACTGTCAGAAGTATTTCAGTATATCACTAGTACAAAATATTGAATATTGGTGTTAGACAATGATACCAGAACAAGTGAGATTGTTTACATGGAGGTTTTAACACATACTCGTTATATTATCAACCAGTAAGACCTGTTTTACTTTTAAATTCTTTGAACAAAATCAAAACACTGGTATTCTAGGTGAATTAAGAGATATAACAATAATGTGTCAAAAAAACCTCCAAAGTACCAAAACCAAACCCAAGAAAACAAACCTGTTAGTTTTAGTTGTGAAATAGTATTTTTCACTTTTATGCCTCCTCTGACTTTGCTAATACAACATTTTGTGATGCCTCTTTTTTTCTTAAAAACATAATCCATCATTTTTTTTTTATAATCAATCACAAAACTTATGCAAAAGGAGTGTCAAACTCAGTCCTGTAAAAAACATAGTGTTTTGCATGTGTTGAAAGACCAGGTGACTATAGATCTGTGAAACATCGAGGTCTCTCGAGTTGGGCAAAACTTGTTCAAACAGCTTGGGATTGTAAATTTAAATATAAGAAGATACAACCCACTGGAGTTCCAAACAGATGCTTAAGACTGTTCTTGTGTCTGGTGTTGTTGCTTTATCCATGAAGATCTTAAGTAGGACTCCTTACTTTCTACAACCCACTTCCAGAAGTTGCTTAAAATATGACTCAAGAAAAGCTAAAATGTAGAATTAGTCCAGACAGTGTTGTAAAGCTGCAACAATACAGAATGCAGGTATTAAGTCATGTTCACTTATTCCTGTTGAGAGACAATTAGGTCTTGTGTACTCTTTTACTTCTGTAGCAATGTCTTTTATCTTTCCCTCTTGTCCTCTGTCATTTGCTGCACTGATTTAGCAATGCAAAGAGGATTCAAAACACATGGGCATTTATTAATGCTGGGTAAATAGGAATTTAAGTCCTTTTTTAAATGTACTTTCAACCTTGTTTACTGTCATTATGCTTGCTTTCAGGCAAAAATGTTTTTATTGGCAAGAAGGTCTGCAGAAAACTCAAGCTCAGTAAATAACAATGGGAACAAGTCTTCCCAAGAGAACTAACTCTGCAAGTTCTGCCCTGGCTGTACTGGAAACATAATATACATATCTGCATTACACATTTTGCTGAGTAAATGTGATTTTTTTTTCCAAGGGGAACATGGTGTTGTGACAGCCACAATTCTCTGAGGAATGATTTGAGTATCCAAATTCTGGTTTGTCTCTTCCATATGCATCTGTTACCCTACTAAAAGGTATTACCTCTCACTGTAAACCTCATCCTGCAGGTATAATGTGATTTGAGTTCTGACCTTGAGAAAGACTTGCTGTGCCACAGGAGTAGCTATCAAAATACATATTAAGAATAACAATGGTGACCATCAGATACTATGGTAATGTTGAAGTATTAGCATTCATACAGAAGAATAAATTGCACAAACAAGAAAGTCTGAAAAAATCCTGAGTCGATAAATAAATAAACTAACTAACAAATAATTGGCTGCATTGACTATCTGAAAATGTTTAGAAGGATTTTATCTCTATGTCATGGGCAACATAGCATACTTCTACCTTGAAGTGAAAGCCATTTACCAAAGACTAGGCCATAGAAATGCCTGAATTATCCACAAACTTATAAAAATTAGCTGCCAGAAGTAATATAGGAATTCAAAATTCCTTTCATGTGATTGATGGCCCATTATGGCAAATAGAATAAACTAGTTTCATATTAAACTTCTGTGGTTTAAATTAAGTAAACCTTATTATTCCCATAATTCAGCGCCTCTGAATACCACCAGCCCTAGGATACTGGGGAGCAGTTTGGTAAGAAAAGGTGACCTGAGGATGTCTCCCTGGAAAATTTGCCCTGTAAAAAATCTATACAAATTAGAGTCCGTATCAATTATCATAAACAGTTATATATATTGAAAAACAGTTTAAGAGGAGAAATTTATCTGGCATCATTATCTTACCCATTGAAACACACCTGGCAGAGAAAAAAGAACATGAACTGCAACCATTTGAGTGAAACTTTTACAGAAACTTCATGTAATTAAGCACGATTCTGAATTCCTCTGAACAAACTATTATTAGAGGTGTTGGGAGAGAATGACATGATAATGAAGTCAAATCACCTAAAAGATATATTTACGTTTTAGTAATGTAAAAAAAAAAAGGAGAATTTTCAGGGTATAATTCAGCTTTCACTCTATCTGATTAAGTGATATTTTAGATACCTCTGCATCTATAAGAGTAGATGAAATTAATCTCAGAACAATTCTAAGTATCTTCCTTCCCCACGAATTCTTCCAAGTTACCTGAGTTAAAGGCCAGATTAGATATGGAAAATCTTGCTAACAAGCAACGAGTCTAAGAGATACAATGCTCTGCAAGGTCCAAAGCCCATAAAATCCTCAGGATGTGAGGCTGGTTTTGGTTTATTTTTTTTAATACAGATGAAGTGAATTTTGAAGATAAAGAGGGGTAGCATGATATATTATCCACCATTTATTCTAAAATTGTATATAAATTCTCTGCAAAAGATTTATTTTCATCCCTCCCCCTTATTTTCTCTTCCTTCTGTAAATTTCTCAGACCAGTAGACAAATTTTGTTTTGACAACTTATCTAGTGTCAGCAAATGCAGTCTAATTTACTATTTCATTTGCATAGTTTCAGCATAGCCTACCAATAGGTGCCTGTAAATTTATAGGTGTAAACCACTGGGAGAAAACAAAAAAATCAGAGGAAAAAAGGAAGAAGTTGATGTAATAAAATTTGGAGGCTGGTCTAAACTTTAACAATTCTGTAGATTACTGAAAATTATGAGGAATTTAAGATATGATTTTGATTTCTTTTTCAAAATTTCTAGGGGAATCCATTCTGTAACATGCAGCAATAGAAACGTCACCTATCAGAAAAAAATATACAGAAAAGAAAATCTCAGATAGCTAGACCCACAGTTAGAGGGATTTAACCTTTCAGGAAAGCATATTAATAACTTCTTTGGCCAAAGACTATTAATCATGCTGAATTATTTTTGAAAACCCCTTTGTCTGCATACATGTAATTCTTAAGCTGGTCTTGAAGAAGAGTCATTTATTCAAGAGGCAACACAACATAATGTAAATATTTGACTTACATGTTGCCTTTATATTCAAATATTATTATTAGTAAATACAAAATAAACTACTATCCTTTGAGAGGATATTCTAACAACAGTATTTCTCATAAAGAAGCTATTTTCCTACTTATATAATTTGCTAAGGAAATAATATAGAAGTCATACTTTGTATTGAAATAATAATATTAATCTGTTAAGTTTTCAGAATATAAATTATTTTTTCTCTTGTAACATTCATTAATGCTGCATTTCCAGGTCCTTGGGGGCCAAAGGTTCTCATTCAAGACAATGGAAACTACTGCACCTGTTTTGTATAATTAGATTCTTACCCAACTAGACTGGCTGTTCCAGGAGCTCCATAATTTGTTTTTTTTTAATCAGTATTATTGCTCAAGCAACTGTGCAATTATAATTTCATTGAAAATATTACCACAGACCTGAGTTTTCATATATAGAACTGTACAAATGGAGGAGGATATAAAGACTTGGTTATCTTTAGGATAACTAAATCCTTACTTGAAATTTCAACACTGAAGATTAATCTTGAGAATTAAGAAAAGTGAGGAAATGTTGCTATATGTACCAAAGAGTGTTTTGTTTTCTATCCAAAATTTCAGGACCACATTAATGAATATTTGCTTAACCTCTCTTCTATTAAGTCTTTGTGCTTATTTTTCAGATGTATTTAAAACTTCCTTTAATGGGAAGAAACAAGACCAAGAAAGGTTGTCTACGTCCTATAGTCTCAATGCACTTTAGTCTAACATCAATGCCCAAACCAAACCCAAAAATTACAAATTTCATCACAGTTTTTTTTTTCTCCAGTAATGTTATGATGTATGAAGTTCAAAGGATTATCAGTCCTTTAGAATAGCATTGGGACTAGGAATCGTCAGGACTAAGAATACCATCTTTGGAATTTGCATCACCACAATGCTTACAAATTCAAAATTCTTATTGGAATCCCTACATGTCTCTGCTTTCAAGCCCTGTACTTAGGATATGTGTTCAAACGAGAAGGGAAGAATGTATGGTGTAATGGTTTTTTCCCTATTAGATAAATTTGAGTTATTATTTTTAGGTTTGTTTGAGATTTTTAAAATTAATTGGAAGATCAGAGAAGTAGATCTGGCTTTATCAAGTTCTTAAGGAAACTTGTAAATGTAAAATCTCTCTATACAGAAATCATTTAGGAGGGGGGGTTAACCTTTCAAGTGTGTTGTATCAGCTATCATTACATCTACATACTACTACAAACTATATAGGTCTGGAATTTAAGAGTTAACAAAATGTGATAAAGTCAGTTTCCTATGTCAGGCTTCTCAGTTAATTAATACTGCATTGCACAATTGTCTTCTGAGCACTTAGGTTTATAATGATGCTGAATCAGAATTCTCCTTTGTTAGTAGCTCCCTAACATGCTCTCCAGTGACAAGTCAACCTGCAGATCTAAAGGGAAAGAGAGAGAGTCCTTCATATTCTCAGGTGAGATCTCCTATGTGCCAAAAGCCTAGTGTTGAAGTAGGGGGCTCTGTGGAGGCTACTTCACCTTTGTTACCTCTGAGGAGTTAGGTTTTCAAATACCTATCTATGTGCACTGATAGCTAGCTGAAGATAATGAATCTGCTTAATTCTCTGCACATAGGTCATTAGTGACTGAAGACAAACAATTTTACTCATGAATCCTACTATTCATGAACAGAGCTGGGGCTGTCTGGCCCAGCCTTCAAACCTTTAATGTGTGCCCAAGAAAAGCATTGCTTTTCCATTATCAAGTTCCCTCAGCAACTGACACTTAGTGAATACTTGGATGTATTCCTTGAAAATACAATCCAGAGTAGAGAAGGATAAATGCCTTGACACACATCTATTTCTATGAGATATTTAGACTCGGGTCCCCAGCGAAGCAAAGGGAACATGTTCTCCTTTCTAACATTGTCAATGTTCACTATCACAAGCACTCAAAATTAATAATTATTTAGCTACTGAACAATTATGACAGATGATTAATTGATCACAAGGAGCTAGTTCTCATGGTGCTATTAATCAGTATGTCATCAAGCAGAAAGGAAAGGTAAGCAATCTATATCTGTTACAAGTCATGTAAGGGACACATTATTCAGTCAGCATGAAAAGGTCATAGTGAAGCAGAAAGCAGGATGAGGAGACTTAGCCAGATTGATGAGGCAGTGCTATTTTGTGTATTTGTTATCAAGAAAAAAAAACCAAAACAACTAACCTGTCTGTACAAACATGGTAAATAACTGAAACAAGATGCTAAGACAAGAGCAGGTTGCTGACCTGTCAACAAGGCTTTAGTCCTCTATTGCACAAAGATTACCAAATGTGGGTCAGGGAAGAGACTACATCTCTGTGTTCACTTGATAGAAGAATATTTTGCATCTGTGGCCTCTGGACATGACAAGCCTCTCTCACTTCCTCTCCTGATGATTACCATGAAAATCATTGGACACTACTCATTACCATCTGCTGCAGGGAGAAGTCTGTTTGGTAAAGGAGTGCAGGATGAAAAGTAGGCTGAGAAAAAAAGTAAAAGGGAGTTTATAAAAAAAGAGTGGCTTTTTTTTCAAAGGCAAATATTGGAAGGAAAAGGGGCACATTTTAAACTGAAAGAGGGTAAGTTTAGATCTGATGTTAGAAAGAAATTCTTCTTTTTTAAGGATAGTGGGGTTCTGGAACAGGTTGACCAGAGAAGCTGTGGATGTCCCATCCCTGGAAGTGTTCAAGAGTAGGTTGGATGGAGTTTTGAGCAATCTGATCTACTGGATGACATCCCTGCCCATAACAGGTGGATTAAACTGAGATGCTCTTTACTGTCCCTCCCAAGCCAAAGCACTCTAGGATTCAATACTTTTATGGAAAGCAGTTAGGTGTCTTCCATGGAGTGATGGAGTTGTATGCCGATGGGAGAAAATATGAATGGTGTTGACAGCTTCTTTTCTCCCAGACATGACTGTGCACAGCAGCTTCAGACAGATGTGATCTTTTTCTGCCTGCATTTCAAGCTAACCAGAAAATATTGTGCTAATTGCATGGCAATCAGCAATAAACTTGAACCAGGAGGTGATAAAAAACCTTTAAGAAACATTGGAGAAGGGGTGAAAAAGGCTTTGTATATCTGCCAGGCACTTAACACTGTGATATTTTGTACCTGGTGGGATCTCCAAGGGCAGACACAGAATATATCACGCTCTAGTGTGTGCTTCCTACAGTGTTCTGGGTAGCCAGTTTGATGGTGGTAGGGACACAGCTGATGTTTTGTGTTGGATGGAAATTACAGTCAGAAAGGTTCTCACAGGGGTCTATGTATAAAATTTCTGGTGGGTATGAATACCATAGTCTTCATGGCAAAATCCCTTTGTTTTCAGGTTTCTCTCTCCATGAATTAGTGGTTTAAGGCAGAGGGATACATGCTTAGTTTAACCAATGCTTATGCAATAGCCAGTTTCGCCCTGCAGATAAATCCAGTTCAGGCATATAAATACAGTACAGATATCTTAGTAGAAAACTGTGTTTGGACTAATTTATCTTACAAAGAAAGTTAATTAGCTCAAGCATCACATTGTTGTAGGCATTGTTTCCAGATGTGGCTGCCACCCAGCTGATGGGACAGCAGCAGAAAAAGCCTAAGTCTGTCCATGATGGATTTGCAAAGCTCCCATAGCTGTCCCATAAAGTATTTTCTACTTTGTTTCATGCTTCAAAGTGACAGTTTAAGACATGGGCAATACATGGTAGTTATAGATGTAGAAAAACCTGTGTAAAAGTTTCCATAAGTTGCAATGCTTTTTCCTGTATTTCTGGAACTGGTGTAGAAGAGGACAAAGAAGGATGAAAGCACAGAACTTGTGCCTTCTTCAGACAGTTTAGTTAAGCAAATAATTCTCCACTCTTCACCTATTTTAAACATTAGAAAAAATATTATCTGTACTCTACTAATTACCTCATCATGAGTTTCAGATCAGTAGACCATGCTACTTGTAAATATCTACTTAGTCCATTTATTTACCAATTCAAAAATATTTCAGTTGGCTTAATAAACAGAACTTTAAATTTTTTCCTCATTGAAAATGCCAGATTCACAGGCATTTTTTTAATGGTAAATTGTTGGTGTATAGAAATTGCACTTTTCATTGACATAAAATTTCCAAGCAACTCAGCTATTTGCTCATCAATTTCTATCAGACAAGTTGTTTACTGTGCATTTTATAAATATTTCTCTATAAAAATGATACTATAATGATTTTAATAATGCTGTCAATATCAAAAGCTTTTACTTATCTGCCACTCTCCAGTCAAATAACCTCACATAAAGAGTTCTACTCCTGTTCTTACACATCATTATTTATCTTGACCTTCTCTTATGCTTCTAGTCACAGAGGTGTCAAAGTGTTTGAAGAAATTTCAGGTGAAGAAAATGCAGGCACTTGCTTCATGGAATACATACATCTTCTTCCAGACAAAAATATTCAGAAAGTAAATTAGTAAGACCTTGGCATAAAAATACTAATGAGAATTGTGAAAATACAAAATGTAATCAAATTTTCAAAATACGGTAAAGGATAGAAGAAAAACCCCTTGGAAAGATAGAAGGTAGAGGATAGAAGAAAAACCCAAAGGAGAAGTCAGTGATTAAAATTTTTGAGTCAGGAGATGAAGCTTTTAAACTTCTGGCATGGTAATAGAATGATAAGAGATTCACTGAAATCCACAGGATAAAAAAAGCAGCAAGCAGAAAGGAGGGATGGGGAGCACTGAGGAGATGGCCTGAGATTTTACAAGCAGGAATTCACCAGTTTCTGTTGTACAAGGTTAAGTAATTCCTGACAAATCAGGAGAATAATTCATCTGCACATAGAGACAAATTTGAAAGGGCAAGTTAATTTGCACATAAACACAAGTCCAGCATTAAGCTGACCTGAAAGCTGAGAAAACTGTTCCAATTGAAGCTAATGCAGTACACTGTCACTTGAAAATAATATAAATCACAGTGAGCTGTTATGGCAAATTTTATTTTTTATTTCTCAAATATCAATTGTCTATAAGTTTCACTGATGGGAAATAAATATGGTATTGCTTTCTTCTGTTAGGCACTTTTAAACTACTGGAATGTGTAATTTATTTCTTTCTTATCAGAGACCCATATTACACTGCATCTGCTTTATGCTGCTGAAATGAAATGAACAGGATCTAATTCACCACTTGGTTACTCCAGTCTAATACTACTGTAACTCCTCTGATATCTCTGCAATGAAATCAGAAGAGCAGAGGATAACAGACTTGTTGGATTTACTTAGGAAAAAAACGTGTATTTTTGATCTCCTTCACTCAAACTTTTGTTAATATCCCAATGCTTTACTTTTCATAGATTCAAACTTTCCAGGTAAATAAAATTGATCCAGAATGTAACATGGTAATCACATATTTAACTGTTTACAATATATATATAATGTTTTAAATGTTCTTCAGTAATAAATAATATCATGCTATGAACAGGTAAAATAACTGAGATCTGCTAAGATTTGGCAGCTAATCTCTCTTCCAAGTCCATATGATTTTTGGGAGCAGCTGTAGGGAAAGTCATGTAGATGACATAAAATTTGTGTGTTACTGAATAACAGACCTTTTCCATGCTATTGCAATTCACGATTTGAAATAAAATATTAATGTCTACAAAAACAAACAAACAAACAAACAAACAAAAAAAAACACCACCAAAATCTGACTTTGATTCTTTTCAAAACAAGCCCTCAACAGGAAAGCAACTGGATAGATATGTAAAAGTTTGGAAAAGAGGATCCTATTTGTTGCTCATTTTCTAAAGGGCGACAGGACTTGTGTCCTTCCTTTCTTGCTAGGGACAGACTTACATGAAAGCAGAAAAATTGCAATTTATAATCCATCCAATACCATAATCTTTTAAAACATCACCAGCTGAGGTGTCAGAAACCCAGGGTGATGTGTCTTCAGGTAGGGTATAAACAGCAGGAGCAAATGAACATTTAAGAAGCCAAGATGCTGTTTTCTTACAGCTCAATTTGCTTCTTTCTTAGCCAAAGCATTACTTCTCAAAATTGTGTTGTTTTTCCCTTTTTATTTTTTTTCCTAACCACCTGAGGGAGGCATTTAAATTTAATCACATTCAGGTTCAGCACTCATCATGGTGATAGTAAAACAGGTGTGGACTGGGAGGAAAGCAGGATTTGCTGATTTGTGAGATCCTATCACTCAGCATCTGCTATTCAAATTGCTAGCTAATCACCTGTGGAAAAAAAAAAAAAGTCTCGTTTTGACAAGGAGAACATTTCATCACCTGTGGAAATTGCCTTCTCAAATCCATAGCCTGGAGCCCAAATCTCTGCAGGCACTGAAAGGAGAAATACATCTGTATTTCTAGGCTCTTCTGTTCAAAATTCAGGTGATCAAGAGGATATCTTAGTTGAAAAATTCCCTGTATTTTACTAGCTAGCCTTGCTTTCTGCCCTGAAGATGGCATTTCTCAACACCCATGAAAGAAAATGTCTGCATTGTAGGGGAAAGTATAAGGAACTTTATCTGTTGTTTTGGACAAATTGAGGCATTCTGCTCATCTATCATCCAGCCTGGCCGGGCACAAGGCCATTCTGGTCCAGCAGCCAGGCTGCACCAATGTTAATGAGCCCTGCTGAGACAGCAAGGTCATTATGCATGTTTGAAAGGTCTCAGGCTTGGATCTGGTTCGTACATCTCTGGCAGGGAGCATGGATGAACTTGGGAAGCTGCTGCTGTACCCAGCTATAGGAAAATATCTAGAGATCTGAAGTGTTTAACAGGTCACTTTAAAGATTTGGATATTTTTTATTAGAAAGTTAAAAAAGAGCTTTAAATAAGAAAATGACAACAACAACAAAGCCACAAATAAACAAAAGATGTCTGAAACATAACACAGGCACTTCCCTATGGGAAAACTTTAATAATTTTCTCTATAGCACCTTCCTCTAAAACATCTGTTATTATCTACTACCCTAGAGAAAATTCTTCACTAGATGGTGTAGATATTACTGTGTCCCCTTCTCTGTGCATTTTAAGCTCTCTCATCCTCACAGGTACTAGTGTGTGTGAAGAGCAAGATAAATAAGAAAGGGAAAATAGTATTTTATTTGGAGAGAGCAATAGCAAGTCCTCCCTCATCAGTTTGCTGTGCTGTGTGCTTTTCTCCCCTCCTGCATCTGTGTTGGTTCTGAGGAAGTGGTCCAGGTCACTGATCACTCCAGTGCTTACACTGAATTAGATGTACAAGAAACCTGACAGATCCTCAGAGCCACAAAGAAGGACAAGAGCAGATTCAAGAGAATTGTTGTGATAAAGTGAAAAAACTCTGCACTTTAGGCAAGTAAAAGACTGAAAACACAAAATACAGGAAGAAGGAACTATCTCTGGAAGGGGTTCTGCCCCCAAAGTTGGGTATACACCTACCAAACTGCCCATGTGAATAAGGGCAATATGTGAAACTCCTTAGCTAGCCTTCCGCAAGCCAGCTGCTCCAGCTTGGTAGATTGGTATAGAAATCAGCTCAGTATAAACATATTCTTTCTGAAAATAGGTATTTCTTTCAAGAATTAAAGTCAGGCTAGGTAATATTGCAGACTTTGGGGCATGTGACAAATAAAATCTTGTCTATTATTGAGAAAGCAAATAGTACAACCAGATAAAAAAGTCCTTGCTCAAAATCACAGCTCTGTGCAGCTTCCAGAGAATAATTTCCAACAGGGATCACTGTGTGGGCCTCTTTGCTGCTGAGCTCAATAGGTTGCTTAGGAGAAACAAACTTCTCTTACATCTCACACCTCCAACCCCTAGCTCAAATGCATAGCTCTGTAGAAAACAGTTTTGTGGAACATGAACATTATGAATTTCCATAAAATCTCTCATGACTCCAAACGATTGGAGGTGGGAATCACATATGGAGAAGATCTCTGCTCAGAGTAAGTCACTTGAGCTGCTTTTCAGTGCTGTACACCCTAGATGAGCCTTGGAAGATTTGCTCACTTATTCAAGATGCTTAAAATAAGCCGAGTTTGCTTAAATATCATTTTTAATGTTGCTGTTCATGACAAAAGACATTAGAAAATACTAAAGAAAGAAAATGGCCCAATGCATCAATATAGAGGAGTTTTGCAGTTCAAAGTGATATAACTAATGGGACTGACCTAATTTACTGGCCATGAGCAGCAGATTATTATGTGTTTAACAAAGAATTTTTCTGACAAACATGAGTGCAGTGTATGTAGATATATTTATTTGATTGTTTCAAATATTTATAATTCCAGGGTAATTATTTAATTTACATTGTAAGCAGTCTTCCCCATGAAAGCCCGTAGTGGAAAAAAATTAAACTCACTTCCTTGGTAAAATTTCAACAAGGGAAGGTTAACAATGAAAAGACAATGTTATCTTTAATTAATCTGAGTCTCTTTACAAACTCATTCTCCAGTTCTCCCTTAAACAAATACAGGATTGCAAAAGGACAGATTTTTGTTATATTTTTGTGGTTGGTTTTTTTTTTAGTACATATTTATTATTCACATAATTCTCATGAATCAGTTAATATATATTTCAGATGCCTAGATTGGTACAGTATGCAATTCATTTAAGTACTGAATTTCCATTTGACTCAGATGTAAATTTCTATTTAACATGGTTCATGTTAGACTGATGGATTTTGTGCCAGAAGAAGCTGTGCTTCAGTGGTGGGCAAATTCTGTAAAGGACAGAGAGTACTGTGGCTAACATACTCATCTGTGACTCAAGAAATCTCTTGACTGATTGTAGTCCCTTTATTTCTCTATCTCAAATATCTCATTTTTAGTGTGAAAATAAAAATATTTTCCAGACTCACTAGGAACTTTTCCAGGAAGTTGCTGTAGGAAAGTGTACATAAATATTGTAGCTGTATAAAATCATACAGATAAAATGCCATATTTCAAAACATGTATCCAGCAGTAAAACTGTATTGCAACAAGTATGTTTTAGCACCATCTAGCTATCTTGTCAGGTAAAATCATAACTGTAAAACACTTGTGAAATCCAATCCTGTCCTAGCAATAAAACCCATCATGGAATTTTATATATTTTTTTCCAAATTAGTGCAGAATTTGATACTGAAGTACCTGTAAATATTCATACACTTACAAATGAACAGTATTAAACTGTGTTAGTCCTCAAATTGATGTCTGTGTCTTGGCTTAAGATGAAGGATGCTGGAGAGTTAACAGCTAGCCCCACAGTTGTAAGGATTTAGCAGACATGAGTGAAATGCAATAGTTTTTGCCATAAAGCATTGCTGCAGCTCAAGCCATGATATTGTTTCAGCATGCAAAATCAGTGTATGCTCTTTGAATTTGCTTACTGCTGCCTTTTGGTACGACTTTACTCTGTTTGAACTCACCTGAGGGGCATGGTGGGGAGGAATAGAGTGAGTGGGGACTGGTATTCCTAGTAAGTTTAGCCTCTGTAAACTATGTAATTTGAATAAAATTGTTAAGGAGCTGTTACAGCATCCAAGATCACTACTTGTGAGCTTTGCCTCCCTGTTAAGATCAAAGAGTCCTCCTAGAAAAATCACCAGATGGACAGGAACAATCTACACTGAAAAGAGAGGTGATAGGCACCTGGATAAGAGATGTGCCCTGGTCAGGAGCATAAAGGTCATCCAGGTCTCCTTACTGCTGACACTGAGATGGCTAGTAAGTCATCTGTGATGGTCTTCATGTGCAGTGCAGGGGTTTTGAGGAAAAGGAGAACTTAAGGTGAAAATATATCTAGTTGACTGATTTCCTATTATGTGACTTAAGGAACATTATATATAAAAAATAGTAAAGCTAAGAAGAGTCAGCAAGTGAAAAAAGATGCTGGCACAAATATTGCCAGCTGTATATTTCCTTCTGTCAAGTTTCTATGTTGATTTGAGAGTTGTGATGTTAATTGTTCTGGGGCCTGATCAAACACTCGCTATGTTCATCAAGAATTTCCAGAGACTTAAATGGTCTGGGGTCTTTTCTGTGATTTATTCATTTGTATCCTAAGCATTTATTCTAATTTAATAATTGAAATGGCATATTGTTGGGACCTGCTTACAAAGCATCTTGGAGGAATCTCTTCAGGCATTGGAAATATAATTGATTTTGTGAACAGTTGAAAAATAAGTGACTCAGTTCAAATACATTCCATTTGAAATTTGTTAACACTGGTTAAATGTCCAATATCTTTAGAAATGTATTTTTTCCAAATAATTATACCAAGAGACATAGAATGGTTTGGATTAGAAGATTTTCATTTCAAGCCCCTTGCCATGAGTAGGGACACCTTCCACTAGACTGGGTTGCTCAGAGACCCATCCAACCTGGCCCTGAACACTGCCAAGGGTGGGGAAGAAACAGATTCCCTGGGCTTCCTGTGCCAGTGCCTCACCACCCTCACAGGAAAGAATTTCTTCCTTGTATCCAGTCTAAACCTACTCTCTAAGTTTACAGCCATTTTAACATTTCCTATCACTACACACCCTTATAAAGAGTCCCTCTCCAGTCTTATTTTAACCCTTACCTTATTTTAGGTACTGGAAGTTACTTTAAGGTCTCCCTGGAGACTTTTCCAGGCTAGACAGCCCCAACTCTCTCAGTTTGTCTCCACTGCAGAGGTGCCCCAGCCCTCTGAGCACCTTCATGCCCTGCTCTGAACTTGTTCCAACAGATCCACATCTTTCTTATGTTGGGACCCCATCACTGGATGCAGCAATTCCAGGTGAAGTGTCACAAGAGTGGAGTAGAGGAGGAGAATCACCTCCATCAGTTTGATTCATAAGGGTTCTATGAAATAGCAGTTATGAACCAGCCCTTATTTATTACACTATTAGCAGTACTTGGGGGCAAAGCAGTTACTGATGTGATAAAATTGAGGCTTCAGTACTGAAAGAGGGCTTTCGAAAAAGCTGGCTTCCTGGTGTATTGCTCAGCACAGAAGCAGTTTATACACTTCTGAGATCCATCTGTGCGGGTAAATCATCAGGCAAAACCCTTCAAGAATATATAAATGAAAGAGTAGCCATCACTTTTCTTCATGAATAAAAACAGGGGGCTCAGCTGTAGCAATAAAATGGTCTTGGATAAAAGCCCAGTGATCTTACTTTCTACTGTATTTCTCTATGTACATACATTCAAGATAAATTTTTCTGTTGTTATGTCTTTGGTAATATTCCTTTATTTATTTGTTTATCTGGATGTTATTTTAGTAGCCTTTTCTTCTCATTCCTCATGTAATCCATCCACTATCAGCCACCATGCAAAGTTTCCATTCTCAGAGCAGGTGAGTAGGAACAATTCCTATTATGTCACTGTTCCTTTTTTTTGCCTGGTGTTGGTAGATTTTTATTATTATTATTATTATTATTATTATTATTATTATTATTATTATTGTTATTGTTATTATTATTTCTGGTATTTTATCCTGTGTGGAAATAATGCTGGAATTCTTGTTATTTGTGTATTATTCTTGTTATTGTGCATCAAGTACACTGTATTTGATATTTTCACCTTTTTTTACATACGTGGTGCCTTCCAACTATGAGAGATGTAGCACAACAAAACAGGAAGTAAATCCCTATTACACCACTGGGGATGTTCCACAGTGTAGAAAAGCCTCATTTTTAGTGTTGGTGTAGTGCACTCAGCTGAGCTTCATTTAGGAAAAAGTATAAATCAAATATAGAGGATAAAATTTATTTTGAGAAATAAATAATTATATTTAGGTCTCCCTATTAACATACTGTTAGACAAAATAGGATTGTTTTTAGTATACTGCAGAGAGCTAAAATAAATGTAAATAGACTTATGCTTGCCATATGCTTTGCTTTAGGTCCTTCAAAGCCATGTGATAAAGAATATTTTTATTAAGAATAGAAAAGACACAGATTATGCGACTTGAAGGGAGTTGCTCTCTCTCCCCCCTTACCTATTCACCTAAATGTAACCTAAGGAAAATTCTCACCAGTTCTTGATGCTGCCATGGTAAGACAATCTGTTTTGGCCTTTGAAGTTCACATCTACACAACTTCAATACTAAGTCCCAAGAGCTTTTTCTGAAGATGAAAACACCAGTAGCTGCAAAAACTGAGATATCTCCTACTGGCATCAGTTACTCTAGATTCCCTCTGAATTCAGCAACAAGAAGAGATGGGCTGAATCCTCCTTTGAATGTGGATGATTTACTCTGACTGTAGCTTGGTACAGCTACAGGGTTGCCTTAGGTGCTTCAGAGACTTCCTTGACTTCAGACTCCAAATCCAAACATCACCTATAGGTATAAAAGTATTTCTGTTACTCCACACTTGTTCTGAAGGCAAGAATGTTAATAATTTTAACTATGCTTTGGGCATCTTTTAAGGTGGTGCAATTCTGTTTTGTCCTTAAAAACAAATTTGTCATCAATGGATTGGTATTGCCTGGAGAAACTGTGGCTAAATTAATTTCATGGAGGAACAGACAAGAGCTGAGCTTTGTGGAGGTTTCAGAACTGACGAAAACAACCTGGTTGTCCCTTAGACAAAATAATTTCTGTTCTTTGTGGAATTTATTTGCCTTACAGGGCTTTCATTTATGCCAGCTCCAACACCAATGTCTTCCGTGTGCCTGTACCTCTTGGGAATTAGTGTGTTTGAAAGAAAACCCAATCTCATTAAGCCCTTCTCTTTTGTCAAAGGGATGAGATATTTAAATATGAAGGCTGTTGAGGGTCTTAGTGGGAAAATATAGAATAATTGAATCACCTAAAAGCTGATTCCATGTTACTGGTATGTAATACAGAGCTCCAGGTGTGAAGCTGACTTTCATTCCTTTGTATGTGCAGTGTATTTAAATAATTTCCTCTGTGTAGTTACTGTTATTGAGCAGAGATTCTCTGCTGTCAGGATAACTATAGGATTATATAAACTCAAAATGCATGTAGTGTCAAATTCTTCAGCCACTAAAATGTTATGCCTGAGGCATTACAAGGCTCATTCATTTCAAATTTGGCGATTCACATTGTTGCACTGCACTTAACAGAATTTTGCCCTATCGTGTGGGGACTTTCTGTTACAGTATCAGATTTCTGAGAGCAGAACTTGCATTTCAAATTATTCTGATTTATTGAAGGTTAGTGAATGATGAAAGAGAGAGATGTGCTTAAAGAAGCATCTGTTAAGCATATCTGGGAGCTACACGGGATATCTTCTTTGGGCAATGAACTAAACAATGACCACTATTTGTATAGAAAATGCTATTTATATAATGGAATTATTCTCTCAACACTTTGAGAAAGCCAGATAAATCCCGTATCGTAACATGAGACAGTGCTGTTCTTCTGCAAATGGGGAAAATGCAAGCCTGTGCATGACAGATTAACAAACTTGTATTCACTTTGAAGTTCATGGCTCTTGTATGTTGAAGAGATAAATCTTTTAAAATAACATTCGTATTTACCATTCTTCTGTCATTAATCTGGTGCACACGAAAGCACTAAAGTAAATACTGGTTAACAGCAGGGAAAATATTTCATATGAGAGATCTCAAATTATCCAAACGGCATTATTTGAGCTCATGCGTCTAACTGTGTTCATTCATGTGGCAGCAATACTTTATTTCAGTATTATATATTTTATTAGATTTCATTTGTTCTGCATTCTGATAGTATATAGAGGCCCTGGCTGTATATATGGAATAGTGGGACTTTTACATTGCTCAGGAATACTCCTTGACAAAACTGGTGACAAAATTGGTGCTTTGCAGGTCAACTTTTTAGTAAAGACAAGGCAGTCACCTCTAATTATAGGGTGAGTTTTCCCACTTAATGAGAACAAGCAAGTCCCTACACACCCAGTGATGCATTGTCTCCCATGGGAGAGATTCCATGTTAGAACAGGGGAAGGATTTCTCTCTCTGAGCAGAAGGAGAAATAACATGCTGAGTTCACCATAACCCCCTTTACCTGTCCACCTGCTGGGTCAGAAGGTAGAGCTGGAAAGCAGGGAGAGGTGGGTGGAAATTGTTTTTAAGGATTGCTTTACTTTTCATCATCCTGGTCTGATTTTGTTAGTAATAAATTCAACTGATATCTCTAATTCTAGCCTGTTTTGCCCATGACAGTGTTTATGAATGATCTCTCCTGGTCCTTATCTCAACCCATGAATCCGTCATCATGTTTTCTCTCCTCTATCCAGCTTAGAATGATAGACAGGCTTTGGTGGGTGCCTGGCATTGAGCTAGGGTGAACCTACTACAGATGAGTGTCTAATTAAAGCAAATAGTGTATCAAGGGAGAGCTGTTGCACTCGTGTGCAAAGAAAGCTTCAAATTGGTGACTGTGCTTAAGTATGTGATTCCTCTCTCGTGCTCTCTTTATACCTCTTTCACAATGCTACATTGCAGGAACACAATGGAGAGGGTAATGTTGTACTGAGGTATAATTAGGTATAAGATACGAGTTTAGTATATTTAATAAATATTTATATTATAAAATTTAATGTGTTTGCATATCTACTAGATATGTATAAGATATAGGTTTAGTTTTGATGTGATAATCTTGCTCAAAAAAGGCCCTTCCAACCAAGACAGATAGAGGATATAAAAGATGCATCAGTCTGCAAAAGGTATTAGGAAAAATGCCCTGTGAGAACATGGAGTGTTTGATTCATTTTAGGGGTTAGTTTTACTAATTTTTTCTGCATCAAACTGTTACTGTGCTGTGACAGACAAACTCTAAGGGATGTTATGCAGTGATAAAATCCTGAGCCTAGCAGGTGAGTTTTCCAGAAAATTAATCAACTGCTCAGTAAAAATCCTCATGCCATGAACTGAAATGGAAAACTTCAGCAGTGTCAAGATGGTCTTTGAATATCTGAAAAGAGCTTAAATTGGGGGCAAGGAGGATATAAATACACATACCAATATGTAGATTTTTACTTTTCATTGTAAATTCTTTCCCAGGAGGAATAGCCCTCCAAGGAACATTTCCAAACTATGTATGTCTCCTACATAAAATAACTTTCAGTGCAAAGTATATTTTATGCAAATAATATTTCAATCGCTTGTGACCATTAATCAAATAGATCTGTCCATATAAAGGAGTGGCATGCCAGGTAAATAAAGGACTGCTACCCCAGCAGTGGCCAGTTGCTGATGTCTGCAGATGCACAGCACAAACTGCGCTGGCTGACAGCTATCCAGGCTTTCACGGCTTTCCACAGCCACCCTGCGCTCAGATGTCCCTGGCTGCCTGCATCCTTTCAGGGTTGTAAAGTCAGATTCACCTCCAAGCTGCTCCATGGGTAGGCGATGTCCTGAGTGTTTCAGGAAAAGAGCAGGCATCATCATAACAGCATTAAAGGAAACAAAAATTGCTTCCGTTGAGCAACAAATTATACCAGCATTAAGCAACATTTACTGCAATGAAAATTATTGAAGCAGCAAGGTATCTGACAAGCTGTGTACATCTGGCCTGTTCATCTGCTTCTTTGGAGAGTGCTTCATTGACAGACTAGCACAGTGGTTTTTGTCCTATTTTGCTAGAAGGAAAGGAGAGGATGCTGTTTTCTCTCACAAGGATCAATTTTAGCCTCTTAAAGGAAAAAACTCCTGAAGTGTAAACACATTCTTGTTTTTCTGTAAGCACAGGCTGAGTATCTTCATGTTGTAATTGCAGCAGATGTAAGTAAGGTTAGATTGAGAAAATCAAGGTACTGCAAGAATAAATCTTGAATCATTAATAGTTGAGAGCGTGTTGGGAGGCTTCATGCTGCTAAAAGATGCCATCTTGTAAATGAGATGTAAATTGGAGGTCCTGACTGTTTGTGATCATTAAAGATTGTATGAAGAATAGTCGTGATTAACTCTAATGTCCTGCCAAATTCAAGTGTGAATTTTTTTTTTCCAAGTGGAGAAATTCCCCTTAGAACTGCAGTCAGACTGTTCATCACCCCCGTACTAATATTTAGTAGTGTTAATTGATAGCTTTCACTCCTTAAATCAATGTAAGCTATTTTCTCTCAAGTCACACAAAGCTTTCTTTCTACATTCAGCTGGTTAAACTGGCAGTTTGATGATTCTTTGGCTGAAGGGGCTTAACACCTTACAGTTTTCCCAGCCAGGCTGCAGTGCTGGAGAACACAAATACTTCATGATTTCCACCACTGTTGAAGGTAGTTGACAAGATCTGGATTTGGACTAGGGCAGATTGGGTAGCACCTGAATGAACCCATGCTTGCAGTCTGGCTGCAGAAGCAGGAATCCATGTCTGACAGATGCTGATGAACACTACTTGGTGACATCTTGTGTGATATACAAAATGACTATGTGATTATGCTTTAGGGAAACCTTCAGGGATAAAAATTGACTGAGAAACATAGGTAAGAGAAATAAAATTTAAAAAAAAAAGTCAACACCAGCATCTTCTAGTATATTCCACAGAACTGTAAAATCATTAAGATAGGGAAAGACCTTTAACATTATCAAGTCTAAAAGTCAATGTAGAATCACCACTTTTGGTTGATTAAGTATCAGATTGCAGAAAGCTTTTTTGTTTCGTATCTTAGATTAGGGGAAAAAGGTATTACCAGTGCAGCAATATATGACTGGCCAATTTTTTTTCCTTTTTTTGGAAAATATTTCTGAGGAAATGAAAGAGCTCTATGTATTTCCCATTGAGGTTTGTTTTGCTTTTCATCTCTTAATATTTTTCTTTCGTCCGAGACTGCTTAATAGCTCAAATTGAAATGTCAGCCTGTCACTGTCAATGTCACTTTTTCAGACAGCAGCTTGACTGTCTCTGACTAACTCTGAATTTTCTAATATTACCCCCCGACTAATTCCGGACCTTTACATGTGTTTGGAGATAACCCCTTGCTTACATACTTATATAAAGATCAGATATTTATGAGTTTTAAGGTTCAGATGTAATCCACATTCAACTTAATCTAATTAAACCACATGGAATGAAATAACTAGGGGTAGATAAAACCACATATTTCCACTACAGACTGAAGTTTTGCTGACATCCTGTAGAAAATTGGAAAAAAAATGAGATGATGTGCAACAAGACACTTAAGATTTGTAAATTCAAGATCAAATATGATCTTTGGCCAAGATATCATCCAGCTTTCCTTTACAAAGGCTGTTTATTATAGTCCAGTTTCTACCATTTCTTTTATATTCATTTTTTATGAACATTAACCTGACTTTAATAATTCCAGGAAAAGCCAAGAACAACGTTTTCCTTATAACCTAATCTTTTTGCTGTTAGAAAAGTTACATCTTACAGCTATTGAGACTTTTCAGAGTTTTGTCAGCAAGACTGAAACCCTTGCTGCCAGTGTCAGAGATATTTACACCAACACTATGAAATTCCTTATTCACTTCCTAACATAATAAGACAAACTCCCGAAATTTCACTCTCCGAGTGTCTGTTTTCCAATCTCCAAGCCACTTTTTTGTGGCTCCTGTTCAACTTCTTCATGACACTGAGGTGTTCATGATGCTGGTCCTCAATTCAGTGCTCTTGTAGTGCTACTAAAATTGCTTTACAGAGGCAAAATCTGAATTCCTAATTTTTCCATGATGATCCTCTTTTCATACATCTAAGGACCAAACTTTTTCAGCTCTTGTTTTGTACTGAAACTTAGTATTGAAGTGATAAGTGGTGAGTTCTACAGTTCGTAACGGGCTTTCAAACTGAAGTACCCTGATTCTTCATATTGTTCATTGAAATAATATGGAGACTTTCTCCGCCAACTTCCCTTGAGCTGTTTGTTTTCTTCACTGTGCAACTGTAGAGTGCAGAGAAAAGTACTACAAATACCAGTGAACAACTCCTGAACAGAAACTTCAGTCAGCTTTGCAGGAGGTGGCATTTGAAGAAGTAAACCTTGCAGACTTAACTAGAGAAGAGTCCAATGTTAACCAATCAGATCAAGGGGGAACAGGTAGAATGAAGCCACAGGTGCACTTACAGCACTGATTTCACTGCTGCAGCTGGATCATTTATTGAACAAACATAAGTTTGTAGACAAGGTATTGCTATCTATAGAAAAATAAGAACTCGGATCAGAAGTGTGTTGTCAAGGGCTGACTAAGTTTGTCTCTCATGATCAGCTCACAAAACACTGTTCCCCTTTAGTATCATATGTGTATCTCCATTCCATGCAGTATTCAGCAGTTCATTGTTCTGCCTCTGCCAAGAGTTTGTGAGCTGAAACTTAGGCAATCAACAAGGACTGAAAGTTTCTGTTTGATATTTTGTTTTGTTTTGGTTTGGTTCCTCTGGTCAAAATATTGACATTTTTACTTGTGTCTTGTTATCTTAGGATGCTATGCAAAGGTGGAAAGGAATTGTTTATGAACAAGTGGTATACAAGGGGTATATCTCCCTTGTGTGAGAGAGCTGTCTTTAACTTGGAAATATGTTGTTGAAGGCAAGGGTTTTGTCACTAACTGCAGTGAAAATTGTGATTTAACCCAGGTTTGGTAGCAGACAACTGCTACCAAACCAAAATACTCTCTTTTGATTTAATATGTAAATCAGACTTTCCATCTTCTGATTTACATACATGGAATACTGAACAGGGTGGGTTGGTGTAGCTGATATGTACAGAGAAAAGGTGGGGGAGTACAAATAAGATGCAGACTACAAAAAGTCAGGTTTTATTTTCTGTGGGTTTTTTCTAAAACCTTTGTCAGGTTTTATTTTCTGTGGTTTGTTTGCAATCAGCAGCTTTATAAACCCCTTTGTGGACATTGAAGTTTTGCATGGGCATCTATAAGAGCATTCAAAGGAATTTCTTACCTCATGTAATATCCATTCCTGCAAAATGAAACTTTCAGTATATGGGCTGTTAGTTTTGACAGATAATTTAATGTCCTTCAAGCTACTATTCAAGAGATGGACCTTGAATATCCTTGGATGAAGGACAAAAGGAAAAAGAAACCTTTGTCTTTTTGGATAAGCTATTCCTGTAATGCAACACCTTTTAAATTATTTTTTTTTTAATACCTGTTTGTGTAAAGGTTTCCGAAAATGTTCAGTGGTCTAGCATAACCTTGTTTATCGAGTCCCATGTTTTTTATTTTCGCATTTACACCATTCCTCACTCTGTGTCAAGCCTGTCTTTCCTTTGGGGGTAGATGTGCTGCCATTGCTACACCAGGTATGCAACTGAAGGGTTGATTGTGTTCATTGTTACAAGAGTGGATCAAGGAGAAAGTGTATTGCACTACAGTTATCTTTAACTAAAAGAAAGCAGTGTGTGCTCTGTTTTAGATGAGAAAACCTGATGAAAAAAATCAGTAGGTAATCATTATGAAATAGGTAAACAAGGCATTGGTAGAGCTGCAAAGAAAATAGTGGAAATTTTTAGGGATAATACATTAGCATTAGGAAGTGGAAAAAAGGAAAATACAAATACAAGACATACAAAACAATATTTCTTCACTAATTTATTTTCAAGAGCCAATTAGCTAAATGGAGCTGAGAGGGACCAATCTGATTTTTATTTATGCCTCAATATGTGTTATAGATGTGCTGAAAAATTACTCTAGGGGCCATGCATGTGCTGGGAGCTCTGTTCCTGAGGAGGCTTCACCTGGCAGCTTGTCCTAGTTTGAAGGACAGGTGTCTGTCAATAAAGGCAGAAGCTCCTCTTTGAAATAGAGAATGTAAGTCCTCTCCCTCCTGAGTATTATAATTTTTGAATCAGGAACTCTAAGGTAGAGATAACGGGGTAGCTCTTTACTAATATATCCAACTGGACAAACAGAAACAACAGCAGCTATGAGAAATTAACAACAAAACAGAACAAATAACTCAGTTATTAAGGCTCACTTAACATAAAAATGGGAAAAATTCTTTAAACTGGGACAGTAAGAGAACAAAACCTGACCCCCAAAACAGCTGATCAAAGTAGAGACAGATTCCACGATCAGACTGCAAGCGACTTGCACTTGCGATGGGGCAGATCTCTGGGTGCCCGGGAATAAAATGCCCAGAAAGCTGGGCCGTGGGAGGAGCCTTAGCACTTAAAAGTGGTGAACTGCATCATAGCGGGGGCATTTTCCTTTGGTTTTCTTGGAGAGAGCGGGGAACACCAGGAGGGTAACTTTGCTCACCCCATTTCTCCCCTGTGATAATTGATAAAAGATTCCTATTAATCATAAAAGTATTGGAGTTTGTATAAAGTCTGAAGTGAAGCATGAACACTAGATAGAGGAAAATACATGATTAAATCATTCTGTTTTAAATCCCCCTGTTATGAATATTATGTTTTCTAAATAAGTTGTATCTACTACCAGTTTGCAAAACCAGACCTTCCAATAGTCTGATAGATTTTGCAAAATCAGACTTCCTGCCTTTTTTTAATCAATGCTGTCTATCTACAAAGACCAGACTTCCCAATTTTTGCTGGTTTTTATCTACTAAGACTAGATGGTTATCTATGACTGACTATTGCCCAGAGACTTTACGGATGTTTATTTCAACCACCACTGCTTACCTGACAAAATTATGACAGCAAAAAACCAAAAATTATTGATTACAACGAGAGACCGTAGTATAAGAAGAGGCTGTAAACCAAAGTTCGATCCAGCATGGAGCAGGCGGTGACCCCTCACGTTCCCCAGCGCAGCTTGCTCAGTCTATAGAGAATAAAGCAATCTAAATTTTGCTGGATATCGAGACTTTTTGTTTCTCGTTTATAACATGCCCTGTCACCTTTTTCTCCCTGGTGTTCTGCTTCTTCCCTGGCGTCTTCCTTGTCCACTCCTGCCCTACTCTGCTTTGCCGCTTCCCCGAGGCAGCTTGACCCCACAGCATCCCAGGGCTCCGCTGCTCCCTGCATGGAACTGCCACCTCTTCCCTGCCTGTGCCCTGACGCTGAGAGCCGCAGCTGCCCCATGGCAGCCTGTCTGTCTGTCCTTCAGGCTCAGAGCCGTGGCAGCCTGTCCTTCAGCGATGGCGCGGACATGCAGCCGGCTGCTGTTTGGAAATCCCGCTGGGAGCCGCGCAGATGAACGGCAGCTTCCGGCGCAGGCTCCATCTGCAGAGCCGACACCCGCAGGGTACAGCAGTAACAATCTGCTCTGGTGCCCAATTCCTCTCTCTGTCTCTCTTTTCCCTTCTCTGCTCCCTTTTCAGTGCTCCTTCAGCAGGAACACTTATCTTTCTTTATCAACCCTTCTCTGATAATTTTGCTGTGTTTGTCCTCTACATTTTGCCTGAGAAATTTATCAAAAAGGATCCTCCCCGACTGCCCTTTTGCACGGGGATGGGACAGGAACTTTATCTTTTTTCTACCATTCATGTAGACAAGTGTTTAATTTTGTTTGTCAGGAATTTAAAGCTCAAGTTAAAGGCAGGAATTATGACCTCGGTAAATAGCAAACCAGATATAAAGTAAGAAAGATCAAGATAGTGGCAATCTGAAAAGCAATTGTAGCAATTCAGAGTCTTTCCCTGATGAGCAAATAGGCAAATAACAAAGAACAGATTGGGTAGAGGGTGGCAGTTAGGGATTCCAAGCCTTGCTCTTGGCCATCACAAGTGACAGTCCTCAGAGGTTTTTCACTGACCATTTGTGACCTTGACCAGTCTCAGAGAACTCATGGACAACATTGGATTGGGGACTGTAATCAACATGTGGAGAACAGGGTAAATCTTCAGAGGGATCTTGGCAAGTTTCAGGAATGGGCTGGCAGAAACTGTGTGAAGTTCAACAAAAGTGGATGCAAAGTCCTGAAACTGGGATGGAGTTAACCCAATACAACAGCAACTGGGGAACAACTCTAAATAAAGCAAGTCTATTAAAATGTCCTGGGAATTCTGGTGGGCAAGAAATTAAATACAAGTCACATCGTGTCCTTGCTCTTGAAAGATAACTCCATACAAAAGTATAACTGCCTGGTGGCAGGAAATTATTTTTTTACTGCATTTGATACTTGTGAGGCTGCATCTGGAGTACCGTCCTTGTGCCTGGGGGAACCAGGTTTGTTCAGTCTGAAAAATAAATAGTGAAGGAAAAGTTTTATCCCTGTCTTCAAATACCTAGTGAAAGGTCAGAGAGAAAACAGACAGGCTGAGGAGGCTTTCACACAGTGAAGGATAAGAAACAATGCACACAAATCATAGCGAGGGGAAAAGGAAGGAAGGATTGCCCACAGAGGTTGTTCATCTCCAGCTGTGGAAATAATGAAATAATTCAGAAGTAAGGCAGAAAAGGCCAGGAGCAACTCCATTTAAAGTTGAAATTAGCTCAACTTGGAGCCGAGGTTAGAATAATAGGCATCACAGTCTCCTGCGAGTCTAAGTGAATCTCTTATTCTACCTAATTCAGATTCTTTGTTCATGCAGCATTCTTAAAGTCATAAATTAAAGGTTTTGCTGTTGCTTTTGTCACCAGTATTAAATTCAAGTGTGGAAATACTCCTATGAGCTAAAAAGTAAACACTTATGTGTTATCAATTATAAAAAAGCCAGTCTTGTCCTGATATCTTAGAAACTTTGGAATTTGTATTTGTGCAAGCAAATACGAGAAGAGATAGTTCTCTAATAGGAATAACTGAAGAGAAAAGCTATGAAGTATGTTTTGAGTGGGAAAAGTATTCTCTAAATTTCTTTGATATTTCTTGTATAATTCTGTTTTCTGAAAACCTCAAAAGGAGATAGAGAAGGTTTAAATCAGCAGTCTCTGGACATATATATCAACTAAGATGTAATGATAGGGGTCTTGGACCAATAAATAGAATCATATTATGGTTTGGGCTGGAAAGGACCTTAAAGATCATCTGGTTCCTATCTCTCTGCAATGGGCAGGGACACCTTCCCCCAGGCCAGGTTGTTCAAAGTCCCACCCAGCCCAGCCCTGAGCAACTCCAAGGATGAGGCTGCCACAAATTCACAGTATCTCTGGACAACAAGGCAATAATTATTGTTTTTGAATAGTCCAAAAGATGAACAGAATCATTGGAATTATCATAATCAAATCAGGCATGGGTGGGAAATTATGGGAGAGGAAGGTAAAGAGCAACACCTAGAGAGAAAGACAGAGGGGAAGCAAGAAGAAAGAACACAATATTTGGCTAGGTAGAAAAGGATACCCTCTAATGTAAAGGGGCGTTGCACAAAAAATTGTTTTCATTGCTGCATGCTACAGCATTTACTGAGAGTTTAGCTGGGTAATAAACTACATGAGTTGCACTTTGTGAGTGGTATAACTTTATTTAGAGGCCTGGAATGGAGGTCACAAAAGTGAAATTGCAACTTTGCTAGGTTTTTTTTAGGGAGGTTTAGTTTTTTGTTTTAAAAAAGAAGCAACCTACCTGATGACAAAATACCCAAAAAGTCCAAGCTCACAAAGCCCCCGAACTACCATTTTTTTCCCAATAATTCAGATATGCATTTGGTCTTAGTGCAAGAAACTTGTCTGTGTTTGTCTTCATTATGATTGCGTAAGCCAGCACAGATGGCTCAAAACATCAAAACATTTGGGGTCTGGACTAGATAGACGTACTGTCCTTTGTTACTGACTTGACACTGACCAGCTGAGTCAAATGAATGTCACCATACTGTAGTGCCTCCTGTTTCTCCCATGTGCTTGTCCCTAAATTTAAATTTATATATATATATATATATATATATACAGCAAATCCCAGCTCCCCTTGCTTGCCTTCAAAGCTGTAAATTATATGTATTTTCCCTACATATCCGTCACAACCATCCCTTCAAGCTTCTTTTTTTCTCTGCCAGTTATACTAAGCTTTCCTCTTTCCTTGATATCCCAGAGGATGTCCTCAGCCCCTCTAAAGCCTATTCTCCTATAAAGATCAACTTCATAAATTTATTTACATCAACCTCTATGGATAGTTAGTCCCTATGGCATCTATTAAAACTCTTAATCTTTCCTCATTCCAGTAAAAGGTCAGGCTATGCCATGCCACATTGAAATTTTTCCTGAAGACTTTTATTTCATATAGTTACATGAGAGATCTTTGAAAACTATTGCTGACTTTGTTTCTCTTCATCCCCATCAGTGGCTCAGCAATATGACAGTAGGTTTTCTCCACACCAGCTGCTTAGGGACTTCGAGAAGTGAGTAAGCCAGACTGCTTACATATGTTTTGCAGTTGATTCTTTCCTATTTAACCTCCCAGCTAGAAAATTAGTAAACACAGCTTCCTCCTTTAAGTTGCCAAGCACTTTTGCGTTTTGGATCAACAGTTGCAATGTCTTTCAGGATTGTAGCATTGCTTTTTCCTTAGCATCTCTATTACATATGTGCAACTATTTGTAGCACTTAAAATATTAATGTATTCTCAAATATAAGTGTGTGTCTGGTTTATTCCAATAACAAAAATAAGGTTTGAGGAAAAGTATTTTAGAAATTTTTAGCAGGTTATGTTTATATTGGACAAACATCATGGTTATTCCTGTGGAGTTTGATTTCAATTGAAAGAAAATATATGGACTTTTCTTTCAAGGATATTTTTTAAAAATAAAGCTTTTAACATTATTTCCTAAATTGATAGTTGTTATTGATGATTCACACATATTAATACTGTATTATTTCAGTCAAGCTACAGTGTTATTACAATTGAACTATAAGTGGGTATATGATTTTATTACCTTGTTTATGAAATTTTATTCTTTTTATTGTCCAGTGTGAAATTTTTAAGACCTACTCCATTAATAAAGAAAAAAATTATAATTAAAATTAAAACCTTTTCATTATTGTTTCTTGCACAAATTAGTAATCTCAAAGAATTTATTTGGCAAGGAAAAAATAGTTGACTTAAAAATAATTAAAGCAGACAGCTATTTTTCTAATTGAAACTGGTTATTATTAGCAACAGGTAAGAAAAAACAAAAACACATTATTTTGACGATGGTGTATGAACTCTCTAAGGAGCTAAATGGGTAGATATGAAATTATATGAATATTTTAGACATTAATGAAAAGCAGAGATAGCTTCGATAACATGACATTGCAAATTCATCTTGGGCTGGGTTGTCTATGGTCTGGGAAAAGCATGCAAAGCATATGATAAAGTGAATGGTTTTTGGATTACATTCGTGGATTGGTGATTCTTCACTTAAGAAAAATAAACATGGATCACTGGCTGATCTCTATCAATATGCAACATAACTTACTTTAAGCAGTTCTTTAGCAACCAACTGCTCTAATATCTTAAATTTCACAGAACAACAAGGGAAAGCTAACAGACTATTTAATATATCTCAATAATTTACATGACAATAATAAATAAACCTACAAGAAAAAAGGTTATATTTATAAGGAAAAAAAATTACATGAGAGGGCATGGTGGAAGCCACACATCAAATTGTGTTTAGAGTGATGAAGGATTATGAACTAAATTTCTAAATGAAAACTGAGTCTTCCTTATACCTTTTTTAAAATTTTATTTTAATTAATATCTACTGACTACTGTAAGAAAGAGAATAATTAGCTTGGTGATTTTTTTGAATTTGCTTATCAAGCCTAAGCATAAGAACTCACATTGTTCTCATTCTTTGGATTTCAAATAGATATGTTACACAAAAATTTAGCAGAGAAGGGCTGTGAAGTTATTGATAGGGTAATCAAAGAGATAGCTGTCTAAATACACTGTTTGCTAATATGAAAGTGGCCTGTGGGAGATGACACACAGATTATGCAATTGGTTTCATCACAGAAACAAAAAAAAATATTGTCTCTGTTGTTGAAAGCATTATTATGTTTATATCATATTATAGCATTTTTATATGATGGTATTCATAAATTTATTGTGTGATTTAATTAACTTACTAGTTAAAGTTCTGACTTGAAAAATAAGCATTTTGTTGTTATATTTGAACTGTTTCTTTACATTTCATCTATCTATTAATTAACTGTAATATTGCAATTTAAAACTGATTTTTATTTCATAGAATAAGGCTTCTAGAATGGTTTGGTTTGGAATGAACATTAAAGATCATTTGGTTCCAAACTCCCAGCCATGGACAGGAACAACTTCCACTAGTCTGGATTGCTCAAAGCCCCATCCAATCTGGTTTAGAATGTTTCCAGGAATGGAACATCCAATCTGTAAATTGTAAAACAATTCTCTGACATATACTATAATTTTGTTGGTATTTTCAGTGCCTCTATCTCAAATGAGTAGTAGAGGTATCGACTGGTAAAAGGAAATAATTGCTACCTTTTTTTTTTTCTGTGGATGAGTAATTAGGAGAAGATCCTGAAAATTTGATAGGTGTCCAGATGGTTCACTGGGCGACAGACACACAAATATTTGGATAAATGTAGAGCAAAATGAAATTCCCACAGACTGAATGAATGTAAGTCTGCTCAATAAACCCTAGTAGCAAGAGGAATTTATTTAGTTCGATATTTTGATGTGTCCTGACCTTTACTCAAGTTGGCTCATGTTCCTGTGGTGCATACATCTGCAGGAGAAATGACTGATTGCTAGTGCTGAACTGGTGGAAAGTTACTATTGCTTCTCTTTCTGCATACAGACTTACCTAGACTGATTAGAAATTAAAGTTAAACTAGTTTTCTCCTTGGCAGCAATCTGGAAGCACAAGATGTAGAGAATATCAGCTGGTTTTTTAAGTGATTTTTTCCTGTTTTATTTGCAAAGGGAATCAGATTGATGCCTTATATTCTTAATGGAAATCACAGATTTTAGCTACCCTGTGCAATCTCCCCTGATAAAAATTTCCTGCTTGATAGCTGGAGCTGTGTTTTATTTATTGTTTATCTAGCTGGCCTCAAGGTATTTTCTTATATCTGGTGAAGAGAACCAGCATCCATCACACATCGAAGACAGTTTATTAAATTTAGAGTTTTGACTGACTACAACTTTGGAAAACAAGGCAGTATCTTAGTGCAATTGGTAAAACTAGTAATCAGAGACCCCTTTTTAATTAGCTTTAAGTATGCTTTTTCATAGCATATTAATCTTGTAACAAGGTCATTTCAACTGTAATTTCTTGAACAGTATAAATCAGGACCATACATTTTAAAAGGAAAAACAAGCTAAATATATAATCAAAAGTAACATACAGTAGTTGCTGTTGGTTTCTTATCCATTAATTAAGGGAGGGTTTCCATCAAATTATAACACAAGTCAGTTTTTCTAGATGGTTCATTAAAGGCTGGATTTTATTACATATTACATGCTTTATGCTTTTCACACAAACTTATTATATTGCTCAGAGAAGGTGATCTTTTAAAGCACATTAGACTAATGTTCCTGAAATTCCATCTAATGTAAGTTTTATTGAATTGCTGTAACTAAAAAGGTCACCTAATAATTTGTTCAGATAATGGATTTAGTGAAAGGAAAACAAAATGAATGGGTTATTGTAGTAACTCTGACCTTGAGATACTTTTGTAGTTACTGAGATTTATGAATTTAGCTACAAATGAAGAAACTAAAGAGCATTTGTTATAGCAGTGCCATTTTTTAACAGTGGGTGTAATGCAAAGCAAATTAAAATGGTATTTGTTCCACTCTTGTGAGGTATATTACATACAGTAATAGCTAATACCCTGGAGCAGCTCAGCAACATGGTTTTCTTAAGGTCATTATAGAAACATGCCAAAAATTCACATCTCATAAAGTAGCTTCTTGTTCAGACAACTGGTCCTGACTTTCACTCATTTGCTTTTGCTCTCTCCCTCTTTCTTTCTCTGTAAAAATGAGGGCAGTTGTACACCTGTGCGAAGCACATGAACTGGGTAGATAAACAATCATAACTAAAACTTGTAAGGTACTCAGAATGCTACAACAATAACACAGGAGAAGACTAAAAAAAAAAAATGAAAAAAAGAATAGTGATTTTCTCTCTGCTTCAGTGGGAAGTGGACAAGTTGCTTAATGCTCTTATTGTCCATCCTTCCCAAATATGGATACCATAAATCAGTGCTGTCTCATGTATCTGGATAATAGCTCTCAAGCAAGTACCACCTGTGGCAGAAAATTAAACTCAGGACATGGCTGTTCTCAAAAGTAGTCACAGGGCTCTATTCATAAATACTGTGAATAATCAATCAATTATTAAAATATAGGCTTCCTGTTTCACATAAGTAAGTGACCTTATTTTAAAAAGATTTTTTGTTGTTGTTAAGCGTTAATAACTAAAGATCTAGAGGTAATGGGAGGGCTTATCAATTACAGCAGCTAAAAAGAGATGAAAAATTGAGTGTAGTTATGGAGCAACCAAAAGACTTTTAAACTAATTTTTTTTTTCAAAATGCAACAGTAAAGATTGACAAAAGCTGCCTGGCTTTCTCCTGTGTTTTATAACTTTGAACAGCTGTTTGGCAGATGGATACTTGTAGTATAAATTCATGATACACCTGTGCTTTTTCTGATGAAAGTACTTGCTGTCTTGGCTTCTTAGATCTTGTAAAGTGGGAACCGTGGCATAAACCTCACTGCAGGGTTAGGCTCTAGAGAATCTTTAGGGTAAGGCAATCCTTTAACTCATTAATTTGGTTTCTACTTTAGATCTCTGCAGCCTGACAGTTCCTTTTGAAAATCCACACCAAGGAAACGGGATGCAGAGCTAGGTTTGCTCCTGGGTGTGCTGGGGCAGATGCAATTTTCCTTTGGCAGTAAGCTTGGTCAGTGCTGCAATGTTGCACATCAATGCCTTTCCTCAGCTCACACTCTGGAAACAGATGAGTCAAGGAAGCAGAGAGAAGCACATGGGCTAACTTAAGAAAAATTAGCCCATGGTTTTCTCTGGGTGCTTGTGGTATCTGAGACAGCTTTAAAAGCAAGCTCATGTCTTCCTACACTTCACCAAATCTGCAGTCAAAATATGCTTCAGGTCTCCACTTTCTCCCCTGCTCTTTCTTAGAAAACTGCCAAGTATTCAGGGTGAGATTTTTTCTCTTATCTTCTGTCTTTAAACTGGTTTTTCACAGATATTTCAGCAAAAGCCCTCAGTTACCATAAGGATAATGAAGAGGACGATGAATAGGTACTCAAAAATAAAAAGTCTTATAGACAGAAAAGGACGGGTATATGTATTGCATAGTCAGGGGGAAATATCGAAAGGGACCAATTATTTTCTTTTTCTTACATAAGATAGACAGGATCCAAGATCCATAAGGCCTTACAAGGTCAGGTCAGGGAAACTTGGGATCTTCAAGGCTCTGAAGTGATTTACTCACTCCTGGAAACAAGGACATTGTACACCCAGCACTGACAAGCCTGTGTGAAGAGCATAAAATATCAATTAGACATGTATCCCAAAGCATCAGGAAAAAAAAAAACAAACACTAAAAAACACTAAAGTGATCAAGCAGAAAATGCATCTGCTTAAAGGTTTATACAGCCATAAGAAGCAAGCTCTGGAAATTTCTAGGTTGGAGAATTAATCAGAAAACCACCTTATTACATGCACACGGCCTTTCCGCTGAGAAAATGCTTTCATTTTAAGCTATTTGTATCTTTTACTTGCATGCTGGCAAGAGGAGGGAGGAAAGAGGTGCAAAAAACATTTCTATTGACAAGATAACATCTCTGCTTCAAGGCATGAAACCAGATTTAGTGCATGAAAGGAATAAAATTTTAATGAAACAACCAGTAAAAGGATAAGAAATCAATATCAAGCTGTATTTTAAGTTTTTTTAAAATGTTTTTGATAATGGCAGTTAACTTTTGCTGAGGAGGTTATCATGAAAACTGCAGAAGTGTCTTTTGTGGGATAATAGTTGGCTACTGTATTAAGGGCTTCAAAATAACTGACAGTATTTGTGAGGAAAACAAAACCAGCACTTTTCTTTCTTTTTCTAAATTTATTTTTCTTTTTTTTCTTTTTTTTTCTTTTTTTTCTTTCCAGATAAAAATTAGATAAATGTAAGACAGTAGCAAGCTTTCAGCAGTCCATATCTATTTGCATCTGCCGCCTTGCAGGAGTTGCAGCTGCTCTTCCAGGCTGGGAAATGTGGTAGAGAGATTCCAAATAAAAGTGGGAACAGATTTGTGTAAGCACAAGGTGAGAACTGTCTATATAAAGATTAGGTAGTTAAGCTCTGAAAGTGCCTGTTTCTTGCCAGTGCCAGTGATGGAGGCTCAAGTGATTATCCCAAATGCAGGTGTCTTCTCTAAGGGCATCAAAAGCAAAGTGAGATAAAACTCACTGCATGCATCAGAGCACAGGGTAGACGTGGCTTTAACATCTGCTCCACATCAACTTGGGGTTTTTGCCTCTCCCTTAATCAGCTGCACTGGTTAAGGGGACAATGTCATACCACCCACCAGTTCTGTGGAGAAGGGGAAGGGAATGCCTGCCTTGGAGATCCATGGCTACAAATATTTGCATGTCAATACATAACCAAAGCTATTGAGGAAGATTTGATCAGATATAATGTGACTATTTAAGATGATCTGAATTTCTGTATTTTCAAACTCTTATTTTGTGCCTTGATAAGGTGCTGTTCCTTGACAGCAGGTCTCAGCTTGCAACTTTGCTTTTTTCTTCCACTCTGTTATTTATGTAAGCTATTCCTTATGAACTCATCGGAGCTAAACAGAAGTATGTTCTTGCATCAAATCAGATATTTTATCATAACTCTTGTGGAGGTACTTCTCATTTTGTATTTCCTCGTACTTCCTGTAGTGCCCAAAAATCATAAGTTTAAAATATGTTATTCTTGTACTAGTAAATGTAAATAATATATTTTATATGATTTCCTTCTATTAAACATTTCTGTCTGAGAAGTTTCCAAGTTCATGTTTGGATTTGCAAAACAAGGCCTGCTGTTGACTAAAGAATCCCAATAAGACTTGCAACATGTTGCAAAAGTCTTAAAAAACCACTGTCTATGCCACATCATGCACGCAGCATAAAATCTCATAATATTTGGTCACATGCATCCCCATATTACATAACTTATAAATGGAGATTTAATGGAAGTGTCCAAGGCCAGGCTGAATGGGTCTTTGAGCAAGGTGTCCTTGCCCATGACTGGAATTAGATGATCTTTAAGGTCCCTTCCAACCCAAAACCATTTTTTGATTGTATGAATCTGTGAATGCCAAAGTCTCTCAAATGCCACTTTGATTATTCCCAGCATATGGATTGCAGGCACCAAACAACTCAGTTTTTTGATACTCAGGTGTACTTTTGTCAAAACAAGTATATGTTACCTGTGCGGGTGTGACAGAAGTTGGAAGCCTGTTCCTATAGTTACATTGGCCTGTCCTTTGGGCTGCTGGGTGGTGGCTGCCAGTGCCAGTGCCTTGTGAAACAGCTTGGTGTCATGGGACTGAGGTAATATATGAGAAGCTTGATTTAATCTGCAGGTTTTTGTTCTGTATCTTTGGAAAGGAATTAAAAATTTTAGCAAAATTCAGGGCTAAATACCATTTCCCCCCCTCTGAAAGCTGAGGGTCTTATTAAATAATTTATCTTCATTCCTAATTATCTACTAATGGGCTGATAATTACTTATGTGTGTTAAAAGTAATAGGCAAAAATCTTCTTTTTACTCATTATGCATCGAAACATTTGCATTTTAGTTCTACATATGTGTGCTTCTATAGCATTGAAAGCCAACCATAGGCTTACATCAGAATCATTATTGTCTGATTAGTACTAATTACTTATTCTGTTCAGCAGAGGTGGTTATTCGGTCTTAATCCAAATAACTATTGTAGTGGAATATCCATGTCCCTTGCTGAGAAATGGACCAAGACTTCTTCACTTTTCCTGCATGGTTTTATGACCACATCTATTGCACTATCCTTATGAAAAAGCCTGCAATTTATTTTCATCTAGACACTTAATGCTCCCTTGCAAACACATGGTAGAACATGGAAGAAAAGTGAAATCTGTGTATTTGAGGTAGAATCAATCATGTCATATTAACCATATAAATGTTAGGGGTCTTGTCTAAGCCAGTCATGAGGCCAGCTAAGTGAGGCAGGATTGCTCAGACAGTTCTACATTTATCTTAATTGTCTGTTTTAAGATTGAATGAATCTGGAATTAGTTGTCTCTCTCCATCACTTCTAGAAAGAAATTAGAAGCCTAATTTAGACTAAGAGCCTACATTTTCTTTGACTAGATGTAGATATAATGAATCCCATGGTCCTCTATTGCAAATGGATACTCTCTAGATTACATAGTTCAAAAAGTGAATGATTACTTAGAGCTTTCCCACCATCACCAAAATAACTTAGAATTTCAGAATAATCAAATGAACAGATCTTGTTTCTTACACCTGCATAGAAGACTGAAGGAGTGACATGAGATCATCAGTAACTGCAGAGAAAAAAACTAAGCATGTGGAAAAATAATTGCAATACCTTACTCTTGTTTGTCTGTGAACTGGCTGAGGCTCAGGTGGTGTAATTCAGGATTTTCATGGTATATATGCACAAGAAGACTGATCCAAGGTTGTATCAGCAAACTGAAATACAGTATATCCTAACTGTAAGCCCGCTGATTTCTTAATAAAAATGATTCTTATTTATGGTTAATTAAGCTATGTATGGGTAATTAACCTATGCTATAGTGCTGGTGTTACAACAATAAATTTTTTTGAAGCAGGACTAGTACTGGGGCATGACTAACATATCATGTGAGGTTGTTGCTGAATCCTTGGCTTTTCAACAGACCCTTCATGTGGCAGATGCCTCTAAAATGTCTTTTGTGATTTATTATATTAAGTGTGGTCACTCCTGCCAGCTGGCTTTTCCTCATCATTGCAATGGTTCAAGTGCAATTTTCTCTATTTTCACCTTCTTCATAACACATTTTTAATGTGACTACTATTTTATCTAAGCAATTTCTGTGTCATCATTATGTAAATTAAATATTTTTTGGCTTTAACATAGACTGTTTTAGTAATCGTTAATTTAAGGGGAGAACGTGTTTTCCATAATTCCTGATGAAACATCAATATTTATTCTTGCAGAAGGACATAAAAGTGGTGACAAAGTTTGTTTCTTTTTTTGATATCTCAGTAAAGCTTTTATGTATTAATAGACAGGATACAAATCACAACTAGACAGATGTGAGAACTCAAGACAAATGTGAGAATAAAGAATGCAATGCAGAAGTGAAAGAAAAGGTGAAATGCTGGGAATTCACGTCTTCTTTCTCTGAGTTACATGTAATTATAAAAACAATCAAGAGGTACTTCAGAAACCATTTTTTCCGTGGGCTTACTGGACACTCACCTATACAGATTCTTTGCAATCTGACAGTGGGAGGTAATTTGACACTCAAAAGAATTTCTGCTTTTTTTTTGGCCTCAATTATGTTCATAATAATTCAAAAGAGTCAAAGACGGAAAACTGTTTGGACCTTTAATCACTTGGGTAACAGCACTGTTCTGTAAAACCTTACATGGCTTTTTTTCTGTCCTGCTGTTAAATACTCCATGCCTTTTGGGAAATATTTAATAACATAAACCATCTGGCATGGAATCATTAGGGTTCAATGAGACCTCCAAGATCCAGTCCAACCTTCAGCTGAATACCACCATGCTCTCTGAAACCTATCACAAAGTACCACATCCACTCCTTTTTTGAACACTTCCAGGGATGGCTCCACCACTTCCTTGGGCAGCCTATTTCATATCTTGGCCACTCTTTTCACTGAAGAAATTTTCCCTTATATCCCACCTGAACTACCCTGGTGCAACTTGGGGCCATTTCCCCTTGTCCCATCATGAGCTGCTTGGCAGAAGAGGCCGACCCCAATCTTGACACTTTTCAGGAAGTTCTAGAAGGCAATAAATTCATCAAAACAATTTATTTTTCTAAATTTTGTGTAGGTTGAATCTTTTCTGCTTCTCATGCCTCCATTCACAGCTGTTCTGTTGTATTTATGGTTCTTCCCTCTGTTTGATGCTATTCCTATCCTATTATTTTCAGTGTGTGGTTAGCCATGCTGAAAATAAGTAACAGTTTTCATTGTTAATAGCTGTGTAGAGGAGTTAAATATAGAGAGAATTTCTTGGTGTGACTTGCAGAAAAAATCAGACTAATAATGACACACATCCCAAACCATGTCTTGAGCAGATGTATCCAGAGCAGGTTTTGAAATTAAAACATAATGGATACCAAACAGAAACATATCAAACTCCTCAGACTGATGACCTTAAGTTTGTTGTCTCTGATCCCTATAAGAATAAGCCAGCACTAGTAAGAATTAATTAAAATTTATATCTAAGGTTGATACAGAGATGGAAAAAAACCCAAATTATTTACACAGATTTATGTTTATCTGTCTCTTTTTATGACGTGATCAGCTTGTTTGAAGCAAAGAATCTATAAAAAAACTTGAAAACAGACAGTTTAAGTAGATATTTCTTTGACATTCTTATCCCACAGAGCCCCCTACTAGAAATGTAATCTAATTCATTAAAGTTCTGAACCACAGAAGCATAAAATGATGTTGGAATAAAATCCAATAATACTCACTAGTGTTTGTAAATGACTAATGCTGTTAGGAATACTTCCTGTCATTATCCACTTGTGAAGGAGACTGAGTGGGATTTCTTCAGATAAAATGTTAAGCCTCTCTGCATGGACTACAGGTCTGATGCAGTGAGTGGCATTAAAGGAAAACAGAGCTGAGACTACATTCTGTGGAGTGCCATTTCTTACTGTTGTCACTATTTAAAGTATCATGATGGCTTTAGTGACAGTTTCTTAAAACCATGTATATAGAACATTTCATCTTCTCATATAAAAGCCTTAATACTCTGAAATAATGGATTTGAAGAAGCTTGTTTGTCCATTATGTTTACAAGTGATTGACATTTTAGTCCAATAACATTTAGCGTCTTCACTGTTCTCATTAAATTTGTTTCTGTTAACTTAAATATTTCAGCGCAGCTTAAAGCCATGTGGAATTTTGCTGCAATTTCTTGTCTGACACATCCATTTTGGTGAAGCTGATCAGTTTTCGAAAATAAGAGCATCTGAAAAAACACAGAAATAGCTTGATTCTGTCTTCAGTTTGAGCACTACTAATGCCCACCAAATTAATGGAATCTTATTTTAATAATTATTATCCTTAATTTTCTTATAAAGAGAATTACCAGGCTCTCCACAGTTTTGTGGAGAGTCAGATGATGCCTAAAGGGACATGAAAAGAGAATAGACCCAGTACGTCTGCATATACCCTATAGGCTAAGAATGTCTTGGTTACTATAAATATTTATTTTTTATATCTAACCAAATATGCCATATTTCAGAAAAGAGGTAAACATCTTGATTTCATGTTTTCTTATCACTGAATATATAATAATAATTTTTAGTATATCCTGGCTCCTCACTTATGGCAAAATTCTATCTACAATAAAATATTTCTTTCCTAAAGAACTCACAGTTTAGATATTGTTTATTGTTCTCAAAACCAGGACTTGTGTCTTCAACAGTTACAGCCATTCTTTTATAAACTTTTGTATCAGTTCAGTGGCTTTCATTTCACAAGAACAAGACATCGAAAAAGTTTTAACCATGTTTAATATCTTTTTGTTCAATTTGTCTGATAAATAAAAGCTAGAGTAGGAAATCAGTTCAAGATATCTGACTTGCACCACATGTTGTGTGATTTTAGGAAATTAGCCAATTGTCATGACAATATCTCATAGAAATATAAAAAATTTAATTTTGTGTAGTTTTTTAATAGTTAAAAAAATTTCAGCTTATATATCATGAAGGCATACAGAAAATATAAGACTGCAAAACCATGAATTTCTGCACTATTACTTGCTTCTGGTTATGATCTTCTGCTATAAATCTGTGTCATCACAGAGAACTTGAGAAGCTGCCCTGATGTGTTGGAGGTGACTCCAGTGACCTGAGGCATCTGATTCACTGACACCCTCCTCTGTCTCCTACCTTGCTGCAAAAAGGAACCAAGACAAATCTTTTTGCTTTCTCTTTTCCCCAGGTCCCAACTGCTGTTAAGACTGGCATGAAAATATTACTGACAGACTGGTAAGTCCTTTTAAGTTATGATATTTTATATTTTATATTTTCAGTTTGCTTTGTTTGAATGTTTTTCTTGGACTGTTCTTTTAAGACCATCATGATGTGCAGTTTAATTCAAACAATGATTTGATTCATTGTAATACAGGCAGAACTTTCAATTAGGTTTTCAAAACCAAATCTTTGCCATTGCAAATGGCTGTTCATATTGAAGGAAAGTGATATAACTTTATCATTTTCTTTTGCAACGTAACTTGGTTTTAAGTCAATTGAACAGGTCTCTGAACATGTTGGACATGAGGCAACAAATTCTCTTAGTGATGCAGTTCATCCATCATTCCTAAACTCATACTCTGTGGTGGCAGAAGTATATATGATTTCAATGGTATGGTACATACACAGAATATCAAATCTGATGTGTTTTGGAGAAGTTGCCAAGGTATCGAGGTGTTTTTCAGGAGCATGTTCTCTTCAATCCCAGACAAAGGAAAGAATTTTATGAATTTCTGTTGTGGCTGGGTCATTCTGCTTTAAAGCTGACACAAAAAAGTTCCTGAGTGTTAATGTAGTTATTTGTTGTACTCATGATGCCTTGAGAGGCTACCTAGAACAGAGGCTAGACAGTGTTAAAGGAATAAAGTAGGTATTTATTAAAAGGCCTTCAAAGGATACACCCTGGACAGTACAAGAGCCTGGCCATGGCTCCACCCAGATGGGTGGCATGTAATGAGTTTTCACACTTTTTTAAGTTTGGTCCATTTACATATTGGGGTTAATTGTCCAATTACATCTTCAGGTTATGAAGTCCCATCTTCCCAGATTGCTCTGCTCAATTCACTCTTGTTTATATTTTCTGGGCCTGAAGCTGCAACGGTGTCCTTGGTTCTCAGGCTGGAAAAGGATTGTTTTGTCTAACTAAACTGTGAAGAGAACTTGCTAACACATTATATGAAGTTCAGAGTTATATACTGATGTAGTATAGAATTTGGAAAATATGAAAGCTAAAACTTAAACATCAATGGAATATCTGATAAGCAGGCTAAAAGGAGACAGAAAAAATACAAAAGCTCAGTCCAGCTTTCCTCAGTCCAAAGCTTGACTGTGTTTTGCTGTGGGGTCCAGCATATGCATAGAAATATATATGATCTAGATCCTGACCTTTACATCGATTTTTTTGTTTCTTTCTAAGTATCCACATAACCAATTTGTCAGTTCATGTTACATGGCCCCTTTACCTCTATCCACCTTTGGCTATGAACTCTAAAACTTTTCAGTTTAAAGCTATTCCAAATTTTTCCTCTGCTCACTCTCAACTCAATTAGAAACCAATTAACTGATCAACAAATCAAAATATGCTTGAAATCAAGACCTCACATACTTTTTTCGCCCTTAAACCTTAATAATGAGCAAATAAAAATTACATACATCCCAATGAAATGCAGGAGACATGAAAAAGAGCAAACTTTTTGTGTTTTGGAAACCTATGTGCCTCTGAGGCTAATAGGAAGAGAGAAAAGTAACAATTTTAATGTTTCTCCTGGTGCTCATTTTTTTCTCTTCCCCATAGTTCTACAATTTATGTTATTGCTATAGTATCCATTAGGGAGAAATTTGCTGAGCAACTTTTTCAGATGTGTCTAAACAATTTATTTCTTTAAAACTTCCTCAGAATAAGGGAAGTATTTTAAAACAAAGTACTTTATATTTTTTTACCATATATTTAACATATCCTGGTTTGAAAAACAAAAAAGTCTATAAAGCAGTGGCCAGAACTTGACCTGTAACTCAAAAGAAACGTGAAAAGAATTAATTTGACCCCATCTGTAGATTATGACCCCATCTGTTTTGGTTATGAAGGCCTTTGATCTATGGGCTGTGTAGGTCCATACTCACTTGGGATGTGACACAGGGCTGAGCACCTCACGGCACGTTACAAAAATTCTCAGTTCTCACAAACATCAGCAGGAAATAAAGTCTCTCAACCCACAGGACAGGTCTCCCTAAAGCATAGTACCTTGGACTGCTAGCAGAACAGTTTCTTTCCAAAGATGATCTAAACCAGTATTTATCATTTATGTATTTTTGTTTAGAAAACCTAATAACTAACACAATTGTACAATTTCACAAAGGAGATTAAATACTTCAGCTACATTGCTTCTCACTTTAAATACTAGATGTTCCAGGATTTACTGAGATATATTTCATATAGCCAAACCCCTAGCTAAGTGGGAGAAAATGTTACTTGGAGGATTATCAGATACCAATCTGGTTTGGAAGTCATTATCTTATGTAGGATTAACATTTATTTAAAAATCTGAAAATAATCATAAAGCAGGAAAATAGAATTTATAGTATACTGAAACAAACTTTCTGCCTTGAGTTGTGGTAATTTAGACATTTCAAATTCAATCAAAATGACAAAAAGTCTATGGGAGCATTTATTGCTCTGCAGCTGCCTCTTAAAAGTTTTACACAATTTTAATAAAATACTAGACACAGAAAAATAAAGTTGTATATGCCAGCAACTCTTTATTTCTCATATTAGCTTACATTTCACACTCATTGCAAAATAGAAATACCAAAGTAATATTGAACCCAGTGGCTTTCCTTGGCAACTAACTATTTTTTTTCCTAGGACACAGTGAAAACAGCTTTTTAAATTCATAAAAGGGATTTGGTTGTCTACCTTCTATTAATTTAATAGATAAACCAGAAAAATCTCAGTGTTAGTATTTAATGCCCAAGATAAAAATGACTGATCTTACCAGGACACACTCTCTTACTATTGATTTCAACGTATTTTGCATACAGAATTATTTCACCCCTCATGGAGGCTCAGTAAGCATTCCAGCACATTTTTTCAGGATATGCAGAGAATATTATTTATCCAACATGCTCACTCAGACAGGAATTTGGTTCTGGAACACAATGAGTCGAACTGCCTTAGATACTCTCCAGAAGCATTGAGCAGGCAGGACAAGGAGACGAGAAACACTTGTGCATTATGTCAGCAGTAACAGTGTGCACTGGACTAACGTGACTCAGAAGGATGCATCACACACCAAAACCTTTCAGAGTTCATATTCTGTCAAGACAGTTACTCTGCTGCACTGGCTCACAGCTGCACAGCTGCAGAAAAATGTTCCTTTCCAACAGAAAATTTTCTGCCTTTGGTCTCAGCCCAGAGATTTCCCTGCTTCTTTTCAAATCTGATTCCCTCGAGACACTTTTAAGAAGAAAACTATTTTAAGCAGAAAATTAAAACTTGCAATGCAAAATATTCCCCAAATTCAAATGAGTTGGCTTCTAACATTGGGTGTCATCCAAAAGGCTTATTCTGACTTCTGCTGTTCACCAAGGTGTGAAAAATGCACAAATGAGAGCACTAAGGCAGCAAGGGAGCTCACAACCACTAAAGACAGCAGCAGTATCAGAGAGTGCCAGTGTCTTTGCTTCAACAGTGGGAGGCTCTTAAAATGGAAGGCTACAGTACTGACTACTGCATTTAGACGTTATTATAAGAAAGGCAAGAAAATCTGCACCTCAGTAGCAGATCTTAAAATTAGAGTGGTAACTAAAACAGATGTGAAATTGAGATGAAACTCATTTACTTTAACCACACAAGAAGTCTACTTTTGAAAATCCCAAGGGTGGGAGAAATGCTCAGTAGGGCATAAAAACCTTAAGCAAAAAAGGGGTCTCCAAGTTTTTTTTTTACACTCACATTTAAGTGGGATCTATAGCTTTGCTGCTGGTGGATCAAGAAAAGTATAAATCACACTTCAAGCTTGCTGAGCACATGCTGTGCGGGCCAGATTCTTCTGGAACAAACAGACATTAAAATATAAACCCCTGCATGCTACTCTGAAGTAAGAAAGTTAAGAACACGGGTCATCAAGATAAATTGACAATATTATGACTCCATAGCAAGATTAATGTAGTCATATAATCTGACATAATTCCTATCTTCAGAACTGCTTTTAAAAGCCCTAGCAGTATTGTTAAATTATATCTGTCTAACCTCTAAACTTCACAGCACAGTAGCTATTGAAGCTTTATATCCTATGTTATAGGATGCATGCATACTTTTTATGTTTATATAAAGTAAAAATCCCTGTGAAGAATACATCTACAAATCAAAAGGAACTCTGGATATGAGATTTATGTCAGAGGTTGTTTATATCAGTCATACTGGCAAGTTGTCCAAACCCTGTGCCATCAAATGTGTTAAATTGAGTTGTCCAAGGAAAGAAGCCATGTTGGCATAGTTTTGGAAAGAATATCTAAAAATATATGAAGACAGTGAATGTTTCAGGCCCTTGGATACTCTTAACATTTATCAGAATAGCCTTCATGTTTAACACCACTCCCAGGGTCAGCCAAACACGTGATATGCAGCCTCTGTCCACTATAGCCAGACATGGATCTCTATATAAGATGGATATGACTAAAAACTTCTTATAGTTATTTGATGCTAAAAAAATTCAATTATGAAGTTATGAACATGAGCATGACAGCATAAATAATAGTAAAACATGTATAAATATGAATTAAAAACACTGCTGCACCCCAAATCATATACTTCTTTGGAATATGTTCTGAATCTCAAAAGTATGTATGTTTTAGTTTGGTGCATTTCATATACCAGCTTCCACAGCATGTTCTTATTTCCACTGCATCATGAATTTGCTCGAGACTAATAGATCCCAAGGGAACTGACATTTTATTTGTATTTTTTCAGTAAGTTACTGAAAATGACATTGTCGTGAAGGAATTGCATAGTTTATGCTCTAAATGCTTGGAAAAAGAAATAAAAGTAAAATAGGACTGCATCTTGCATCTCTATTTTTTGCTTGTTTGATTGCATTCAATTATCTCATCTACTTCTCTTTTAGAAGCCTGCTTCAGCTAGTGGACTGGACTACACTCCATACAGAAGCAGATTACGTCCCACACAACTGAACCACACACATCTATTCATCAAGGAATTGCAAGAGCAATGACCAGGGATTTGAAGGACAGCAAAGCAATTTTTTTCATCAGGATCAGTGTTATAGAGGCAAGATGTGTGCAGGTGTTAAGCAAAACACACAGTTTAAATGCATAGAGACACATATGAGGCACAGAAGCTGGAGAGGCAAGACAAAGCACATTGGGATTGTCGAATGAAATAAATGATAGCTTTTCAAAACAGATCTCCATCCTGAAATATCTCAGCTCCTTCTTCTAGAACACTGACTTTTCCATTATTTACCCTTGCAGTGGGAAGCAGCATCTTGATTCAAGTAAGGCAAGCAGTGATGATGACAACAACAAAAATGAAACTGTTCATAAGTAAGGAGCAAGAAATCTCACAGTAACAGATTTATATCAGGTGTTTAGTTTCACAGAAGCAGAACCCAAGATTTTCAGGTGACTGATCTCATCTGAAAAGAGAGCTACCAAAATGTCAGAAATTCTAAATTGGGTGTCCTTGTGAAGCCCTGGCACAATTATTCAATTAATAATTTCTTATTAAGAAAAGTGAAAACTGCTTCTTAGCAAAAAATAAGAAGTCAGCAATGCCTGAGATAAGCTGGCTCTGGCTTACTCCCTTGGAGGAGTATGGGACTCTATGGTTAGCTGTAGGTGCATGACTGAACTTGGGTATACTCTTGGGTATACCCCAAGAAGAAAAGCACTGTTTTTCAAGAGGCATGGCTCAGAAAGTCTATCTGTAACTAGAGGTGCAACGACACAGTGCCACATTGCAGCTCCTAAGCAGGAGAGGTTCTATAAAAAAGGAATACAGCCTGAAGAAGTTTTAAGCTCATCCTTTTAAAGTAATCTTTTTTGGTGATATGGTGCCTTTTTCACAGATGTTTTTCTGAGTCAAGAAGCTTGAAGGTATATTGAAGAAAACATCACTATAAACTTCACCTGTTCTTATACATCAGCCTAAACCCTGAACTCTAAGAGCCAGAATACTGGGACTAAGTGAAATTTATTACTATGTTGCACTCCAATGTTAAATTAAAACTGAATTACTATAAAGCAAATGAAACATAGCAAAGAATGTTCATAATGGAAAAATATTTTGATAGACAAGCACTGTAGATTGCAAAGGGAATACAGTCAGGGTGTAGAGAGGCAGCTCATTAATGCAACAGAGAAATACTTGTTAAAGCTTGGTGTAGGTATAGATTCAATGGCTTTTAGGGGCAAATCTCAAGGCATTCATCTAAGCAAAACTCTAAGTGAAGTGAATGAGTGTTCTCCCTAAAGACTGCAATATTTGGACCTTAGAAATACAAACAATCAACAGAAAGGAGTTTGGATTAATTGAATCCAATAGTAAATTAATATACACAAATACCAAAAAGAAAAATGCCCTTTTGTTAGCTAATTAAAGCTAATAAATTCCTAAAAGTCTACTTTATTTCAACATTTACTTATAAATTATACATTTAATGTACCAATATCATAGTTTAGTTACTTAGAAACCCAGACTAAGCTTGTAATAATAGCTACTGGCATAACGTATTTAAACTGTTGATATTTCACTGCAGATACTGCAGTTCACAGTCTGTAAGTCAGGGATAAAATGTTGTATAAAACATTTCTAACTTGGTGAGTTTAGAAATGTTATAGAATTCAGCCTCTAAAAACAGATGTTAGAGAGACAAACCTTATGTAAGCATTTGAAACATCATACCTACGGACAACCTATGGACACTGAACTAAATTGGCTTAAATTGATCTCCTGAGTACGCTTTAAAATGAGGTGGTTTCTCACACCACAGTCCCAAAAACAGTTTCTACTGAAGAAGAAAGACTCCCACTGAGATCAAAGCAGACAAAAATTTAGCACATATTTAATCCTTAAATTAAGGTTAGGATATATATGAAGCCAGTGTACTTTTATCACCAAAGTATGGTATCTACAGATAACCAAGCTTCTGAATATTATGAGTTTACTTAAACAGAGATCTCTGTCTCACACTGATTTTCTGTTGTTCTTTCCTCCCTTAGTCCACTCTGCCTCCTCTGAACCATTACTTTCCTTCATTTCTGCCCAATACAACAATTCAAGCATGTTAATCTTTCATAAAATACTTCATCACAAACAGCTAGAAGATCAATTTTCTTATTTTAAACAATGATACATGAGTGTATTCTCAAAAACCACAAAATGGTAATTCAGAAAGTAAAGAAAAACCCAGGAAAAATACAGACATTTCAGAAGAATTTCAGCTATACAAACAAGGACATAAATTTCACTCTTAAGGAAGCACTTGAGGCTGAGAACTAACTCTGCAAAATCTTTAATGACTCCTGTATTATAAGAAGTCTTCCTCAATTAGATTGGAAGAAGCCTCTAGGTTCCCAAATATTTCTCCCTTGCTATCACACATAACCACATCATATAAGCTCTTAGATAAATTTAGCAAATTTAATCTGAAAACCAATCTTGGACTGTTGCTCTAAAACCTCCTGTAATTGGAAGCAATAATCATTTTTTTTTTCTGTTTTCCACCCCATAACTATCGATGTATGGGCCATCTTGTCTACATACCACCAATATCCTTTGACTCAAACAGTTGTTCCCTCCCTGGCATTCAGTTCAGCTCCTTGCACACACATAGAGAGCCATTTTGTGACTTTCCAGGGTTAAGAAACAGCCCTACAATAAATTTTCTTTCTTTTATGTGTCTTTTTGCCAAATGTGAATCTTATTTTGCCAACGAGTGATTAGATTTACATAGTTATTCAGATTAAATTTAACCACTAAGATTGGGCAGTAAAATGTATTCTTTTTCCCTTTCCATGTCAAACAAAGCTTTCTCACCATGTAAGTAAAACTCCGTTTCACAGCCATGAGGAAGTGGCAGGGGTGATGGAAATTTCATCAGCACAAACAGAGAAGGTTGGAAGGGATCATAGGTCTTTGGAAGAGTGAAGATCATAGAATTATAGAATGATTTGGGTTAGAAGTGACCTTCAAAGCAATCATCCAATTCCAGCCCTCCTGCTATGGAGAGGGACACCTCCCACTAGACCAGGTTGCTCAAAGCCTCATCCAATCTGACCTTGAACACTTTCAGGAATGGTTAATCTTCAGGGAATCTGGCCCAGTGCCTCACCATTCTCACAGGAAAGAATTTTTTCCTAGTATCTAATAAAAACTCACCCCCTTTCAATTTGAAGTCTTTCCATTGTCCTGTCAGTACATGCCCTTGTAAAAAGTCTCTCTCTGAATGTTTCAGGCCCCTGGTACTTCCAGCACTGGAACATTGCTCTAAGGTCTCACCAGAGCATTCTGTTCTCCAGGCTGAACAACCCCAACTCCCTCAGCCTGTCCTCCTCCAACCCTCTGGACCATCTTCAATGACAATGATGACCGAGACTAGAGGAAAGCTGCAGGGTCTGGTGATCTCTGGGAGAAGCACTATTGGTATGAATGCAGAGATTTCCTTGGCAAGAAGGAAGAACCAAGCATACAGAGACAAGAGGTGGCAGAAGGTTCACCTTTACAGGTGTCACTGGAGCCTACACATCTCCCTCATACCTGTACATGAACCCTACCTTCCTCCTAGACCCTTCCCCTCCCTTCAGCAGCATCTACTTGTCAGTCAGACTCATCCCAGCCTCAACCCCCTGTGCCTTCTGGGCTGCTGATGGGCGAGCAGGTGGCTCTGGGACAGGTGACTTGGATGCACACAGGGCACAGAGCCATGGTGCTGGCCAGCCTTCAGTGCAGGCAGAGCAGAACACTCCACCTCTGCCAGCAAACTGGCTTCCCAGTGCATCTGAGGAAATCTCTGTCCTTGCACGTTCTGTGTTACAAGTGGCCTCTGCCCACATTTGAACTGTTATTACGAGCCTCCGTAGTCATTCTGCACTCAGCTGCTCACCCAGATTTCTCTCGCAAACAATGAATCCCCAAATCAAAAGAAATAAGCCCTCAAGCACCAGCAATGCTTGCATACTGATCTCCTGCACACAGTAAAGCTAAACTTCTTCTCATTTCTGCAAACCTAGTCCTCCTCTGAAGTCTAGATATCTCCAAAACATGACTCATTCCTTCACATACTCCCACATTTTGTGCCAGGGTTGACAATGAAATACTAAACCACAACAAATCTGAAGACTTAACTTTGATGAATGCAAATTCCCCTTATCCAGTACTGCTCCTTTCACCACACTGGTATCTTCCTTGGCCAGTATCTTGGCCATCTCAGTTCTTTGCTGTTCATGTTTCATAAGTTCTCATGTAGCACTGCAAGCACTTTATTTAAGCTCATCTTGATGTCTGCCATATTTTCGTGCATTAAACACTCTTCACTGATTGTTTTTTTAAAAGGCAGAGCTGTTTAACACCTGCTGCTGCCAAGCCCATATGAAATTCCATGCAACTTTTTACTGACCTCCACATTTCTAACTTTTCTCTCCAGCAATATTTTTACCTAGGTATTTACCAATGTTTAGTCAAGATAAAGGTCTTGCCACTGCACATAATATTTATGTTAAAGGAAAAATTGTTGGCAACTATTCCACACCTCCCATATCACTGCAACTGATGGACATTCACATGTCCTGCAGTCACTAAGTGCCTGTTATGCCTTACCTTTGCTCTCATAGTCAGCAGCACCCTTACCGACAGCAAAGATAAGGTTAATGCACCTTTCAGTCTACATCTGAATGCCTATAATGAAATTACTGTTTAATCTTCCCTTGGTGTACCTCATTCCTTGTTTGTTTCTGTTCCTTTGGCTGAAAAACTGCTTCTTAAAACATCTCCTACTATATGTAACTTAATGGACTCATTTTTTGATTAGCTGAGCAGGAATGGAACAGACAGACTCCCTAACTCTAAATAATTTCTGGAGAATGACCGTTTCGTCCATCTTAATGAGGAAATACCTCCCACTGGATTTTTTTTTTTTTTTTGGCTTCTAGTTTCAGATAGCTTCTTCCATGATGACAGTAATGGCACTCCCCTCCATCTCAAAAAGTCCTGAATTTATTTGTTCACCAATTTCCCTAAGTGCTTTTCCCAGTTCTTCTAAATATCCTGTTTTGAAACGGAAGACCTGAAACATAATGTTAATACACTTTCATTTATGTTTCTATTTAAATGGAAATGAATGAGCTTGTGAACACTCAATTCAAAGGTGGTTTACAACTATTTTTTAAAATAAAATTATTTTTCTAATAATGACAACTTACTAATTATAGAGCAAAGCATTTAAAGCTATTGCACTGATAACAGCATATGCTCCCCATTCTCCACCTCTGAGTTTCTGTGAGCATTTTATCTTTCCTCATAACACTATAGACATCTCAATCCACCCTGAATTCTTTCTCTAGAGTTTCCAGGTAGGTCTCTCTTCATAACCAGCACAGTTTCTTTTATCACTTCTCCCCAAAGATTTTGGTCGAACAGCTTCTTTTACTTATGCTACTCTTCCTTGCAAGTCTGTGGCATGACTAATTAATCATTTTAGGAGTTGTCAGTATATTTAATGAAGATACTGTACATTATTTCCATGGACAAAAAGAAAATCTAGTGTTGCAAAAGACTATAGATGTAATATCTAGCAGAATTTGCGTTATGGCTCAGGCAACTGAAAGTATTGACATGAGTTATTGACATGAATGCTAAGAATAAAAAGAAATTAGATCTGCACTCCAGCATCCCCTAAGATGTTTCTTCACATTAAATAAGGAGGGCACAGTTGACCTCATAACTTCATTTATCTATGTTGCATTGTTTCTCAAAATTTCTTTGTACTTTCAGACTAAACACCAAACCAAGACCTTGAGGAGGTTTTATATACTGCAGCAGTGTATCCACAAACTATGGATATTTTTAAGGGCACGAGAATAAAATGCTAATTATAACTATTACGATACACATAAAACTGATATATAGAAACTGGATATAAATATATCTCCTATTTAGAATTAGCCAAAGGGACAAAGTGGAGACCATGCACCTTATAAATTGTTTTATTATTCCTTCCTTCTGCACAAAAGAAATTATTGCTAGAGCAACACAGCCAGCTTTAAGGTGAATAATTTATATTTTGCTGCTTGTAAAACAATTTTCTATGAAAAATATAGGGAATTTTCTATTTACAAAATATAGGGAATATCGTATTACAGATCTGTAAAAGTAGCAAATGAAAGGGAAAAAAACCCTAACACAAAAGTTGTACCTTTCTCAAAGAGGGCCATAAACTTAAAACATAAACATTAGCTTCTTTGGTATTTTGAAGTTATTCAAAAAGATAAAATAAATACAAGATGGTGAGCAATAAACATAAGCAGAGGAATCAGGAAATAAAAAGATATTCTGTTACAGTAGGTTATGCTTTAGACATACTTTTTTTTTTTTTAAGATACATTTGTAGATAGAGATGTCAAAACAAAAAATTCACTGGGGCAAGGCAAATTGCATTCTTCTTGCTTTACTTGCTTTAGTTCACCTATATATTCCATAAACTCATCAGTTATTTCTTAAAAAACTGGTAGATCTGCATGATGAAATCCTTCTATGAGGTTATTGTGGTCTGTCACAAACTACTTAATATGTCAAGAATACATAAAACATGATAGGAAATATCACACTTTAAGAAAGCACTAACCCTGGAATACTATTCTGGCTATTTCCCTCTTCAAAACAAATACTTGCTGTCATAAAAACAACACAAAGCAAGTCCTGTTACACTGCTGCAAAAGAGCTCTCTCTACAACTGTAACCACCAGGTGTTGATGTTACAAATTGTTAAACCATTTGCTTTAATAGATACCATTTTTAATTTATAAAAATAACTAAGAATATTACCAGGAAAGTCAAATGTCAGTATAAGCATGATTTGTGAATTGGCATGACAATTCACTTTTATTTTTTTTTTTTAGGCCTCCTCAGAGGTCAACAACATTGAGATCAGGAGCAATGTTAACTAATGAGATCAGACCTGCACATGACTTCATCTTGTTTAGCTTCTCAGAGGACAATAATAGGTTTCCCTGACCCCATGCTATATCCAGTCTGACACATACACATTTAAGTCCACGTTCCTGGGTGATTCATCAAGATTTCAGAACTTCATTAACAAATCTCAAGTAAAATTTACTTGCTGTTCATATAAGTCCTTCCAATAGCTCTAACGTGGCAGTAACAGATCAAAACCGTTACCCCCAAATCTGCCTATGAGAAATTCAGAGTATCCTTGGGAGCTCAATCAGCAATACATTTAATACAAATTTTTGTTTGTAATACCCATTCAGAGACAAACTTGCAGAAAATTAAACTTTTGGCACAAGTGGTGATGGTGGGGGGAACTTTGCATTCACTATCTCACCTCTGTATTTTGCAGATTAACAGAGTTTGCTTTTGCTTTAAGTAAATATTGAAGAGGATTGTTCTTCAGACAACACAAACTTCTCATATGAATACATTTTGACACACACGTCCCTTAATGCACAAAGTCATAAGTAGTTATTATCCAAAAGGGAGTGGAGATTTTTGGTACAGCTCTTGAAACCCTTTGGGGAGTAATTTAAGTAGTATAAACCCATATTGAGCCAAATTCTGCTACATGAGGGAAAAAGACAAACTTTGCCAACCTGCTAACAGTCTTTACAAGAGTACTATTGCTTTATGGAGAATTTATCAAAAAAATGGGTCCTCAAAGGAGGCATTGCCTGATATTCATTAAGCAACACAGCTGTAATAGCATGAAACACAGAAAAAACCTTAGGGAAACATGGTTAATTTTTGGGAACCCCAATCAGACAAATTCTGTGAGTTTTTGTGTAAGAGGAGACTGGCTCTTACTGAGGTCATATGAGGACGTAAATTTGGTTTTACACCCCAAGGTCCTAGCGTGCAAGGACATCATTGATGACCTAGTTTTAGACTAATCAAAGTACACAACTTTCTTTCTGCCTCTTACTTTTGGACACCTGAGAGAAGAAAATATTAATGAGATTATTGTCTTACTGGCCTCCATGGAGAGCCCATGACCACTCTGAAAGATGTCATATCTATGTGAAAATATCTGTACAATGTATTTTGTTGTGGTCAGTAAGATTTTTAGAAAGAGAAAATATATTCTAACTATTAGCCTAAATAATCCAAGAAGGTAAGGTTCAGGGAGTACAGTCTGACATTAATTAATCACCTATAGATTGGTCATCTGTCTGACTATATAAAAGCATACTTATAACCTAATTTGTTGGATTTGGGGATTTTTACTCACTGTTTCAAAGGGTAGGGATACCAAAGGGCAAAACTGGTTTTCTAAAAGAAGTCACCAATATCAATAAGCCTTTGGAGGTGGCACTGCAACAACATGAACATGAACTACAAATAGAGAAAATTTACAGATCATGTGTAAAGTATCAAAGAAAGCAGAACTTGGCCTCCATTCTTGCCTCCTCTTATGTATAGAAGGGAGATGAAAATCTTAAATTAGTTCTGAGCTACCACCACAGAAACACACGGAGTTGCATGAAAACTCAACTTAGTTTTGTGATGGAACATAATCCCAAAATATCCAAACAGAGGTCCGCAGATATTGAGACAACATTTGTCTATCTGTATGCGGGTTTTGTAACTTCCATTTATACATATGTATGTAAATTTGCAGGATAAATTGAAGTTACAAAATTTGCATACTTCACCTTGTTCACGACAAAATTTCAGGTCATCTAATAAGGAGTGAATTTAGAAGGTCACTAAAATCAGATAAAAGGCATGGAGTTTACTTACTACATTTGCATCATGAGTGGCATACTACTGTCCTCAATTTAAAATCATGACTTATTTGTATATTTGAGCAGCATATCTTAGACCAGCTCCCATCCTGACTTTCATTCACTAATTCACAAAATAAACTGAACTTCTCTTGCTACCTTTGAGGAGAAGACCTTTCAGGACTATGCCTCAGGAGTGTAAGAAACCCAAATCTCCATACTCAAAGTGAGAGAAAGGAGAGAACTAATGAGCCTCCTGCTACCAAATGCAAGGGTCCCAGTGCAGCACCCACTGGCCACAGTGGCCCAAAATAAAAGAGATATTGTCCTCGTGGGCTTCAACCCAGGTCACAGCTTCCAACATGACTCCATGTTACCAAGTCTAAAAAGTCACCGGATACAAACCACATCAACAGCACAAAAATGGTTTCCAACCGTCAAATGCTTTATATAAGAACAGTACTGTCAAATATTTAAGAACATGCATTTTTAAGAAAAAAAACCCACTTTTTCTTGATTTTTCTTGATTCTGCATGCAGTAGATATAAACCCCATGTCATTGTCCTTCTTGAAGCATTATTGTAAAAAGTTCAACAGGAATAATTGTGAGACATAAGCACTTTAAATGGAAGACAAGTTGGAATCCATTGAGTTTCAACAAATCTCTTAAGTTTCCATATATATCACTTTTTCCTCAAGCCTTATCATTACACAGTTACTGTAATAAAGCGTTTTCCTACACTAGCTCCAAATGCATTTTTTCCATCTTATCATTTGCCTAAAAAGGATCTGAAAATAGGTCATAATTTCCATGCAGTTGCTTAACATGCAGGAATTTTCACCCAATATTTTTGAAAAAGTCTTTTGTAACTATATGAAAGACACAGGAGTATTAAATATTCAAAGTTTATTTTGATGCAAAACGAACAGTTAACTTATTTATGGTCCTTAACAAGATGTGATTATAAAGAACAATAGTTTCAATGCCACAAAGGAACCACCAAAATGATCACAAAGATACTTGATTTGGGTCTGTTTGAAACCCATGTCAGGATCTGTCAAATTGCATTAAATTGATATTAATTGCTGAAGCTTAAAATCCATTTATTAGAGCATAGTTTAATCCTCTATAAAATCAATTTATAACCAAATAATACTGTTAAAATATGAGATCATTAGTGTAGCATTGTAACATCAAGGAAAACAAACAATGCTGACTTCCCTCTGTTGCAATGTGCCACACCCATTGTTAATGAAAAGCAGCCTCTGAGCTTTGTTGGAAACAAGATGCTGCGGTAAGACACCCAAGTAAATGACACATCAAAAAGCTGTAATTAACTGGACAAGAACTGGTTCTTCTTTGGAACAGCTATTTCAATTGTATTAGGTACATTTAATGGGTTGTCTGCCACAGGAGAAATAGACCCATATCCTCTCCTGCATCACAGAACACACAAATCCAAGTAAAGCCTAAAGAAAAAGACATAATTAAATCTTTTCTCTGAGGGACAGCAACACCTCCTGAATTGTCAGCTGAGCAGGAGTATTCTTCCTCAAGCTATTGCTTCTATGATGCAGTACTAATGCAGAATAAAGGCATAAGAATTAAAAATATCCCTAAGCACAGTTTCCCACACACCACATACAAGATTCCTGAGCTTTTCAACAGAGAATGTGGGAAATATTATTTTACAGATAGCACAAGTATTATCTCGAGACACTGAAATACAGAGTGTTTAGTGCCACCATTACAAGAGTATTTCAGTTGTGAATGTGATTTGAGAAATATGGTGATACTGAAGATCAATAACATTTATATAGTGTAGATGGGAAAGAAAAGTGGGTTTAACATTAGCAGTTGAATAAACTATTCTCTATCAAGAGGCCTCTAAAATGTGAGCAACATACATATTTTTTGTGCAAAGAATTCCAATGGAAAATAAAAGCTAAAATTAAAAAAAAAAAATAGATAGTGTTTGGGCGAAAACAATCTCATTAGTCATCCTATATAAAGAAGCTGATGTTAGATTACATTTGATATCATTGCACTAAGGAACATAGATCTGATCAAATCAAGTTAACGAATGCTTCTGCTCAACTACTAACAATGACTAAAGGGGAACTTGAAATTCTTTAAAACCACTTCAAGCACATTTCAAGTACATACTTACTACAACAAAACCACAGAAAATTAATTAAATATTAAAAAAGACATTTTAAACTGGAAAAATGAGTAAATGTATGAGGAGACGAAGCTACCAGCACAACCTTAAGATAGCACTGTTTTAAGAACACTAGAGTTTTAGCAGGAATTAAAACAAAAATATCATCATTTGGCATCAGAAGATTAAAAACTGGAGGCTATATCAGCTGATGATGAATGTATTCACCATATTCAAGTCCAATATAAATCACAACAACCAGAGAGCACTTTTAGTTGATCCCTTATCCTTTTGGGCACTGTTGCAGTTTCTCCAATAAAATTCCACAAAGAAACAGTAGTATTTAGTAACATTTATCCTCTCTCTTTTAAAGAAAGAATCCATTCACTCAACATTCCCTTGAATTACAAGTGCTTCCTATCACAAGGCCAGTTTACTCCTAATAATGTGGAAATACTGTGTGTGGAAATTCTGCTGGTATATCATGGAGTGTACATTTCTGAAGCAAAACCTCCTCTGTTGTCAGGAATACTTAATGGAATATAAAACTGAGCACATCAGTTGATTTCTAAGGTCACATTCACCTCTCTAAAAGTGCTTTTCCAAACAGCTATGTCATCTTTTCCCCAAACAATCCTAATTAATTGCTTTTGCGTTAGGATCTCAATTTCTCAGCTCACTGCCATAAGGAGTTTTTTTTTTATCCAAAGTCCTGGTAACTGCTGTTAACAACGACTTAAAATTGCCCTTCCTGGCCAAGTTTCTCCTTTTACCATGTCCATCAAAGCACATTCCAGTTCTTACCTCTGGATTCAAGTGTCCTGTGAGCAGTTAGCCCCACTCACTGCTAAATTATAGACTCTGTAGACTGTCCTTGAAAGCAGCTCCATATCAGTGGCTGAGAGACTCTGCACTGTCTTGAGCCATCCATGATATCCTGCCAACAAGTTCCTGTAAAACAATCTCCCCTATGAACAGGAAATCCACCTTAAATGGCAATGGGCTGCATGTCTTCAAACCCAGCTACTGCCACAGACAGACTGATCTTAGTTCAGGTTTAATAATTTAACTAATTTTGTTCAAATAAAAAATGGGAAATAATCTGAGTTACAAATTAACTGAAAATTCTTGAATTGTTCAGAGTTGTTAAACTTTTTTAGAAGGGCAGCTGAGATACATCTGAGCATATGAGTTTTAAAAAAAGTTTTGTTGAAGCTGAATTCTTAAAAATATCTCACTGAAAAGCTACCGGTCCCATATTTAAAAATAGGGCAACAGGGTTATTTTAGCTTGAAAGCAATAAAACTCACAAAGAGGTGGCCTTAGAAATCTGCTGTTTCATCTCACCCAACAGGAGTACATTAGAAGTTGAAATAAATCTCCTTATTGTACCCCAGTCCCACAGAACATGCTCTGCCTGCAAGTCACTAAACACACCTGAATCTGCAGATGAGTAAGAGACTTTGTCATTGCTTACTGCTGTTCAGTGGGGCATAACTGAATTAATGCTAAAAATGAGATTTAAATGTATTTTTTCCAGTGCCTTCTATCCACCATCCATGCTTTATGGAAAGCATGACAGAGGTAGCATTCACCATAATGCAGAAAAAGGGTGTAAGAACCATGGTGCCCACAGAACGAACATGAGTCATGGTGAGGAGACAAAGTAGTCAGGCTAGGAGAGACAGATGAGACAGGGGCAGGGAGATATGCAGTCAGTGAAGTGTATTTCATTCAAGAACTTGGAGTGGAGCCCAGGAAACCAAAGTCTCAAACCCTCCTCTGCTGTCAGCTAGTATTTACAAAAGCTAATTGCAAAGCTCTTCTCACAGATTTGCAGCTGGACACAGAAAGGGCAACAGTCCTCCACAGTAACTCATTCCTTCACAGCTCCTAGAGTCAGACTACACTGCACCATAGTTCTTAACTTCTTGGGATCTTGTATCTCTACATGATACTACTAAAAAAAATATTAAAAAGTAGTTCTGTTAAGTTTAAAAAATACATTGCTTAATAGCATAAAAGCATTCCAAGATTAAAAGTGTTGGGATAAAAATTTAATTCAGTGCAGAATGAATTAAATATTCAAATACTGCAATAATTCCTATATACACTATAGCATGCACACACACAACTGGAGAATGTCTCTGTTCATTTCCAACCTTGGCTAATTAACACATGGATTATATAAACACGTATGCCCACATCAATTAGGTTTCCTTTCTTCAACTGTGAAAGAAAGCTTCATTCTTGCTCTGTGGCACATGCTTTCAGCCAAATGTAAAGGTCGCAACGCAAAGAAAATGGTCTTCTGATCTAGCCTGAATGGAAAACAATGCAAGGAAAAAATAGTTCGGTCAGATATCCACACAGCCCCTGTCTTCTGCTCCAGCATTCTGCTCTGCAATTTGTAGCATCACACTCAGCCCTTTTCCCCCTGTTCCCTCTTAATATGGCCCATACACCAGGATGTCCACAGTCAGCAATGAGTGCCAGAGCTGCTTTAAAAGGTGAAGACTGTGAGGTTCCCTGGAAAGCATCATAAGCTCTCATCCCTCAGAGCTACGTTGAGTGCCACTGTCACCCTCAGGGACATACCTGACATTAACTCAGGAGTTCTGAGTATTAATTGGATGCATCTCTACAAATGTAGGGAAATGTTTTGAACCTCCAGAATTCCAAAGATTTTCCACCATAGTCCCATGAAGTCGCTGTTATTTCCTGATTTGGATTTATTCACAGTCAGTAATCAGGATTTTCCTCACACATTACATTTCCTGAATAGTAAAGTTTCTCTCTGCAAGCTCAATCTAGTGAATGTCAAAGCATAGAACCCTGATGAAATGTTAAACAAAGCAAGAGATAGGCATTGACCCACAAAGCAGACGTGCAGGATCATTTAACAGGCTTACAGACAAAATGTATTTCTGAAATATTTCAGCTAGCCTCTGCATAAAGCTGACTGTTGATGGGAACTAAACCTGACAAAGGCACAACAACATAAAAATGCATCTGTGATCTTACCCTGTACATGCTTAAAGTGACAGCCCATCAGGGTATAATTATCATATATTACTAATGGAATATTAATCAAACATTCATTACTCTAATTAGAAAAACTCGTCTTGAAAAGCAGCCTGACTTTTCACCTCTGAAACTATAATTGACACACAAATGAATCTGACAGTCTTGATGACTGTGAATCCTTGGTGGGGAAATAATACCTTTATTTCCCAACATTTAGCTTAACTGCCAGTTTCCATCCTCTGTATGTAAAATTCAAGTCAGCTTAGATGATCTCATGCACTACTTCAACCTCTCTTAAGTACTACACATACATCTAACATGAGACAGAGATAAAACCTCGGCTATGTGCAGGTTCACCAAGTGGGGATTAAGTTTTTCTTTGAAAGAAGCCTGGAATTTCTGTCTACAATGTAAAAGTCAAGCCTGAAGTAGGATTTCAGTTATCAATGCACATTCACACTTTTGAACCTGCATAGCCATTTTTGTCCCTTCAAAAGTGTCGTTTTTGTGCACATATAATGTCTAAACCCCCACAAATATTAACCACATACAAAGGCGACCAAGTAGCAGTATAAAGTCTGCCTTTCAAATGATTCATGTGGAAAAGCAAAGCATTTAGGAGGTAACATTCTGAAGCGCTAATATCTCAGCAGGCTTAAAAAAAAAAAAAAAAAAGAGACGTGATCTTTGTGCTCACGTATTGACACAATCCAATGCCTGCTTAAGAAAATTACAGACATTACATTTACAGTGTGAGCCACAGACTTCAGTGAGGAGCAGATAAGGCTCCTATGGATTATTCTACCTATGCTCAATCATGGGATGTTTTTAGCAATAAAAATTATATGTGTATACATTAGAGGCTTCACCAGGCTATGCTGGATTATGGACAGGGCTCTCTTTATACATCTTGCTGAAGACGTTGAAATATGGAGCTTTTTAAATCTGCTTTTTATTTCAAAGTGTGTTCTGATTTTGCCCAATCTAAGATCATAGAATATCTCAAGTTGGAAGGGACCCACAAAGATCAAGACCAACTCCCTGCGGAACTACCTAAGAGCTTTGTCCAGAAGATCCCTGAAATTTGACAGGCACAAAAGACACCACTCTGCGAGAAAGAAGCTTGCAATAATGTTTGACCTTACAGGGTAGTTGGAAAAGTTAATATAAATTGATATTCAGACTGTTGACAAAATACAATGGAGAATTAATTATAATTTAGAACTACAAGCGTATTTTAATCTACCTTGACTTTACTTACTAGCTAATTATTTAGGGAATATGCAGCATGTTACAATTTCTTTAGGACTATAACTTTTTTTTCCATGTTACTGTTTCAAATGACTGCACTATTTTCACTCGTATTACCAGACATGGCCTGAAAGAAGGAAAAGCCTATTTATCATATCTGAAACAGGAAATGCATTTGGAGCTGATGTTATAAATAAAAGTGTAAATATTTGCAAATCTAAAAGCGTAACTTTAAATTGTTTAATCTTTGTCCTTGGTAATAAATCTTCATGATGTTATAAAATTAATTCAAATTATGTGTTCACTTGCAACAAAGTTGGCAAGGAAAACTCTGAAATTATCTGTGCTACTTTAGTGTGATGTGATTTTCTGTTATGTAAAACAATTTTCCTATGAACTCATTTCTCCTTGCTAAACTCAGACTCATTACTGCCAAATAAATAATGACAATGCTATTACTGCAACAGGGATGGCAATACTGTTTTGGTCAGTGAGGAGGAGACAGAGAACACATCTCATATATTACTGTGTCCTGACCTCCACAAATGATTTGCCAGTTGAGATATGCATTAAGACATTTCATTCACACATTCTGCTCTTGCTTTACTCATGGATTATTCTGAGGCTTCATGTTCTATATGCTAAATCTTAGGGTCCTAAAATTCAAATTCATTCCTTAATTGGCTAAGGAAACTATTGCAAGGTGAAGACTTTGAGTTTTTTGTTGGTTTGTTTTGTGGATTTTTGTTTCTTTTCTTCCCTCCAGTGGCTATGGGTTCCACTATCCAGATGATTAACTTTTACCCCTCTCTTCCTCAAAAAATGCCAAAACCCAAACAGTCCAAGGTGAGGCAAATTTTTAAAATCTCTAAATAATAGATGCAGAAAAAAAGAAACTACATAACAAAAACAGGTTTTCATTTGGCTTTATGTTGCTCACATTTCCGCCTACTTGAATCTAGCATTAAGTCAAATCCATTCCTGCTTTCATCCCACTTACCTCCCTGTAAACACACCAGTCACAAACCCAGTTTTCTGCACTTGGCATCTACCGAAATAAACTCTGCTGCAAATACATTTCTGTTTTCTATTCATGCTGTCCAGTTGGTGCATAAAGAGGAACAAAATCAGGTCTATTTAGATAAAATACACAGTTTTGAGGGGTTTTTTTGCCAATTTTTTTTGTTCAGTATATATTTTGTTTAATTTTGCCTTTATTTATTAGCACGAGCAGAATTAGTTAAAAGCAGTTGTTACATAAAGCATGACTAATTTCATCCTACTTTCAAAAAGTATTTGACCTAGCAATAAATACAAAAAATTAATCCTACTTCTTAAAATACGTCCATTCAAACTCCAAGAAAATGCTTAACAAAATAACCATTAGTACTACATTTGCCACACTTAATTTTCCAGCACACACACAAACTTAGCTCCAGAGAGATTCCACTGAATTAATTTACTTACTTTAGGTGGTATATTGTAATGATAATAATGGAATCTATTAAAAAAGGACTACATGATTAGGCTCCATAAAATTGTGGGCAACAATCCATGACTAAGCTGCAAATTCAAAGGGGGAAGCAAAATGAATTTTTTTTCATTATTTGCCTATTTTAAACAGGTAAGATGTGCAGCACACATACTGATCAATGTATTTAAACATTTTCTTTCTAATACCGTGGCTAAAATTTTTTCCAACACAAAACCAACAGTAGGCAGCTTAGCTTAATAAAAAAAAGGTATTACAGATGAACAAACTGGAAAGTGACTGAGTATTTGGGTTCACAGAGTTACATTATCAGATGTTGGGAGGACCCAATTTGGCTCCAGTATGTGACATTGAAATGCAACTGGATCTAGAACTGTTCTTGTCCTCTTGACTGCTGAATTTTCTGACGATTGTTTAAAATGGCACGTGCTGAAATATTTAATTTTTCCCCCTCCCAAAATACATATAAACGAAATAAATATAATTTTTTCAAGAATCTCAGTATCACACAAAGCAGACATTGAGCTTTGAGTAATAAATTACTACAGGAATGTAAAGCAATTTGTTTGCATCCACTAAAATAGAATAAAATATATCCATGACACCAAATTGTAGTAATAAATTACTGAGCTCTGATAGTGGTGGGAAAAGCATTATCATATTAGATTTTGCAATTCAGATCTATTATAGGTGTCTTGTATTTATTTATTCAGCCATACAACATGTTATACTAAATAACATATTGGCTACATACACTCTGTAAAAGGCACGTGTCTGCCTGCATCAATACTATTTCCTTTACCAAGAGTATGGGGTGTTCACTATTGTCAAAAATATGATTCAGTGTAACTGTGCCCCCGGCACCCCCAAAATTCTGGCCAGTCACCATGACTATGCAAAAAAACTGGCTAATAATCCACCCACTGAGTGACTATTCCGGTGAAGTAGACTTGTGACTGCTGGGTCTGCCCTCTGTGCAGTCAAGTGAGCACCACCATAGATCTGACTGACCTGGGCTTTGTGCAGTCTGCTACTGACTTAAGACACCAGGTCTATAAATTTGTGTTCTCTGGGCCACCTGATGACAATAGCTAAAGTGGCCTCTTCAGCCCTGAGATGTGAGTGAGTGCACTTAATGCCTTCAACATTCCAGAAAGGAATTCACCTTTCCTCCTTGAAGTTCTCATTGCTTCCACCAGAAAGGCAGCAAAAACTCTTTAAAGTGTCCGACATGCCTGAACAGATAATCTCAGCTTCCCTTCAGCCTTCCCTACAAAACCAAATAGCAGGGAGAGATCAACATCAAGAATAAGGGAGTTTAAAGGGAACTCACTCACTCTTGCTCTCTCTGTGGCTGAGGGCAAAAAAACAATCCCCATCAAAAAATCGATCCTGACTTAAACCTAAATTCAAAGCATATGTGAGCCTGAAGAGGTACTCCACATTTATCAAGCATATTGCTAACGTGGGCAGCAGCTGCCATGAGCTGGATATGGAAGGAAAGATGAGTTCAGAGCAGTTTATGGTTAGACTAAATGTTAAGGCAAAATCATCAGATAAAACTGAAATCATTTATGTCCTACAGTAGGCTCATGTACACACAAAACCAGAATCAACACAATGTTCATTTTTTAATACAAATGAGTAAAAAAAACCAAAACCAAACCAAATTGCTCAAAATCAGGACACTGCCTCATTCAGCATCTGTTCAAGCCCATGTATAAATCAGCTGCAAGGACTCTGTATGCTAACGAAACCAGAAAGGCTAAACTAGATCTGGCAAAGTCATCAATTAATTAATTAATTATACCACAAATAATCAATCATCCCAGTTCTGTATAAAAAGCAAACAAACAAGAATCACAGTTGAACCAAGAAAAAAAAATCCACAGACAATTCATTCAGCAGTATCGCTTAATCTGCAATATAATTAAATATTGAGGTTTTCTGCAGTAGCCTCAGGTTAAAGAATTTTTTCTTTCATTAGGGAAACACTGCACAGCGATTTCTGAGAACTGTACACAGACCACTGGCAGCATTTATTCTGAATTATATGGTATTTTAGATATGAAAATAAAGTTTAGCATTACACCATTACAGGATAATAATATTGGAGCTTTTAAAGAAATAAAATTTGCATTTGTAGGCTTTCCTATATATTAGTTTCTCTATTCTTCGAGAGACACTAAGTCCTTGGGAAAATGAACTAGTTATTTTTGGTCCTACAGCAGCTCAAAGCAAACTACAGAAAGTTAAACAGTAAAAGCAAGTATAAATGTGCAAAGTATGCCACTAAAATTGATTATTGGAAAATTTTCTTCTCATTGGACACAAAATTTATTTTTAGTTCCAAAAGAAACTGAAATGAGCACTAACATGAATTTTCATCTTTCTCTCACCATGCTTTGCTGTATGTTGTCATCAAGAGACCATAAATTTAGAATAAAGAAACACGATGCAATTAGTTTCTCCTAGGTAGAAATGCTGTGATCCTTGAGTAATCTCTCCATAAATATTTCTGTCTTCAGAAGGGCTCTACAAGTCTAACACACACAAGTGTTGCTACTGCATTTCAGCATTTTTTCACTTTAAAAAAAAACCCTCCAACATGGGCCTGACCAACTGGTGCTCAACATTTAACATCTCATAGAGGGCAGGCAGCCTGCCCCTGCAGTTCATGCTCAAAATTCCAGCCAGCATAAAGAGCAAAGGACCAGGTCAATAACTTTAGTATACTCTCACAGCATTTTGCCTTGATTCTGTCAAAAACATCCTCTGGAAAGTAATTTAACATAACACATTAATTATTTTGCAGCACACTGCACTGATTTTAGAAGCACATCATGTACTACCTGCTTTGCGAATGAGCAAAGTACTTTAATATGGCAGCACATCCTTGTATTTAGCTTTTTGTTCATATATAATTCTGCTGTATAACTCTCCCTGCAAAACACAGCATGAAGATTCCCAGTAGGGACATTTATATCATGCTATAGAGATATAGAACAACATACAAATAATTGTGGAAGTCAGCCCACACACCATCACAGTATGACAAGAAACATCACATAGATTAGCAGGTTACCTACAGAAACTCCAACTAACATTTCTACCCAAGGTGAAGTGAATGCTCATCAACTACCATGCCACTGCAACTCTGTAAGGGACATTATATGGATATTGAAGCAGGTCTACGAAAAATGTCATTTTTTAAGTAGTTGTCGCCAACCAAAAAACCTCCCCAAAAAACCCAAAAACAAAACAAAGGGGAAGATGCAATCATAATTTTTACACAAGTAAGTCTCTAGTATTTCAGGAATTAAAAACCTTTTTTTTTTCCTGAGCTAATAGGACAGCCAGTTGGTTTGAAGTAGTCTTCTTCAGTAGTCTCTCCTAGTGCAATATCAGTAGCTTGTTTCTTTGGTTTATTTTTGTTGCTGTTGTTGCTAAGAAAAGAAACCTGCATTAGGTCTTTTTCCAAGGAAGAGCGAGATCCAAATCTGTGAGAAAAAGGTTTCATCTCCAGTTTATAATTCCACTTTTTATTTATCATGTAGATACCCATATAATTTTTTTTAAAAAATCCACCTTTTTCACTAAAATTTACAGTGCTTCCTAAACAGACATTGTATCTGTTCTTATGGAGTATTTAATTTCATACAGTGATACACATGTGATGCTTTTCAAAGTATCACTAATCTAGTAATCACTTGCCCGACTTTGCTACAGTTATTAAAGGACAGATGCCATCTTGATATTTGGTATATCTTCCTCAGAAAATAATTTCAATCATCTTCTCAAATATTACATTTTATGGTTGTACAGCTCTTCCATAAATGAAATTGCAGAATTACCATTCATTTTTTAATTTAAATTGTTTTGACGATGTTTGCAATATTTAATTTATATGCAAAACAATAAATTCTCCTAATTCTACCTCTTTCATTCCTTCCTTTGTGATTTTTTCTCTTTTAATACTATTTTGCCATCCCATTGCCACTAAAAAGCTCCATTGGGAAATTCATCAATATTATTTACAAAATTGTAAATAAATTTGGCAATAAGCACTGGTCTGCAAGTAAATATCTGTTAGAAAGAACAGTGAAGCAAATCACAGAACCATGGAATAGTTTGGGTTAGAAGGGACCTTAAAGATCATTAATTCCAATCCTCATCTTTGGGAATGCACACTTTGCAGTAGACCAGGTTGCTCAGATCGAGTCCTATGGTATGTTCTTAGAAAATAGGACCTAATAACAGAATTTAGTGATGTTCTAAAAATGCAATCACACACCAAAAAGAAAGGAAAAAAAAAAAGAGAAGCAAAACCCTTCAACATTATGAAGGTAAACCAGATGTAGTAACAGTTGAGACCTTTAAAGAACCAAACCACACCCTAAGCATTGTGCCCAAGGAATAGATAGCCAGAAGAGACAGACTGATGAGAGCAGAGGATATCTGAAGCCCTTGTGAAACCCTTGCACCAATGCAGTTCCAGCACCACAGAAGCAGAAGCTGCATTCCTCTATGAACCACCTATTTGAATGGTATGCTGTAGAGACTGAAATTCTTCCTGCTGCAGCATGGAAAGAAGATAGAGATTCTCACACACTTTGGACATTTGAGAGACACCTTGCATCCATGAAGCACACTGACTCTCATTACTTCTGGTTGGACAAAGGCAGCTGCACACTGTCTGTTGACCAGCTATAAATGAAAAGATACTCTTGAGACCACTACCACAAAGCAGACACCTCGATTTCATGTCCACCTTTCTTTAATTTTTTTCTTCCTTTTTATTTTTTTTCCATGATGACAAGAGAAAAGAAACACACATAGCAGTAGTGAGATAGTAATTCTCAATGTTGACTTTCAATGCTGGATGCACACTGCAAAAACTGAAGTTACCATGACAAAGGTAGGTGAGACTGCTAATCATTGTCTCTTATTGTTATTGACCTCCAGTCAGATACATAATCCTGTTCCACCTGCAGAACTAAACAGACACATGGGAACAAAGTGTACAAGCACAGAATTAGCAACTGAAATCACACTTGGGAAGCTGGCTGAAAAAAACCATTCCCTTCATTTGGAAAAGTAACTCAGCTACCATCCTATCAGCACATTTCTTGAAATACCTTCAGAGAGGATGTACACCTAGAACAATTAATAGGCTTTCAAGCACAATTGATGTACAAAGTTTTTGGGGATCCTCACCCTCTCCCTTTTCCACAACAGAAAAAAAAAATCAAGAAATCCTTGACTTGATCCAGCAGAGTCAGTACATCAAGATATTAAGATGCTAAAACCTGTAAGACTTTGCAAGTCAACTTAAGCTACTGCACTCTGCATTCAAAATTAACCCACAAAGCTTAAAAAGGCACCTTCTAGGTATAAGACACCATCTGCAACTACTGAGATCTTTGGTTACACATGCTAGTGTCAGATGAACCATAGGTAACTGAGGTTCAAAGCATGGATCCAGGCATCTAGAAGTGTACATTTCCTTCACACACATACAAGTTCATGTCTCAAATCCCTAGTTTCCTTAGCATAAGAAATCAGAACATGAAGAACCTCCTTTTTTAGTTAAAGGTGATGCTAAAGGTGAACTGGAATGAGTGACATTCATTGAAATGCCAATTTCAATACAGGGACAGGGCATCAGGCAGCAAGAGATCAGAAATTGCTCAAAGGCTAATGAAAAAGCTACACAGGCAACTGTTTAAAAATGGCTTTCATTTAGCCAGAAGAGACTGGAGACATGCATAAAGTCAAATTTAGTTAGAAAGCCAGATTATTAATGTACTAGCTGCTATCATTATGGTTTCTTGAGCAGATTTTCAAATGGCACAAGCAATTCTTTAAGAAACACAGAGATACAGAAAAGTAGAAATACATTGTGTGATTTCAAAGCACTGCAAAGTGTTTCTACAGACAATCTGCCAAATAGACAAGTTAAGAAGGCCAAAGTCAGCATCAGCATCTGTCTTCCAATTAGAGAGCCACAAATGACATATTGCTCAGTGACAAATGATGACTGCTGTCTTACATTAAGATGGTTGCTTTAGCAGATGTTTTCAAATTATCCCAAGACATGTCACAGGGAAAGGCAAAAGAGCTGGAAATATGCCCAGGGAGACTGGTGCACCAGCAACCTAAGGGAGCCATTTAAAAAGCCATTTGGTGTCCTCTCATGAGATCGTAGCTACAAAAACTGAGTACGAAAATGGAGAATGGAAATAGAAAATACGTTACATTCCTCAGTGAAAATTTTAAGTATCTGACTACAGGATCATCTAGAATAAAATGTGTTCATCTCAACTTCAAAAGAGACACAGTCTAGGTAGACAGTTCTTCAAAGAAGAAAAAGGGGGGGAAAAACCTCAGTGATTCCTCCAGAGTTGTTCCATATTGCTGCTTAGTAATGACAGAGTTAGGGCAAAAGAAAGGCTTTCTATGCTGAACATCTCTAAACAGTAACCCCAGTATCACATCTCACATGCTGACTGAAAATAATAAAATTGAGCCCTGTTCCCAGGTGAGAAGAAGTAGACTGCTTTTACTGCATGAAACATCTAAAACTCAAAAGAACAGCACAAATAATAGAGAAAAAGGAGATAACACGCTTTCATGTGATGAGGACTAATGAGTAAGGTTCTGTCAGCTATTACACAGAGTTAGAGACAGGTCTTCAAAACAATAATCTAATGGAGAAAACAAGCTGTTTCCCAAAATCCCACAGTAAAATCATATAGGTATAGAAGCACTTAAATACAATGCAAGCAGAAGGGAGGATTAGGGCAAGGAGAAACACAGAAGCTGTCCTCATCCAGCGTAGCATCGTTCTCACTCTGGAAGCAGGAGGCAACAGTAAAACACACCCCAGGAGGAAAAACAACCACAGAGAGGAAGGTGCCAATGAATGCTGCTACAAGTTAAGGAATGAGTAGGAGTCTGGTCTTGACCTATGGAGAGGGAGAAAATCCTCTCTCTCTCCCTCTCAATCTCTCTCTCGTTACCATGGAGATCCACTTTTCAGGTTCCTTTGGATGAGCTTTATGCACAAGTGCAAAATTTGGCATAAGAGGAGAACAAGTATTAATTACATGCCCCTGACAAAAATAGCTTTCTTAAATCTTGAGATATAATACAACAGAGGCAGTAAAAATTAAGTTTTTACAGAGATAAAGGGCTGAATAAACTATCTCACTTTAAAGTACCTTGAAATCTCATCTACTTAAAACGGCAATGCCAGTCTCAGGGCATTGCCTCTGTCTCTTACAATTTGGGTGAAAATTTTAATTACTGTATGGTATGAGATCAGGGTGAAAATGACAATGAAAGAAATTGCATCTATTCTTCCTCCCGTACTACTCTTCCTTGGTGTGGGACTACCTTCATTTATTACACTATCTCATGAATTATTTACGCAGTTCTTTTCGTATTTCCAGGTGGAAACGTCACTAGCCAGAGCTGCACTGAGATGCACCACCTTTACAGAAAGAACGTTGCAAGCCTTAACACAAACAGATTACATTGATATGCTTCCAAGAGTTAATCCCACAGGAGAGAGACAGAATGAGCTTTGAATTAAACTGTATGGGGTTCTGGTGAAGTAAAAGAAAACTTTAAATCAGAAGGAGATATATATATATATACATATATACAATGAAACACTACTGCACCCTTTAAAGCTCTTGATAAGCTCTCTAATAAACAGCATATTTTGCTCCCATATGTTTTAATAATTTCATACTGATTTAAGTAGTTACCTAATTTAAATATGCAATTTAGTTACCTAATTTATGTAGTTATCTGAAATAAGCAGTATCAGACAGACAAGTAAGCTGTAACAGAAGAAAACAAGGAACTGTGTTGTTTTCATTAACTATTCCTAGTTTTCATATAATCACTATCAGCAGAGATTTGATTTTCAAATATATAGCCTATTTATCTTTCAGTATGCACCCTTTAGACTTCCAGATCTTTTGGATCAGTGAACAGTGCTCAAACTCACAATGTCTTTTAAGGGAGGGAAAATACCTAAAGCATCATCACTGGACTCACACTGGAGTAGAAATTAGTGTTGCCTCTTTAAAGGTGCATTAACTCTGAAATGCAATCCAATACAACAAGCTGAGCATACACCATGCCTGCAAGCACACCTACCTTCTACTTGTAAGTAGGCTATAAGTTAAACAACTACTTTCTTTTTGTTTTCTTTTAATAACCAACTTCGTATACCGTCCTCTACAGTTCTCACGAATTTTGCTCCTCTTACTATTCTATTTTTTTTTTTTTTTGGCGGGGGGCGCTTTCTGTCTTTAATAGCATATTTAGGTACCACTAACAGGTATAGAAAACAACATGAATGAGATGTGATTAACCAAAAATCAATAATGTGTGACACCAAAGCGCTAAAATATTATTCTCTATATATATTCTCTCCGAGATCAAACTATCAGCTTCCTTCAGAAACAAGCACGGTGTAGCCGTTTCCTTGCCGGCATCGTGAGCCGGGTTTAGTAACAAGTAACAAGAAAGGGAGGGGGGGGGAAAAAAGCTGTAATTACATAACGGACCTTGCTAAATGCCTCGCTTCCCGGCGGAGGAGGAACCGGGGGACAGCAGCAGCCGGGGCCACCCCGCTCCGGCAGCCGCAGGGCGGGGAGTGGCGGAGCCGGTGCCGCTGCCCGGGGAGCGATGGGCACCACACGGCGGAGGGAGGCCTGCCCTTCCCGGGAAGCGCCTTTGCTTCCCTCCGCCCCGGGGGCTGCCCGGAGCTTCTGGCCGCTAAACAGCCCCACCTGAGCCGCGCTGGAGCCGGGGCCGCCCGCGGAGGGGGTGTCCCTGCCCGGGCAGTGCTGCCCAGCCCGACCGCCCCCTCCCTCCCCGCGGCGGGAGCTCCGCTGCCCGAGCGGCCGGAGAGCAGGCTCCGCGGCACCGCCTCCCTCCCGGCCCCTGCCGGCTCGCAGCGCGCTCCAGGCGCCGCGGGGATGGGAGCGTGGAGCGGGGTCCGTGCGAGTCCGGCGGGGCTGCGCCGGAGCTCTCGGTTCCTTGGGATCCCCGCACCACGCGGGTTTGCCGAGGGGGAGGCGAACATCCGCCTCGCTGTCCTTGTCCTGCCGGCGAGGGACACGGGACAAACTCGGCCGCACCAAGTGCCGACAACTATCCGGGAAGCCCGTGCGGGCTGCGGGGACCGGCGGGGCCGATGCCGCTCGCCCGCAGGCTCCCGGGGAAGGGGGCGCTCCCCGGGCTGAGGAGGATGGCAGTCCACGGCGGCTGGCAGAACCCCCGCGGATGGGGGATAGAGCCCCGCAACGCAAGGCCAGCTAGGAATTACTCATTTGAATGATGCAGCAAACGGGGAGGGGGGACACGACGCGGGGACGACGACGAGTCCTCCCGTTGCCACTCTCCAGCCCCGATTAATAAATAATGCCCAGGTTCCCTGCCAGGGAAGCGCTCTCGTCTTCCGCGCAGACAGCAATTAATAGCCAGCCTCCTCCCGCGAAACCCCGGCTAAGCGCTCCCGCACGCTCGCACCCGCGGTGCCAAGAGCGAGCAGCACAATAGCGGGAACCTCTCCACCTCGCAGCCCGGGGGAAGAGCGAGGAGCGGGGGCTGGGGAAGCCAAACCTCTCGCGGCAAAAGCCGATCCCCCGAGCCGCGGAGAGCCGGGGAGCGGGGCCGCGGCAGCCGCCGGCGCGGCGGGAGGGCAGGCAGGCTGCCCGGCGAGCCGAGGGCGTAGCGCGCAGCACGCCGCCGACACCATCGCCCTCCGTATCGTCAGCGAACAGCACGCCCGCATTTACCTTTTCCTGCCCGCCGTCCGTCAGTCAGGCGTTTGAGGGAGAGAAGGAGAAAGGGAAGGAAGAGAGAAGAAAGAGACAGGGAGATACACAGAAGGAGAGGCGGCTGCTAATCCCCGTAGTAGAAAGACTTCCAGCAGCAGCAGAAGCAGCAGCAGCATGCGTGTGTGCGTGCCCGGAGTGAAGCACAGCCCTCCTGGCGATGCACCGGCGCTGGCACCCAAGTGCTGTCATGTGCGTTTCTC
>JANRGV010000051.1:31004657-31019731 GCA_024734035.1 Alethe castanea | reverse complement strand
CTATACAATAACAAAACACTCTAACTGTTGAAAAAGTTAATTGTCTGATCTGGAAAAAAAAAGTAAAATAAAACTATTAAGGAGTCTACTTTTATTAATTATTGTCACCATTCATTAAGCTTACTATACAATAATAAAACAATTATATATAGCTCTTGTATATAAAATTCACAGAATGCCGAGAATCATGAAATCATTAAGAAACAGAAATCAGAGGGAAGATACACATAACAATAAAAAGCACACTAAGAGGGACTTATTATATATAGTGTTTTTATAAAGTGGGAAATTTAACTTTAGTCATATAGAAAAAAATACAGCAAAGCTATAAGGAAGAAGAGTGGGTCTGTCCTTTTAAAAGTAGTCACTGAATAAGAAACCTCCGGGTCACAGTGAACACAGTCTCATTTATGCTGCATGTGAGAAAACAGAATCAGACAAAAAAAAACCCCAGGGGAATAAAAGTTTTTCACAAAATAGAAATTAAGCCGAAAGAAATTGAGGCAGGTGCTTCCAGACAAAGAATATCCTCTCTTGACATCAGTCAGCCTTTTTCCAGTATTGTACTCAGATATCATCCTTCAGTTTTTAAACCAGAATCTTACAGATTGCATCGCAATCAAAGCCTAAGGATTTGTAAAGTGGTAGTTGAGCACCAACCCAAGAGTAGCTCAGTAGGAGTTTGCTTCTCTAGCCCACGCTGCTGTCTGGCAACAGGCACATGGGAAAAAATTTGTTAGTTCTTATATTCAAGACAATTAATCTTTTTTGACAGCTTCTGCAGCAGCTTTTGGAAGTTCTAACAAAATACTGCTTTAGTACTCAGATAGTGAGTGGTAGACAAGAAACTGCTATCAACGTTTATGCGTATTTTCAGTCTGAAATATTTTGAGACTCTTTCACACATGGATGAGCAGCTAAAGGTTTTCAGGACTAAAGATGAACCACACAAACTAAGACAACTAACTAATAGAGTAAGTGAAAATTATAAAGAGAAAGAAATGGTGGGCCTCCAAGGCAGTGAGGAAATAAATCAATGGATACGGAATATTAATTTCTGTAATTAGTTTGCCGCCCTGGAATCCAAAATTTTAGAAATAAATAGGTCACAAAACCCCCACAGAATTATGTTCTTTATAATGCATACTAATTCTAAGATGTCACAATGAAACACTTCAGAACATTCATATGAAAGAATGAATGAAGGAATGAATGAATTACTCCCTTCAGCTTTACATAATGATTTCCTCCATCTTCCTGTTCACCTTTCACAGTAAAGAATATATGTAAATTAAGTATGTGAATAGCAGCATCATACACTCTTCTCCCTGGCATCCAAACACCTTTATATAGAAATAGATAAGTGCTGTTAAATTTTGAAAAGGAATGCCCCCATCACTTCAAAAAACAACTCGTATTTCTTGACCTACTCTTCCATTTCAAATATTAGTTTCAAACTCTAGTCTAGTATCCACTAAGTTCATTCTGATGCAAGCTTCAATTTCTTCTGTCGCTACTGTGTTGTTATTCAGTGGTATCATCCTTGTAAGGGCACTCAAACTGCAGTTGCCACTGCTCGTAGGTGCTGTTGTACTTTTCTTAATCCAGATGTCCAGCTCCCGAGCTGCATAATGAAAAAATTATTAGTTGCTGACAAGGAATATAGAGTGCTGCAGCAGAACTGAAAAAAATTAGAAGTTACTGATGTGGAAAGAATAAATTTCTTTTCCATTAGTAGTAGATTGAAAAAGGATTGTACTCAGCGTGCACTAAAGACCATGAAACTAGTGCTGAGAAAATACTGCAATATCTGAACACATTTACCTTTCTTTAATCACCTGTTGAAATTGTTTTTGAGAATTATTTTCTTTAATGAAACCCAAAAAACCAAATCAATAATTTGAATTTTGTTACAATCCATAGCCAAATAATTTTCTTCCTTCTCTCCTTCTGGTTTGCTTTAAAACAATCAGAAACTGAGAGTCTTTCAACCTGACACCTTTGATGTTATAGCTGGACAATTCAGTAGTCTGTTTCCATCAATCTTTTACACTTCCTTCATATTTAATTTTGAAACTTGCTCCCATTTCCCTTTAATGATTACTGCTCATGTATCTGAGACTGCGTCACTAGCCATGTTGTGTCTTGTAGCATAAATAGTTCTCAACCACAGCAAAAACTCCCTTGAATTTTGAACAATGCATTGTCTTGATTAATTTGCCTATATTTTTACTTGTCTTTATGTAACTCCTTACAGAAAAACTAGAAATAAATCTGATACAAGTCCTTAACAAGTTTCTGTAAAGAAGCCTTAAAATATTTTTTACTAGCTGTCTTAAAATACTGAAAAAGTTAAATTACCAGTTATAACTGCAAGTTGATTTTTTTTTCAGTTGCTAATTGGGAGTAAAGGATTGCAAAGGTATACTTTATGCGATGTTTAATGCTACTGCCTCTGTGATTGCTCCTTTCCAGATACTGAAGCCCAGCCCAGTGTGCCTGCAACCACAGGGACCAGACTTTTCATTTAATGCCAATGGGTGCAGCTGATGCTTTCTCATTAAAAAGTTCAGGCTACAGCGGTGCTCAGTGTGAGATCAGACACACACAGAGGACAGTAAGTGATGCACTAAGCTACTGAGTGCTGCAGGCTGGGCACCCCTTTTATCAGGACCCACATACAACACTGCCAGGACATAAACACAGCACAGATGGCCAAATCCACTTCCTCCTTTCCAGCTGGTTATGGGTGAGGTTCATCTTGGGAAGGCACATGCCCACACTCCCTAGATCCATGAGCACATTTCAGATCTTCTGAACATCAGCAGGAGCAGTCTCTTTCCATTCAACACCCATGCCTGCACACTCCTCCAGTCTCCACCTGCCAGCTATCCCAGCTTGATATTTGCTAACAAATAGACACAAGCTCCTCACAGTCACAGGTTACCCAAAATACACCTACTCAAAGTTTGGTCCTCCTGCTCACCATCTAGTCCAGCCTCAGATTTGCTACCAAATTATACACGCACAAAATCCCATGCACAGGAGAAACAGGAGAAAACCTTGAACACTCCAGCCCTTCAAACTTCACACTCCATAGTCCCACACTGGTGGCTGACACTGAGGTGCACACCTGCTCTAGCTGAGCCGGACAAACCCAAGTGCACATTCACCCCAGTCTGATTCTACCTGCTGACCCCAAATCCACTTGTGTCTATCCCCAGAGCTTGCTCCCTGATTAGGTAGAGAGTTATTGTGCAGAGATCAGAAATAATTTCATTAAACAGGACAGTCCACAGTGACCAGCACAGGTCAGACACATAGAAACTAGCAGTGGTTTGTATATTATCAGCCCTTTTAATGTGTGCCCTCGGTCCTCCATCTCCGCTCTCCTTCTCTCTCCCCGGCCCCCTTCTTCTAAGGATTTCTTACATTTTACAAAGACCTGAATCCCTCTCACCTATCCCAAATCCTCATATTCCTTGTCTCCTTATCTATTACAAAGTCCAGGCCAGACCTCTCCACAGCTGGGTTTCTTAATGGTTGTCATTCTCACTCCTTTACTCCTCCAGGTCCCATTTCTGCAGCATGCTCAGGCACTCATTTGAAATTAACCTAGTGCGTATTTTAAAATAACCCGTGTTTTTGCAACTTGTTTGAGTTATTAACCCTTAACATTTCAGTCCCTCACAAGAGTAACTGGTTATCAGTCTGCAGTTTCTCACTTGCCCCATCAGAAGTCATTTCTCTACTTAGGCTAAAGGCAGCACCACCCCAAAATGACAATAGAAGCATGGAACATCTCAAGTTGGAAGGCACCCACTAAGATCATTGTGTCTATTTTCATTCCAAACCACCACAGAATTTCATGTCTGAGTCAGAAACATGATACATATGGTCAACGGTATGAATTTCAAGGATTTCCAGAAATGCCTATTTCAGAAAGTGACTTTGTTTCATTTTTAATAGAAGCCTGTATTGATAGAATCTGTTTTCTCAAAACTTCAGATTATTAGTATTAATAACCAAGAAGCCTCAATAAACATTACTTTGAGAAAGAACACAAGGTAATTCAAGTAGGGACAGAAAAAGCTGATGGTATTGGAAATCCATCTCTAAAATATTATCTGTATCCTAACATTTTTATGATAGGAAGCAGAAAGCAAAAGACTGTACATTGGATTTTTGGGGGGTTGGACATCCTGTGTTCCTTCCTCCCTTTGCCCCCTGGTTCCATTAAAGGATTGAATTCTGTTATAACAGATTTTTGTGTTAAAACCCTTAAGTTCTCTATTAACCCATTAATAAGTCAATTTCTTACTCTAAATCCACAAAAATTCATTCAAAATTAAGTCTGCATTTATCTCCTTATCAATGTTTTTTCAACTGTTCTGTCTTTTTTTTCTTTTTTTTTTTTTTTCCTTGGGAGGGGAATAGCAAAAGAATTCATTTTGCAATGCTTCATTTTCCCAGTGAAAAATTACCTTTCTAAAAGAGATTATATAATTTTTCTGACATTTCAGACATGCTTGCAAGTCACAGGATTGCCAAATAAATCTAACTTTGCAAATGTTAGTCAATAACTCAAATGTATGCTTCTGTTTTATCTTTTTTAGAAAAGGATTTTTCAGAGTACATGTTAAGCCTCATTGCTTATGTCAATTTTACAGCACTGTTACTTTATTGATTTTCATGAAATTTAATTTTGCAAAGCTGTAAAAGCAGCATCACATCTGTGGTATTTCAGCAGAAGGGAATCTACCATGAGCTTCCATATTGGCTACATGTGAATCACGAGAAGCCCCAGCGAAGAGAAAAACAAATACTCATCTTTGAGCAGAAAAAAATAAAAAAAGAATGGAGGTATGTTATTTCAGCTTTGTTATGGTCTTTCACTGCATTAGCACTCAGTTTGTTTAGTGTCAGAAGATCCACAAAGCAAATGTTCTTACTCCACAAAGGGAAGAAAACACTGAAGTACATTGGCCATTAAAAAAAACAAAACAAAAAACAACAACAAAAAAAAAACAACAAAAACAACAACATAAAAACCTCCCAGCAATTGGAATGTTAATAAACTGGTTGATTTGAGTACTAGCTGCAATATATAATTGTATTCAGTTTATCATTAAGGGATTTTCAAGACTGTAAATCTTCACATATGTAAGTGGTTGGAAAAAAAGGGTGCACAATGGGTATATTTTTTTCCTTAATTTCAAGAGTAGAGTCAAGGATATAGTGCAGAATGCAGGCTGTAATGGGTCAAAAGTCTTCCTACAAAAAGCAAACTAAAAGTTTCATTGATTACAGTGTCTCTAGCTTTCTTTGAAACAATTTTCAAGGAGATATGAAGAGAATAAATAACAAAGCTGTGAAATACTAAATTTTAACTTTTGTTTGTTTATCTGCTTTTTCTTACTATGCAGCCTGCAGACAGGTTCCTCCAAAATATGGCACACTAAATAATGAATACTCATGACATATAAATCTGTCTTTTTATAAAAAAAGGATTTACCAGTGACCACAGTGTATCTAACCTTGGCACCAATTTGATGTTGCACTTCTGTATGGCATCTGAGTTCATACAGGATTCATTACCAAACAAAGACACTACATTGCAAGTAAGACTCCCTCATGAGTAATAAATATTTTTTAGATAAGCAAATCATGTTCAAGCCATCAACAGGTATATTTCAGGATTTTAATCCTGAACATCAATGCTCTAATAGTGTAGCTAATAATAAATAAAAGCAGTATTTATTAATTAAATCTTGGCCACTTTAGAGGAAGAGCAGAGCATTAAATCTAGTATTATTTGAACATTCACAGCAAAATAAAAGAAGTACTAGATCTTGGAATTGATTTGATTTCAGAATAAATTTTAAAAAAAATTTGGATTACATATATAAGATTTAAATAAGGCCTAATTACTAAACACAATATACAGCTAGGTGGTTATATTATTAGTCTCAATTTTTAATCTCTTTTCTTTACATTTCCTCATCTATTTTACTAGTGAATAGCCTAAAGTAGCATTGTAATCCTCGGGTTTTTGGTATTTAGGTTCTGACACCCCAATAAGCATTGACAATTTAAAGAAATTAAATTTAGCAAATACAAAATGAATGATTTTTAATACAGGCAACGTGAGCAATACAATACATGAAATCACCAGCAATACATTACCTATCTTTTACCATCACTGAAACATGGAGGGAGGAGTGGAGGGCACCCAGAAATAAAGCCAATTAATGGTTCCATCAAGTAAATAACCCTAGAGAGTAAATGACTACAAGTTTCAATTAATTTACTATCTCTTGGGCTTACATGATTGAAATATCATTGAATTTGTCAGGATAGTATTTGATTCCCAAAGTGAACAGAATATAAATTTATGTAAGGGGCATAGGACATATATATATTAAAAAGTGCTGCATTGTGTTCCAAATTCAATCTCTTCTACCAAGTTTCTCTGTGGTTCCACTCAAATGCTTCATTGATTTTCACATACCTGGTGTGGAAATGGGAAGGTTTTTTGTAATTGCACAGAATTTTGGAGGCAGATGAGAAAAATAACAACTAGGCAAGATATTTAAAAGTAACTTGTCTTGGTTTGAAGGACAGGTGTCTGCCAATAAAGGCAGATGCTTCTCTTTGAAATGGAGAATGTAAACCCCCTCCCTCCAAATTATTATAAATTTGAAATTAAGGAGCTCTCAGGCAAAGATATGGGAATTAGGAATAACAATTTTTTACTAGGAAAATTAAAATAGAAGTACAGTATTACAAAGAACAATCCCAACACTGACAGAATCAGAATACAACCTGACACCCTGTCAGTCAGGGTGTTGGTAGCAGTCTGATTAAATGGTGGTTACAGTCCTCCTGCAGTGGCAGCTGTGGTTCAGCTGAAGCAGTGCTCCTGTAGAAGGGTGCAGTTTTCCTCTGAAGGTTCAAGGATGATGTGGTCAGGTCTGGTTTTCCTCTGGAATTCAGTGGAAAGAGGTACCTTGTTGTTCAAAATCTCGATTTTTTTATCTGGGTAGGAAAGGCTTGGCTCTTCCCCCTGGCTGGAGAATCTCCCAATGGGATGATGTAATTTTATCAGTCATACAGTGGGACTCAATGGCCCAGCAGCAGATGGTATCTTCCTGGAGGGCGGATGGGGTGTGGAAAAGATAGAGATGATGGCTCCACCTGGTTTCAAAGATGGCCCATTAGCAGACAATATGTGCCACGGAGATAAGGGTCACTGTCCCACCCAGTTTCAACAGATGGTGATAGAATATACATTTCTGGCCACATCCTGTATTGCAACCCAAGACATGAGGTAAAATAGATCAAACTCTAATTTTCCAAGTTGCACTTTCAAAAATGTTTTTCTTACACATTTTTCAAGCAGAACTTCCCCCAGATATGTGATATTATTATTATTATTAGTAATGTATTTCAACACAATCACCAAGTCACCCTTTAACCTTCTCTGTAGTGAGTTGAATAAGCTACTAAGCTTGAAAGAAAAGACAAGAAGTTTGAACTTGATTTTTAAATGTCTGTTTTGATGTACTTTTGCCTATTTCCAGTAACATTCAATATACATAACTTGTACAATTATTTAAATTTATTCTTTAGTTATGATGACTTTGGTAGGATGGTATGAAAATCAACCAAGATTATAATTTGTATCACTTGTTTTAATCAAGAATTTCTACAGATACTAGACAGGTAAGAATAAAACTATATCAATTTCCCTCTCACATGATGTGTTTTAAGTGTTGAAACATTTTCTCTATGATTTTTGTATTCTTAATACCATATATTTATATCTAGAGAATCAGTAAGGGTTCCAGTAGAGATAAAAAGCCTAAAATACTTAGATGTAATAATGACCTCCTAGTGACAAAGACCTCTTTGTCTAAATAGGAAAATTAGACAAATTTTGGGAAGGGAGTGGTGGAATGCCCATTTTTGTCTTCATTTTCAGCTGGGGACAAAAAAACCCACCACTTCCTAGAGTGACAATAATTATTTGACTAAGATCGTGAAGGTAGTATCTCAAAGTCCCCTTGGTATTGTCTTTGTGCAAAACCAGTCTATCCCTTTCACTGAAATCGCAAAGTTAAAAAATAAAGAAAAAAATCTGTGTACATTTAGAGGTACTTTAATGAAGAAGGGAAAAAATTATAGCCTAGTCAGTTCTCATCCTATGTATTTGTAACAATTTAAACAGACCCTGATTGAAAATAAAAAAGCTACCTGCTTACAGATAAAGGGATTAAAACAGAAAAATCTCTTCATTGGTCCTCAGTAAAATTAATGATAATAAGGATCTTACGGAAGAAAATTTAATGTAAGATTTTTATCAGAGGTAAAAGGCAGCACTTTAGCAAATAAGAATTCCAGACTGGTAACAGAGAACTGATTTATCACATATTACTATTACATCATGAAGGCATTATTAATAACAATAATGCTATAATGCAACAAGACAAGCATAAGCTATGAATAAGAATCATATTATGTTCCAATAATTTGGGAAGGTAGAAGAAGTTATTCAATAGACAATAGGAAAATTCTATATCACAGTGTAGAGGATTTGAGGGCAGAGATTCACAGACAGAAATGACTGATTGTAAAGAAACAAAGGCCAGGAGGATTGTGATATTTTCTTTTTGATAAAAAAGATTAAGCTGTTCATTTTTCAAAGAAACTGGAAGAACAATTTTACATCGCTAAGAGATATTAGTGGGAAAATTTTAAAAATCTTTATGATAAATGGCTCAGATAATTGAGTGTATGTTATCTATTTCAGTCAAGCACCTTTAATGCTACTCTATAGCCCTTGCAAGAGAAAATCAGCATGTGATTTCTCTTAGAAGCCCATGGAAACTTTGTCAGGCACTCATCTCAACAGAAGATTAAACACATTTGCTATAAAACTTAAATTATCATGGAGTATTAGTGCCTATGAGTATTACTTAGTTGTTCATTTTGCTTATGCTAGATTAGAAACAAAATCAATACCCTTCCCTCTTAACCATTTCCTCTCTATTAAAAAAACAAGTTATATGATATTGCCAGAAATGCAAGGTGGAAATCCAGTGTCCAGTGAAGATGATAGAACATGTCATAGTGCTCAGATCTTATTCTGAACAATTCCAGTGGCTACATGTAATACAGGGCCTGGTTGCAGACAGATATTACAGTCTCACTAATTAGTTAAAGCAAAATACACAGGTAGATTTGTGTTTCATGTTGTGCTTCCATTGCACAAGATGAATGGTGATGAACCACTGCAAAAGGCTGCTGGGAAAGACTAATGCTCTTTGCAGCATCTGCTGAAATTGGAGTTGACTTTGACCACTACATTTCTGTGAGAAGGTAGAAACAAACAGAAACCTAAGAAACTTTAGTGGGAGATCTTTGAGACCTGTGTTAGAGCACCCCATTTCAAGAAAACTGTTGTGTGTAATATTTCAGCTCCAACACTCTGTTACAGTACGTCATAGCATATCTTGCATGTCAATTGTTTTCTCCTTTGGGAAGCAGAGCAAAAAAGGAAATGTTTGGTGTGCCATTTGTTTAATGTTGTTCATATTTCAACCATCTGACCAGTCCATGTATGTGCCAGAAGAGATCACTCCTTTCCAATGTGTGTTTGACTGTGTTTTAAAAAGTCTCCCCACCCTTTCTTTAGCAAAGATGTTTCTTGAAATAAATGTCATACCTCTAGATTTTATGCCCATTTATTGGGCCTCTGAATACATATCAGTAAGGCAATCTTCTTCCACTGGAATGTGTATCACCTTACTAAACTAACAACTGAAATATGATTAATCACTTTTCCCTTGAGGTCATTTATTATGAATGGTTCATGTAGTAACTATATAGAGCATCTTTCTAGGGTGGTGTGATAAAGTGAATGCTTTTACAAATTGGATTCTTGCTTGGCTGGTGCCTATTCCTATTACCTGTGTGAAACTGCTTGGCTGACTCTTGCAGACTACTATTTTGAGAAACTGCTCTAATATCTTAAAAAAAAAAACAAAACCAAAACCCTACCAATAACCAAAACCCACCAAAAGAACCAAACCAAACCAACCAACCAATCAAACAAAAAAATCCCTACCCTCCCCCAAAAAACAAACTCAAAACAAAACCAATGAAACAAAAAGCCCCACTCCAAAATCCTCAGCAACCAAAAGTTTCTGTACTATCTGCCAGTCTCAAAACAACCTCCCAATCCACTACAGTTTATTTTTGCAAAATAAAAGATGACCTAAACAAAAAAATAATGCAACGTAGTGTCAGTAAAAGTTTTAGTTTTTTGGAGTGCTCTTTAAAAATATTTTCTAATACAGAACACTTTAACATGAAGCATGACTGTCGAAGGAAAATATTTTCTTTTATGGACAAACAAGAAGATGAAATTACGCTTCTGTCCCCAAGACATCGCAATAGTAAAGAAACATACATGCCTGCAAATCCTGTTTATTTAAACCAAATTTCATCCAACTACTAAGAAGCTGTCTTCGCATCTGATGGATGTGATGTGTCCATTGTGATAAGATAAATCTTGAGAATCAGTACATTCAACATTTTTATTTTTTGTATTTTTTCTTGCAACCCTTTTCTATTTTTGAATCACTATCTTCTTAACTTTTATTTTTGTTGTTGGAATAAATTATCTTAGTCATAAAACCCCTGAATGGCTTATTCAGATGTGCGAAAGGAGACTTCCATACAACCAACTGGGACTAGTGCACCAAGGTGGACTGTAGCAAAGTAGTAAAATGAAAACTTTTGGGAAAGTTTTTTTATAAATAGTCTCTCCATGGTCACATTGCTGTAACTGTTTAAAATGTTTTCTCAGACTATCACAATCTTTATTTTCGAGGCAGTGACAAAAACACAAATTCCAGTGCCTGTGGCCTTCATTTTGAAATAATTCAGTTTTTGACTGAGAGGAATGAAAATAAAAATCAGTGGTGGGGAGAAAAGTGTGAAAAACATTAAAACTATGCTTCTAAAAACCACTTACATTTGTACTCCCCCCAAAAAAGTTTTCGTATAAACAAGTTAGTTTCTCCTGCTATTTTAACTGTAAACCTGAAATGCTGCTGTATTGTATTAACTGGAGTAAATTTAGAGCATAATATATGTCCTTTTAGTTTGTCATGATCTTACATAGATTTTATTTACATTTCTTAAAAAACATCCTTACAACAGCACATAAAGCTCTTTAGTAATAGCAAACAGAAACATTCATGCGCCTAATGTTAAAATAGAGCAAAGGTGTGTGTCGACTATCACATCACATCACATCATATTTTGTATTTAAAAACCTGATTTAGTCTCTTCCTTTGAAATGGAACGTCCTATTAAGGTGGATGCCCAGACTTGCTGAGCCGAAGGCTCTTTAAGTCACTCTGAGGAGCTGGCTTGCTGTGAGTGGCAGTGGTGCAAATACAGGTTTATGTTGAATTAGCACAAAAGCAAAGTCAGTCTGTGCAGAGCAGTGGTACCTCTAATAATTACCCAATGTGACAGGAAATAAGTACACTCTAAAAGTATTTGTCATGAAACTCAGAAATATGTTAAAAGTTTACTCAGTGTGAAAAAAAAGAAGGATTAAAAAATACCCCACTGGTTTCAGATCCCACTAGAAGTCTAAAATAGATGAGGCTTCCCCTCAACACAGATTTTCATTTTTTCCCAAGAACCCACATCAAACAAGTTGAAAAATGCAGGCTTCCAAGACCCGATATGAACTTAAGTAGGTTGGTTAGGGCTGCTTTGCAATGCAAAATCAAGCTTCCTCCTGGGTATTTGGCATGTTTTCTTGCAAAAAGGATCTTTTCAGTTAGAAATCTCTAAATAAATCTCTGTCCCTTGAAAATTCTTCTGCATAAATATCTTTGTAGTTAATTTACCACCCCTACTTTTTTAGCCTGGTTGTATCAGTATTTCTACAGAAAGAGTAACATGTGAGGTCCAAAATGGATGAATTTTCTCTGGTTTTTTACAATGCCTTGGGATAAATATTGAAACATGTCATATATGAAGATATATCATTACTGAAAAAATTAACCTGTGCCAAAAAGTGGATGCAGTGTCACAAGTACAAATTATAGAGGAATAATTGCTTCCCTGGATCTTCTGGATCTGCTCCTGCTCTTGAAACCCATGATGCTGCTGTTCTTTGCTAGCTCATGCCCCAAGACTCAACTCTCCCACATGCAGGACTTTGCATTTGTCAAGATCATATGGGTTGTGGTCAAAGCTCTACTGTATGTGGTACAGTTTTTCCTTTATTGACTTAAATTTGATTTTTTTCACAGTTAAATCTGCTGAAGCAGAATATATAGTGCAGCCTTATCTCATTGCTTTTAATGATTAGATTTTTAAGTAGAAGACATGGGAAGCAAGAAATTGTAGGGCAAAATAAACAACATTTAGTGGCAGAAAAGAATGAAAATATTAGAGGAGAAATAAAGAAGTAATACAATAAACTCTTGTGAGAAAATTCTTGGAGGAGTGTCAGATTTCTGGAAATCAATGCACCATTATACGAAGATTATTCATTGGTTATTTAATTGCTGCAATATTGCCCAGGATCTTTATATTATTGTGCTTATTTAGTTCTTGGGAAACCTGAGAAACCCAGAGGCTTTTTATTTAAAACAAGGTCTTATTTATGAGACATATTCCAATTATTCCATATTCTATGCTATAAGAGATGCATTTTATCAACTGCTTGGGTGAGCTGTATTTTACTCATCCTGCATGTAGTACCACACGTTCCATCAAGGTGTCCTCAGGCATGTTTTTAATGCCAGCTCTACCTGCAGTATGGAAGCAAAAACAACTATTAAACCTAAAAACTTAGCATAAGAAAAATCAGGAAACTTACTGGATTACTCTAGACTTACTTTCAATGGCATGATAGGTATACTGTACATTAAGATTAGGAAAAGATCCTGTGCACAAATAATCACAAATAAGTTGCCTGTTTTGATAAAATCCGTTAGTCATTTTTATTGCCTTTCTGCAAGCACTCATGGAAGTAAAACAGGTTTTTTGAAACACTTATAGAAAGCTCACGCAAAAGTTCAAATAGAGTTGATGCAAGCAGAACTGTAGGTAAAAGTCAGAAAATGTTCTTAATTTTTTTTTTCTTAAAGCCAAATGCTTTCAGGAATTTGAGTATTTTGTTTTACTTTGATCTCTCTGTATTCCCTTTTTTTTCCCCCTCCTTAGTCTCCCAGCAGGAATTCCTTTGGATTCCATTTTGCAGCATCTGTGCAAACACCACAGAACCTGGTACTTGAACACCTCCTCATTCCTGGAACTGTATAAGGCTGGGTTGGACAGCTCTTTGAGCAACCTGGACTAGTGAAAGGAATCCCTGCCCATGTCAGGTGGATTGGGACTGTCTTATATTTAAAACTCTTTCCAACCCAAACCTTTCTGTGGTTTTGTGATTCTCTGATCACAAATATTAGACAATTTACATGTAGAAACAAAGGGACAAAACAAATGAACAGTACAAAAATGTGTTTTAATTCAGAGACTGGCTGCTTTACTTCCATTTGATGCTTTCACATAAATTCCTCACTTCACATGCTTTTCCTCCACTTGGACTACCAACTTCCTCTCCCTCTGATTCAATTTTCCATTTGTAAAAGGAGTATAATAACATTTCTCTATCTCTAGAGGGGCTTGTGCATCTAATGCAATATTACAGGGCATTTTCAGATACTCCAGCAGCAACGAATAATACAAACAGGAGTGTGATGGAGACTGCTTCATCTTGAGAATTTAAGTGTGCACCTCTTTGCTTGTGTTTTCCTAGGGACATGTGGTTTCTTTAGATATGATCATAAAACCGCTGATAATACAGGATTTAAGAGCATTCAGTGGGAGAATTATAAAATGACAGACAAAAAAAGGGCTGTGGCTCGCTCCCCATGAAACCTTCTTTATACATAGCAGTAGTTTGCTTTTTACTTTGCTTCTAGTGGAGCATCACAAGTTATTTCTTCACCTTCCGATAAGATGAAAAAAATATTCCTTTGGAATTAACTGGAGGCTAATTCACTTCTGAATTATCTATACTGTACATGGACTTCCACTAAGAGATTTTTATTCAGCTGATGATTGCCTGTATCTTGTCTTTATTCTCAGGGATAAAAAGATCTGAAGTTTCTCTGAACACTTTGCTGTTGCCAAGGTGATAAAACACCAGCTCAGAGATTAATGGTTTGTTTCTTGGTGCATGTGTTTGAGAGAGGGTCTGAGTGTATATGCACACAGACATGGGATTTTTAGTCAACAGACTTCACACACATTCAGTTTTACAAGAAAAAATGTTATTCTAGATGATCTTTAAGGCCACTTCCTAACCAAACCATTCTATAATTCTGTCATGACATCTAAAAATTTTAGGCAGATTGTGGCAGATTGACCCCAGATCTGAGTGAAGCAAATAAATGCAAACTAACTTTGGAGTTAAAGACAGCAGAATCTGAAGGTAAACAATGTAACTCATATTTTATGAAGATCTAAAATTTCATTTTTAGATTCTTCTATTTCAGTACCACAAGATGTCAGTGCAGTTTAAGCAACAGCAGAGCACTTTCAGAATGTGAACTGCAATGAAAATGGGCAGCAGAAAAGAAAGAGAATATCTACGGTTAATTATAAGGCCTGTTCTCAGAGAAATACATCTACAGTGTCTCCATGGCCTTTTACTTTTTTTCCACTTAGTTTTGGGTCATGCTCTGTATAATTATGATTATAATGAACATAAATATAAAAATTCCAAATAGGAGCAACTTTATATCCCCATCTGCATTTTACTTTTCTTCCAATTCAACAGTTAATGAAAAAGCCACACCTAAATACATTTTATTGCTCAATAGAGCAGCATTTTCTTTTCCGCATGTTGAATTTTGATGATACTTTCCTAAGTTTTGCTCAGACTTTGTGAAGAAAAGGAAGAGGAAGAGGAAGAGGAAGAGGAAGAGGAAGAGGAAGAGGAAGAGGAAGAGGAAGAGGAAGAGGAAGAGGAA
>JANRGV010000051.1:30937282-30962893 GCA_024734035.1 Alethe castanea | reverse complement strand
TGTAATACTGTATTTCTATTTTAATTTTCCTAGTAAAGAATTGTTATTCCTAATTCCCTTATCTTTGCCTGAGAGCCCCTTAATTTCAAAATTATAACAATAATTTGGAGGAGAGGGGTTGACATTCTCCATTTCAAAGAGAAGCTTCTGCCTTTATTGGCAGACACCTGCCCTTCAAACAAGGACATACATCTTTTAATATAGAGTTAATTGTATGTTTTCATCTGTTGGACATACAACTTAACCTTCATAGATTGCTTTTCTCCCTGTCTAAGTCTTTTCATTCTGTCCCAGTCTTCATAGGACTTGCTGTCTGTTGGGGTCTTTACCACCAAAATTAATAAAAACTTGTTCACATTGTCTCTATGAATGTGAAATAATGAGCAAGATTACAGCCTGCATAGCAAGATAAAATTTTTTTTAGTAGGACCCAACTCATTTATGGTGGATGTCTCATATCTTGACTTGATTAAATGCTTTTCAAAAAGAACAATGATTTCCTATTGATTCACTGTTTGCGAACATAATTATAGTAGTAAATAGGAAGAATCTGATGCCAAAGAAATGGTTCTGATAACTCTGAGGAACGATATATAAGATGAACTATCTGCATTGTTAAAAGTAGAGATGCGTATCAGAGTTCTCATTTCAGTAAGGTTAACATTAACAGACTACAGCAAATGCAGCCTTATTTGGCCAAACAGACAAGTGAATATAATTCTGGACTTTCATACTGAGTTTCAGTCTGTCACAGATATCTTTTATGAATCGAGATCATCTTTGATAGCACCTTATCTGACATCTAAATCTTTGCTGTTGCTGTTATCCTCAAGGTTAAATAATGTCTTCCACCTGCCCTATCTCTTTTGATACTTGTTCATCTTCAGTCTTCTCTGTTTTTTAAACCTTCTTGTTGTGCAGAAAATTGTGTAGCTGATGAGGTCTGGTGTGTGTCATCATCTGTCAGCACATGGCAGAAACAGTCAAGAATGGCAGACTCCAGAGCAAGTAGCATAATATAGTTTTAGCACACAACTTTGAATTACTTTGAAAAATCTATTTGAGAAAGTCAGCCACAGTATGACTTCCAGATAGTTTTGAAATATTAAAGCATTCTGACACTCTGTTATATAAACAGGGTCCTCTGTCAGTGGCATTTAACAAACATTAAGAGGCAGCTTATTCCCTGGAATGATGGCAAGGAAGGGTCATTTGGACCAAAATATCAAAACAGGTCTCATTCATCCAGGATTATAATTGCATGCTTGTAGTCTTTTCTTATAATCTCTCAAGCACAGAGGGTGTCAGAAAAAATAATTGAAATCTGTAGAAGCACAATGCTGAACAGAATAATACTGGTATAAAACCATCTAATAAAGGGGAGAGTCAGATCCATTCAAGGAGGCTTTGAACATTTTTAGCAGTGAAAACTCAGTACTCTCCAAGGACAGAAATAATCATCAGAAATAGCAGAGGTCTTGAGAAATGTTTACTTGTTGTATGCATTTCATGTGAGCTTGTGCAATTATATGTTATAATATAAGGAGAGGTCTCTGCCCTGAGGTCTGTGCCATCTGCTTTTGCTGCGTCTGCTCATGGAAATATCTCAACTGTCTCCTCCAGCAGCCATTGCCAGGGAAAAGTGTATACAGGCTGACCTTCAGCTGTGCTCCACTCATTATTTCCTCTCCCATTTTTATCCCTGTCATTTGCTGAAGTACCAGATATCATCTGGATGCTTCAGGCAGATTGCAGTCAAAGAGGTTAGGTGAAAATACTGGCAATATCACTGCTCAGAATTGTCATTTTCCATATTTTGGATGAAATATTGAAAGATGAATTACTTTGATTTGAAAATATTCCAGTGTTGTTTACAAAACAGGGTCTCAGTATAGGTGATGCAGTACATGGCACCTCTTGTGGGTTCCAAATATTGGATCCCTTTCCCTTCTGAGAGTCTAAGAATGGTTTTCTTTAGGTAAGTGGTCAAATTCAGAGACAATTAGGGTGAGCAGTCACCATATATTTTTTATTTGATATGAACTATTTGAATTTATTGTAATACTCCTGGAGTGAAGGGCTGGAACTCCAGATTTGCCAGAGTCCAATAAATTATGTCCACGATCTTTTAGAAATTGCACCCATAGGAGGTATAATGTTTAATATCACATTTATTTATTTCAAGGTAGTTATTGTGACAAAGGATTTCTGATTTAACAAGAATGATAAAAATTTTGTTTCATAACATAATGTATATTCCTATTAAAATTTCACACAGATCACTAAAAATTTGACAGCTAGTACATATGGATTTTTTAAAGGCTTTTTAATGGGAAGTATAATCAAGATAAAACCTTGATGTATTAATTTTTTTAAATTATTTTTTTATAAATAAATTTCTATTCAGTTGCAACTTCCTATGACCAAGTGACTATGATATGACCAAACTAAATACATGAGATTTCACAATGATTTTCCTGTAGAGCTTTAATAATTGATAAGAATAATTTATAAGAGCTTAAAGTCCATTGTTACAACTATGCTAAGTATAAGTAAAATAGCAATTGTTTTTAGATATTTTCTTCAAATATTTTTATTCTTTTTACTAATTGAAAGATAAAGATTTAAAGCTTATCTGTTTACTTTAAGAGATGAAAGAGATTATGTGTAAAATGCCACCAGTAACAGCTTGGCCTGTGATCCTGCAATGTCTTTAAATGTAAGATTTCTAATACTGTAGGGAAATTAGTTAAAAAGAAAACCTCAGTAAAAGGAGACGAAAACCTATGCTGCATGTCTTTATCCTTAATACATTTGCTGCTTCAGAGAGTATCTTCTGGGGACCTGCTGACAGATTTTATGTGAGATAATTGCAGATCAGAAAGCATTATGCTGTTAATTTCAGCACAGGGATTTTCTGTTTATTGATGCAGCTGGTAACACAGTCATAATAAAAGGTTATATGAAATTTTTCACTTTACCTTTCTATTTTATAGAATCATAGAATCATAAATGCCTGGGTTGGAAGGGGCCTTAAAAATCATCTGGTTCCAACCTTCCTGCTAAGGGTGGTGATGCCACTCACTATTTCAGTTATTATTTATTTTTTTCAAATGCTGTTTGCTTGAATTTCTTCACTCTGGGCATCTACTATGAACTTTTTATCTGCAGATATCTCTGTTTATCAGGTTCATTAAAAATCTGATGTAGTTAATGATATATGTGGTATATGTCCCAATTATATCTCAATTTGTTATGGTTCTTTCCATATGTAAAGAATATAGAATATACAAGGCATAGATAGAGAAAGCATGCAAGGAAAGACCTATTTTAGGCTGCAGCATGGGATTTGCCAATCTTTTGCTTATATCCTATGTCCTGGCTTTAGTATGGCAACGTGGAAAAGCAATCAAGTCACTATGCGTATAGAAGATCTAGAATTGAAGCCAAACATGTGTCCCACATATGTGGTCAGGATTGGGATAGGATGGCTGACTAAAAGTTATAATTGTGATTTATGGAAGTTGTAATCACTGAAAACTGTGACTGAAGTTAATGGGATTGCTGCCATTAATGCATAGTGCTCTGAACAGAATGGAATATTCTAAACCCAACCAAAACACAGATAAGGAGTTTCTAAATTGTCTATTTTGATTTTGTGCATTCTTGTTGTTGTTGTTTGGTTGCTTGTGGGTTTTTGTTTTTTTTTTTGTTTGGGGTCTTTTATGGACCACCACTCAGGATGAGCTGGGGAAATATTTTCATTACTGTTCACATTGCTTTCTGCAGCTGCAGTAGTGAACACTGCTGGGAAAGAAATTGCTGTCCACTAAGCCACTTTGAATAATGTGAAATAAGCAAGCTGAATGACATTTTGAGCTTTTGCTTTGCTGTTTCTGAAGTACAGCTATTTTTCCAACATGTCTGGAATGATTAGGAATGGGGTTGTGGAAAGAATAATGTAATTCTTTAGTTTCTGAGAAACTGATTTTACTGATCCTTTGCATCACACTTTACAACACATTCAGTGGAACTACAGAATGTCAAAGTGAAAATCCTAAAACACTACTAAAATTTCTTTGATAAGTCCTTTGTCAGGAAAATGTTAATGCTACATAGGAAATCAAATTCTTCTTAAAATATTACACTCCTTATTACAACCGAATACAGTCCAGATAAGTGAAGATTTCCAGGAAACTCTAGACGATATTCATAACCAGATGTTTTTTGCTTTACTTCTCATTTGCTCCCAGAACATGACCAAAAGTTTGCTGGTGTCAGGAAAATCTTAACTCTGCTATGATAGAAACATAGGGAAAAATATGCAAAACATTTGCAATATTTTTTTCATATTCAGCTATGCATTTGTAACTGCTATGAGAATAGGTGACCAAAAATATTCTTGAATCTATAATCCATGGGCTTCATACTTTGTTTTTATTTTGAGGCTCAATGGAAGGAAATGAAGACTGCATCCTGCATCTACAAGATGACCTAATCAAGGTTAGATGAAGAAAACTGTCAATATACAGGATAAAAATGGTCATGCAGGTTCATTCGGTGAACATGCAGGCCAGTACTTGAAGGAAAAGTGTGTGTGCACTGAGTACTTCCTGTCTGTGCATGAAACATTTGTGATAAAATATATTGATGTAGTACCAATGAACTCTGTTGAATCAATCTCATTTCTTTTCTGAATTAGAATAAGCCCATGTTAAGGTGATAAAGCTATTCTTTTGAGTTTGTGATTTTGAAGAGCAATGGAGGAGTTTCACTTTTCCTGAACCTCTACAGATTTAAGTTCACCAAATGCTAACATCTCCAAATGTCTTTTAATCAGTTGAGAAAGACAACATTCCTGTGATATCATCCTAGAGTCATCCTGCAGTGTGTCTGTAAAAGCTGGTCAGATCACACACTGAAATAACTTACTTTTCCCTACTGATGATAAAAAGAACACCTGGTAACCCTCTTAGGCATGGGCACATACCTCTCAGATGTCTATGGTTAAGCAGGATTAATCTCTCCATCAGGGATTCACCTCTGAAAGTGTTCAAAAGGCATGTGGCTGTGGCACTTGGGGACATGATTTAGTGATGAACGCAGTGATGATGGGTTAACAGCAGGGCTTAATGGTATTAGATGGCTTTTCCAACATAAATGATTCTATGATTCAATGATATGCTCCACATGTTATCTGATTGTTCAATAACCTTTAAGCAATTTTAATACCATTAGATTTGTTTCTGCACTGTTTTTTATTTCTTAATTTTTTTTTAATTTGTTGCTCTCTGGAAACTGTCATTTATAATTACTTTTCTGGAACCAGGGAGCATTGATCTGCCATTTAAAATTGTACAGTGTTTTGTGGACAAAGCTGAAGTTACAGCAGCTTTTTTCCCCTCTGTGACTGAAGAAGTTAAACAAGCACTCATAAAAAGTAGAGGCATGAAACATTCTATTTCCATAGAGCCTATATCCTTGTGGTATAACAAGGTATAACAAGGAGCTGACCCGGAAAATTTGGCACAAGTCCATGGCAACCACTCTGCCTAATGCCACAGAAAAATGGAGAATGATGTATTTTTCACAGAACACTATTCCAGGGTTATATTGATTTAAACTAGAGAAGAAAAAGAGAAAAATGAGACATACTAGTGACTCAGCATTTTAAATCTCAGCATTTTAAATAAAGGTGAGAAAAGGAGGAAAGGAAAAGAATGAAGTTTTGTGCTACAAGGATGAAAAAATAGACAAAAACATTTCAAAACCTCGCCATTAAGACTAAATGAGTTTGCTGGAAATCCCATCCAGATCTGTCCGTTTATATTTTAACTTGATATTGCCCTTTTCAGAGGATTGGATGAAATTTTGCATTGAGACTTCTCAGGTTAAGTTGATGACTTCAGTTGCAAAAACTGACTTGGTTAGAGAGAAACTGCTATTATTTATTTATGTAAAACTATATAACCTGGGGTGAGAGAATTTTGTTTCTCTAGTGCAATGGCTGCTAAAATCATAGAAATAAATGTTAGTCTTACATGATAATTTTACTGATATTCACAAGAGTAACTGAAACCTCCCTGAAAAATGAAAACGTTCCTTTTAGATTTTTCTGTTGTTTTGCTACCTAATGTAGATGTTGATGAAAACACAATTACAGTGTAATTGTGGCTTCTATTTCTTAAGTTATCAGTCTTTAGACTTCTGTGGAAAGAAAAACAGGAAAACAAAACCAAAATAAAAAAAAAAAGAAATGAGAAAAGAAAGGTCTCTCATTATATATGCATCTATTAATTTACCTGAATACTAATATTGAGTAGCAAGATTTGTTCAGCACTTCGAATATCAAACTAGAAAAAAATTCCTAGATCGGGGATTTTTGGAAGAACTCTGATGTTTTCTCTTTTGTATTGTCAGTATATTTGAGGCTACCTGCTAACCAACAATTTTTTGAAGGTTTATGCAAAGAAGAGGAAGATGAGTTAGGTAGGAGACAGGTTTTTCCTTTCTGTAAAACTGTAGGAAACAAGGGGTGAGTTTTCTGCAAAAACCTGATATTCTAAAAGTTTTGTTGTGTACCAGAGGTATTTCTTCATGCTGACAAACTGCAGAAAAATGTTTTCTGATCCTTCCTTTCTCCCTTTTCCTTAACTGACTTTTCTTAAGCTGCATGTCATCTGTGTTTGGGCACATGGATTAAATGTCAAGGCTGGGGTAGCCTTTGCAAAAGGAAAGATTGACATTTCTAGTCAGTGACAGAGAAGAAGGGTGTTCATATGGTTTTACTTGCAATGAAAATCAAGAATGGAAATAAGAAAAATATTTCCAATATAGTATTTGAAAGCTGAATCTTTCATCCACAAGTGTGTTGTAAATAATAGAATCATAAAAAAAAGTAGATGTTGGAAGGTATCCTGAAGATCATCTAGTTTCAAACACCCTGCCAAGAGCAAGGATGCCTTCCATTAGATCAAATTGCTTAGAGCCCCATTCAACCTGGCTCTGAACACTTCAAGGATGTGGCACCCCCAGCTGCTCTGGGTAACCTGGGAACATTTAAGGAACATTTTATTCTTCTCCCTGTTGTTCTCATGGAAAATTTCACAGAGATTCTCTACAAATGCACATAGCCTTTCTCACTTGCTTTCTCCACATGGGCTTTATCCAGTGTTTCATGAGCAACTGGCCCATGCTGCTAAAAATGGGCTTCCTGGGGGAAGGTGGAGGTCAGATGTCAGGAGTGGTCTCAATGAGTTGGAAATGAGTTTGCACAGAGCCCATTGGAGCAGAATATCCTTTACAACTCCATCCAAAGCCCAGTAATCAGCATAGTTAAATTTAAATTAACTATCCCAGGTAACAGCCAGTATTAAAAATCTCTTCTTAGTTCACCTTAAATAGTGTTCAAAAATTTTTGGTGATCTAACTCTTATTTTGTAAGCATTCACATAGGTTTAAAATTCATAATTTTACAAGATTTATGTTGTTTCATAGTTGTGCTTGAGACACACTTTCGAGGCTTTAAGGATATCTCCGATTACTTAAGATCACTAAGACAAGTGAAATGCAAACACCTGAGACATTCACTACTGGTTTATATTTCTAAGAAATTTTTACAGTGTCTTCACATTTTTTATTGTGTGTCATATATCAAATATTTGGAACAATTTCCAAATGCTTTGGAAGTGACACTAGTATGGTATTTTAGGGAATATAAGTTAGACTATCTCTACACTGTTAGAGTTCTAAGAATCTGAAATATTAGTTATGAGATCTTATATAAGTGATTTTAACAAACAACAGCTTTGAGCAATATTTTAATTGCACAAAAAATTGTGAAAGACATTATTCATAGATAGCTTAAAGCAAGCAGCTCTAAAAGACTTCCTGCTATAGAGCAGGAGAAGGATCATTACAGCTCCAGTTAAAAAAAAAAATGACTTTTCCACAGTTCCTAGCTTTTTTGAAGCCTACCTTTTACAACTAAGGGATTAAAAAGAAGAGCTTCTAGGGTAGGAGCTAGTTATAATGATTTGTCTTATAGTCCCTGAGAAATATAGGCACATCTAGAGAATGATTTATCTCTGTCAAAAATACACATCAAAACTAGGTATGTTTAAAGATACTTATTTCTCTTCACTGGTATAAAGGGAATCTAGGGCAACTATCAGAAAAGTAGGTACCTACAGTCTAATGGTCCAAATGAGAGGAATCCTGGCTCCAGTGAATATGAAAGCTCTGTTTATCTTGTCCCTGTGGGGCTTCAGGGTGTCCCTATTATATCTTTCAATATGTAAGAGGACTTGTAAGAGAGATGGGGAGAGACTTTTTACCAAAACTCATAGGGGCAGGACAAAATTCAAGTTTTTAAATGAAAAAAAAGTAGATATGAGGAAGAAATTATTATTTTATGGTAAGTATTGTGTGACACTGGCACAGGCTGCTCAGAGAAGCTGTGGATGCCCCATCCCTGGAGGTGTTCAAGGTCAGGTTGGATGGGGCTTTGAACAACGAGGTCTGGTAGAAGGTGTCCTAGAACACATTGAAGGAACTAGATGAACTAGATGATCCTTAAGGGTCCTTTGCAGCACAAAGTGTTCTATGACTCTGTGACTGTGATTTAGTTAAATCTCTGTCCCTTCAGCCATATGTTGCTATGGTTGGCTGCTTGGACAATAAAAAAATGAAAAAAAACCAAAAACAAACCCTAAACCCCTCAACAATATTCTTACATCCATGAGCATTATGCCTCTTAGAAAATGCTCACATGTAAGGTATTAGTTGCTCGGATCGCGGGAAGCTAATAGAGAGTTTCATCTAAAGAAAATCAGTTGGTTGGATTAACTGAGGAACTTTCAAATTTCATAACTTGACTCCAGTCAGTGAAAATATTGACCAGAATCATTCAGAGATACATCATTGAAGTCCAGTTATTCTTAGCTGGGGAATATAGCTTTATTGAAGACAGTGCTATTGTATCACTTTATACCCATTGAAGCTTTGACCAGAATAGACATCAAATTTTTTTAAACTCATTGCCATTCTCTCTGGCATTAGGTAAGATACTGAACAACCTCAGGTAGTTTTTTGGTTAGTTTTTAAAAATGGAAGATCTGTGACAAATAGATCTGAAGGCCCAAACAACTGAAGACCTCCAGATGAACTTCAGATTTCTTTGTCACACACCACATGCGGCACATGAATAAACCAATGTGACACATTTCGCAGCACAAAAGTTCAGAAATCAACTTTAAAGGAAGGATTAACACATAGTGCAGAGTGACTTTCCTCCATTTTGACACAAATATGCATTGAACTAGAACACAGTATTAGTTTTTATTGAATGTGAAAAGTGAGTAACATTTAGCTACTTTATAGAAGGCGTGAAAAGGTCAGATGGAAGTTTTATTGATGGTGTTTAAAGAGGTTTGCTTGTTGCAATGAAAAATCAGAACTTATTAGGACAGGGAAAATTGTATTAAAAAAGCAAGTCCTGTTCCATAGGACAATTACATTCTAATCCCTCTGGATAATTATGCTACTGTCCAGTGCTCTATGCCCATGTTTCAGGAGAAAAATCTCTAAGGACACCTCTGAGAATTTATCTAATACCCAAGCTTCATTTGCTACACAGTACTGATTTGGTTTTAAAGGATAAAACATTCCTGTAGGTGTCCAGAAACAAAAAAAACCCAATACATTTATAAGCTTATCAATTATCAGGCACTTATTTTACTGTCTTAAACTTCTCTTAGAAATAAAAATTTTAAGTATAGCCTTTTTAGATTTAGCAATTTAGGATCTTGAGAAATGGTGCTTTGTGTTCCATTATAACCTCAGTATAAATGTACATCATTAAGCCCACACGACAATTAATTTCCAGCAGTTGTTCTCTAAAAGACAGATTCTTTTTAGTGAAAAGAATCATGAGCACTACAAATGTCTGGTGTAATGGCCATTACTAATTATTATTAATACAGCTAATAATAATAGTCATGTTTGAAGTGATTTTCAATAAAAATATTTAATTATTTTTATGATAATAAAGTGTGACATATGGAGAAATGGAAACGAGGGAGGAAAAGTGATTAAGGCATTGATATTGTCATTAAGAGATCAGCAGTCTGCATATGGTTATTGGTGTGAATTTGGGTGCTTAACTTCATTGTTTCTGCTCTCTTGTTGAAAAATGGAATTAATAATTTACTATATCAGTACCATATTACTGTATGGAACTGTATTGAAGTAAGCAGAAATGAATATACTTTACTTCACAATCTGCAGAAACCTGTGTGAGGAACCTGTGTCCCTTCCTTCAGAGCCTAATTGATAAAAACATGAATTATTTTGCTCTCTTATTTGGGGATGCCACTAATTTTTTTTTAAACCTCCCTCATTCTGTAACTTCACCCTGCTCCAATTTCACTGTCTCTTAGTTTCTTACCTAGGCTCAGAAAAGTCTAACTCATAAGCATGCTAATCTGTTCTTCATGAGTGGAGCACCTTATTTTTGACATTTTGAGATTTGTTTAAACTCAGTTTTGTACCAGACTCACTGGTTGCTGGTCTTACTGGCCTCACCAGCCACCAGTAACTGTTTATGTGTTTTGTGTTTCACCTGCTTCCACACCACTGTCCTCCATGATCCTTGGTCCTTGCTGGGTTTGCCAGTTTAGGTTCAGTAGTATCTTTCCCCAGAGAAGTTCCTCCATGGCAGGCTCAACGCCAGCCTGTTACAGGAAAACAAGAAAACTAAATACTTTAAAAACCTGGATTTCCATTTTATAATTTTTTTTTAAAAATATGTATAAAGAGAGTGAAGATTTTTACAATACTGATTTTTAATCAGTAATTTTTAAAAATTAGAAAAAAATCATTCTTACTTTTAGATCATTCTTACTAGCTTCTTACGAATGGCGCACATTGATGATAAAAGGTAATACCTTGATATTAGATTTTCCACTTAGGCTGTAGAGATAGACTTTCACGTTGCCCTATGTGTCATGTCAGACTAAAAACCGCAGACACATCCAAACCTGTTTTTTTTTGTTTTTTTTTTTTTAACTGAGGCTATGCTAAGAAAATGTATTTGAGTTTGTAAGTGGGTTTTTTCATAGAAATTTTATATTTTTCTGAAGTTTTATTTTATTAGAAAAATACTTGGAAAACATGTAAATTTTATTTCAATTTGGAACTGTCTGTACACAATGTGCTGTAGGAACTAGACACGGGCAAGACACTTGAACCAGAAAAAGGGTTGACACAGCTTAAAGTACATAAAGTACTGTTTGAGAGAGAATGTGTGAATGGGACTCTGAAGACTGAGATAATCGAAGCATTGAAAATTATTGTTAGTCAAAATATATTTTTTTCTCTTTTTGCAGCTGGGATACCAGAGGTAGTTTAGCTAAAATAAATGATCCCATGTCCCAAAACACTTTTACAGGCTCTAATTTCACTAGGGGAGTTGCCACACAGATATTCTATTGTTTCTTCTGGCTGAGCTAGTTCAGAAGATATTCAGCTATCTCTCTCTGGGACTGTGTTGTGACCAGGCGCAAGATGCTGCTTTTCCTCCCTCTTCTATATGCATATACTTCAGAGTTAGTGTTGATTAAAACTACTCAGGATTTTTCTTAAGCTTTCAGAGGCTTTAAAGATCAGGCCACACAATTGCAGTTAATTTCAGCATTTTGCACAATTTACACTGATATGGTCCTAGCAGGATGAAATTCATAATGAGTCCATATTCCTCTACACAGCTGAGATGCAATTTATGCATTTTCAGTAAATTTTTCACCTTTTCATTATTATTAAATGTGACATTTGAAAAAGCCTGGTGATGCAAAAACTTCCCCTCTCTTCCGAGAAGCTGAGTGGAAGGACATATTGGCCTGGGTTATTACAGAAGCTTTCAGCATTAATTTACATCATTTTCAAGTGCTTTTGGGACACTTTTCTCACACTATAATTCCTGCTTTCCCTACTTGACTCCAGGCTCTCTCTCCTGGTCATGGTGACTGATTTGAAACCACTTAGCTCTTACTTGATGCAAGGGACATCATGACTCCAAGCCAGTTTTCCTGCCATTTAAAGCATTTTTCACCCTTTTTTTATCTAACTTTGTTCCTTTCTTTTAAAGATAAGCAATTTCTCCCCCACCATCAAAAGCAAAATTTGCCTAAAAACCATTAATAAAAGCCCAATACTCTGGACTTTTTGCAAAGATTAAGTAATGATTTTAAAAGTCATACATGAAGTTTTCTTAAAATATATTGGGTCACAATGCAGAGCTTTAAAAACTTCTTTCATATGTTAGACTCATATCCAATATGGACTCTTACCTGTTGCTGGTTAAAGGAGTTGTGTGAAGAGGCTAAAATATAATAATTATTTATTTTATATGATCAGCAAATATATACTCTCAATCTCACAGAATATTTAAGATACATACTCTGTCTGCTTCAGCTGATGTTGCTGTTCTCGAAACTATACTCTTAGAAGGAGTGATTTTCAAGTTCTCAGTTGGCATGTATGAAGAGAGGTTAATTGATTTCAGGAAAAATAAGGTTGCCAGTGTCACCTGGGAATCCAGCCCATCCAGATCTGCTATGACATTTAGGAAGAAGCAAACACACTCACAAGGCTCTTTAGGCTGTCTTGACAGAGAATTCAAATGATTATCTTGAATTTCTAGGACAGATAATCTAAATAGCAATCATTTTCCTTTTTTGGAATGAAATAGACATTAAGCTAAGATCTCCTGAACCATTATTTCCTAAATATATAGAGTCCAGAGGAGGTCATTAAGTTGATCACAGGGATGGAACACCACCCCTATTAAGACAGACTGAGACAGCTGTGGCCGCTCAGTCTGCAGGAGAGAAGGCTCCTGGAACACATTAGAGAACATTCCAGTACCTCAACAGAGCTACAAGAGAGCTGGAGAAGGACTGTCCATGAGGATATGTAGTGATAGGACAAGGAGGAATGGCATTAAACTGAAGGGGGTATATTTAGATTAGATATTTGGAAGAAATTCTTTGCTGTGAGGGAGGGGAGTCACTGGCTGCCCAGCGAAGCTGTGGACTCCCCGTGTCAGGAGGTGTTCAGAGACAGGCTGGACGGCCTTTGGGTAACCTGGTCTAGTGGGTGGTTTGTCACCCATGGCAAGAGAAGTTAGAACTAGATGATCTTCAAGGTCCCTTCTAACCCAAACCATTCTATGAAATAAACTAAAATAGAATAAAATCCTTTTAGTCTAACAGATATGACATTTATCTCATTTTTATGTAGGACTGGTAGAGCTGTTCATTTCCTAACCATGTCATGCATATGTTTTTACATTTCTTTCACATCCTTAAACTCTGAGATTCTTTGTTGGTGACTGCAATGGTTTGCAAACTTAAGTTTTATTTTGCGTAAGTAGTGGGTATAAAGCTGAGTCTTGATTTGTCCTGGATACTTCGAAGTATTTTTAGAGTAGGTACAATAGAAAAAACAACAACAACAACAATAATAATAATAGTACAAAAAAGGACACAATACTTACCTCTCATGTCTATTTAACCCTCCTTTTACACTACAGCAGGAATAGGAACTCTTTCAGAAATGTCAGTGTTACAGTCCATATCCAAGTTCAGTCCTTTGAGCTTGCAGTAGAGGGCTATAAAAACAATTTATGTTCACCTGACCATCTGCATAGAAACTATGAATTGCTGATACAGACATCACCCAGTGCAGTAAAAGATATAGAGCATTCAATAAGCTCAGGGTACACGGATTTTTCCTGCTGGTAGGTGGCCATGTCTGATGTGAGTTTTCTATTTCAGTTTTGTTGTCTAAAATCCTGTGGCAGAAGCCACTTTTGAACAAGGGCAAGTTCAATAGTAAAATTTTATTAATAGGCCTCTGTAAGCAAAGAGGTTGTTGACAACCTTGGAAAATTTATTTAGATGTACTACTGGAACTAAAGAAAGAAGGGAAAAGAACTGTTTCTCGTTTGAAAGATTTGCAAGACAAAAAAGATAAAAAGGAGTTATGACTCAGGGCAATGTACTGACATTCAGGAACAAAAACTGATGTAGCTCACAAAGGAAAACATCCTGAAAATTGGTCTTATAGAATTCCAAGGTATTTTCTTGTGCATTGACACAGTTTTGGTGTTTCTACTGGTATGTCTTAAAGCACAGTTTTAGCTAAGAACCCAATTAAGATTCAGCTCCCAAAAAACTTTCCAAAGGCTTTGGTCTGACAGTATCTGTTGTCATTCATTCTCACTTAGGCCATGTGGGAATAATTCAGGTGCCTGGGCAAAGGTATGTAATGACATTTTTAGGTATGCTAAGAGGTATCCTGCTGTATCTGAGGCATTCACATGGGTTGGCAGACAAAACATAGGATTTAGGAAAGACCTGCTACAAATGGCTTAAGAGACAGCGGGAAGCAGGGGCATTTTGATTGGCACAAGTGCCTGTGTTTGCACAGACAAAACAGCCAAATCCCTAAATTGCTTCCTGCTTCAGACCATGTCCTCACACACACATGCACATGCACACACAAATTTTTGACTGAAACTGAATAGATGACTTGTTTTGAGATGAGCACACCAGTTGCTGCCACTTAATGGAGACCTGCTAAGTGGCAAAATTATGAAGGACATGATCAGATGGTGACAAGCAATGAAGCTGGGACATTCAATGTAGTGAGTTCTCCTTTTCAGAAAACGTTACCAACCTTCATTTGAGCGTGAGTAACTCCTTTTGGCATGCCCTTAATGAACTGAAATATTAATTGAAATATATCAGTCTAAAGAATTATCATTTTGTTCTTTGTTTAATTTGGACATTTTACTTTGTGTGACAATAGATGGAGAATGTGCATATTATTAGAACTTACATTTCAAACAAGCAATGGTGACTTAAATGTCCTGCTACCAACAGTTATTTTGGGTGGTGTGGCTAAAGCACTTGCCAGAAAATCGAATTTAAAGAAGTCACCGAGCACCTCAGCCTTCTGCAAATTCCAGGTAATCAGGTCTTCCATTTCCCTCTGGGGGGAGCCCACATTTTCCCTAGCCTTACCCTTCCATACATGCACATGTCTCTAGTTCCTCCTGTTTACTCCCCATTATGCCTGAGTTAACACAAAGGTATTTAAGCTGGGAAACTGATGAAGCCAAGCTACTGGTTGGAGTTTCTGGATTGTCTTTGTGTTGCTCTTCAGGTGCTCTTCTGCTGAACTGCAACCTCTCCCAAAGCTCTGGGCACATACTGTTGACCCTGGCACTAAACTTGCAGGAGTGGGATGGATGCAGGTTCCCCTCCCCCTGCAACTTACTTATTATTTAAATCAGTGTTGCACTGTATGAGAATTATTGCTCTTAAAGTGCTTCTGTTGTTACTATAATTTGTCTTGTGGGCCTTTTAAAAGATTAATTTTCTTTTATTCTTTGGTTCAGGTTTTTGGGTTTTTTTTAATTATGCATTATTGGTTTGGGCACAATACAGGTTTCATTCCAGCCAATATAATTCAGTATTTTCAATAAATTTCACATGAAAATATTACACTCAAAATCTTTTTTATAGGAAAAGAATAAGCTCATATTAATAAGCTTTCTGTATCTATATACACATACATACATATATCTATATATATATACATCAACAAACCTAAGAATTTGTTGCTTATATAAGTGAAATCCCAACAGTCAAATCCAGGAATTGTTATTTATAAAAATCTTTTTAAAAAACAGTGGAAAAATGGGACGATGCAGTTAAAACTGTTATACACACATTTCTCTATCCCTTGTCCTGGTGTTGTGCTCACCTTTCCCCTGCTCCTCTGCGTCCCAGGTTTAACAGTTCCAGAAAATAGCATCTGGAGTTCACCAGTGTTTATGCTCATGGTTTTCTCTTCCTTGCCCTAGTAACCATCTGGTGCCCCAGCTCAGGTTTAGCTAATATGCTTTTACACCTACACCTCCATCTGCAGCTCCACATTACATCCAGATTTTCTTTGTTGTGGTATCTATGTCAGATATAACTTCATTGTCTCTGTTCCTCCTAAACCCAGTTTTGTCCAGCTCATACCTTTATTTCTTTAACTGTCCATGGGTGAGCTTACTCAAATGCCAGCCTGTTCCCCACCATCCCCTGCCTCTGCTCTTCTGTGCTGTGTTTTGTGTCTCCCACTCTCAAGGGCTCTGCTATCCTATCAGGCTTTTATCTATCCACAGTACATCATTGTCTAAGAGCTGCAAATCAGAATCATAGGATCACAGAATGTTTTGGATTGGAGGGGACCTTAAAGATCATCTAGTACCAATCCCCCAGCCATGGGCAGAGACACCTTCCACTAGACCTGGTTGCTCAAAATTCCATCTAATGTGGTCTTGAAATATTTCATTTTACATGGAGTAACAGATTGTTATTTCTGTTTATATAACTATAGTCATGCCAAACAAGGATAAAGAAAAGCGTTACAAATTGCATATGAACAAACACCTGCTGTGAAATTGTGGTCATATATAAACCAAGTAGAGAAAACCTCAAGAAGCTTGGCAAAGGTTCAGTCTGAAGAACCTAAGAAATTTCAGTTCTGAGGCCTTGTTAACTCAGGCAAACCTTATGAACAATGAAACTTGTGTAAAACAGGGCTGCCAGATTCCAAGAGCTATCAACATGTTTTCTATGATTAATTTATATAGAAATATGTCTGCTTTTAATTAACTAAAACTTAACTGTACCACCCAGATCATAACATTCCATGTTATATGAGGAAGAAAAAAACATCTAGTGAATAGGTAATGGAATACAGCTTTGATATTGTACTATATATACTTCTTTAAAAGTCTATTTTGTAGCTCTGGATGAGCCACATCCTTAATTTTAACAAATGTGAAATTTGGAAGCACAACAGATATAAGGCTGTGACAACTGCCTGTTTCCAGCTCCAAGAATCAAGCTGAGTGTGTATTCCCCATAGACACACATGCAAACATTTGTATGTGATACATATGTAAATACACCCATGAGCAGGCACACAGGCAACACTCAGCACTCACACAAACACAAACAACACCAACAGCCTCACTCTGTCCTTTGATGTGTCAAATCAGGGTGAAGGTGTGTTAGGCAGAAATAAATATACATATATAGGCTTACCTGTAATGTGGTGCCACCCAGTAGCTCAGCTCAGACCACCTGTCAGCCCCATAGCTGCCCTAGGCTCCCCTTTTCTGACACTTAAATAGACAAATATTTGAAGATGTAGACCCACTCCATCTGCTAGAAAAGATCCTTCCATTCACACCTTAAAATTCTTCATAGAAGAAAAATACATTGTTATCACGCTTTTTGCCCTCAAAAAGGTCCTAGTTGTATCGATAATTCTATAACTTCATGTATGAGTAGTTACCTTCAGATTTATTATTTGTTTCTTGTCTTACAATATAGAAATAGATACATGGGTGAGTCTTTTATCTTGTCATTAATGTTTCAGTCTCAGATTCCAGCAGAGGTGAACCAAAATGCCAGTTAATAGAAGACTGGTAACTCAGATATTGAGCAGTTGGATCAGGTTGGGTTAGGGTGAGTGAATATCAGAAGATGAAGACCTGGAAATTAATAAAAATGAGTAAAGAAAAAAAAATGTTTTCTTATCAGGTGTAGGCACTGGTGGATAATATATAATGGCAGTAATTAGGGTAAAAGTCATGCTATCTGCCATGTTAGCCCAGCATCGTTCTTTTGAGATGGCAAATCTGCATCCAATAAATAAAATGCTAGAAGGATCCATTTTATTTAATATTAAATACATTGTGGTCAAGCAATTAAAGGCTGAAAACAAGATTTAAAATTTCCCTTAAAATCTTACATTTCTACCCTTAAAGAAGTGTATATTATAATATATCGAGAGACTCAGAAGAAAGCCAAAAATAAGTTATAATTTCTTAATTGGGTTTATTTACAGTTGGAGCACTAAATATATATAAGCCCCTGTGTAATAAAGTAGGTACCCTCTTAATTTCTTCTGATTATAAAGTCAAGTATGCATTTTGTCAAAATTTATTTCTGCCACCCATGGTCTGCAAATCCTCATATTATCGGATGTTAATTACTGCAAAAGTGCTTGACCTGAAAGTGAAGATATAGAAAACACACTTGTCAAAGGAATTAATTTCATACTGACCAAACATTCCATCCCCCACTATTTTTCGTTGTTACTCACTTTAGATCTTTGTCACCCACCTAAATCTCAGTGTACTACGTCTGATCCTTGACCTACAGGGTCAGAAGTAGCATAAAAGGTTTGACCTATCTAATCCCACTTTTTGTATTGGTTTTTTTTAAAATGTTCTTATTTTGATTGTCATATTAATCACCTGTCAAAGAACATTTCTTAGCTTTGAAAGGAACCGTGTCCATTTTCTTCAGTTCAATAATCTGAAACTGCCAACAGTGAACTGTTCATCTCACTGTGAATAAACTCAATTTTATTTGTCATTTCTGAGCTTGCTGATGGTTTCTCTCCCTAGAAGAGTGCAACCTTTTGTGATAGACAAAATATTGTGTATTTAACTGTATATTGGGCTTTTCAGTTTTCTTTTCATGAGTGGGTTGATTATTGATGTAAATCTCATGAATGAGGAGGAAAGTCTGTGTTCATTAATGATTCCAGAAAGAAAGAACAATACCTTATGCAACACCTTTCACATGAATGCTGTTTATTAGTTCTGCCAAATCTATTTCTATACCCTTAATTATTGATCAGAACTCTATTTTGCTAGGTGCCAGAGGTGCGGGGGAAAACGTGTGTTTTCCTGAGGATTTTCAGAAGTTTTTCTTCAGCTTAACTTTTCTCAGCTTCTCCTACCACAACATCCAATTAAATAAGATAGCAACTCAGTAGAAGAGTTTTTTTTCTTTAAACTTAGACTTGCTAGAAGTTTAGGAAAGATATATGAATGTATCTGTTGGCATACACAATTTTTTCCCACATCAGAGCTGGGTGCTTCAACTCTCAACCAATGAAAAATGTCAGATGTCCATCAAGTTTTGAAGGACATATTCTGATTCTAAAACAGAGCCTTTGCCAAGATTTTGCTGACAAGAAAATGCCATAAGTTAGTATCATTGGTTTAACACAGTTATTTACCATCTGCTTGGTTCTCAGTGACCAAATAACAGCCACTTCGATAGTGTTTGTCTCAATAATAGAGATAATAATAATAAGTTAAAAAATCATTTTAAAAATCCCCCAGCAACTGAGTTAGAAGAGAGAGAAATGATCGCTGGAGTCCTAGCTTGTTTTACTGTGCAAATGTGTCTGATGTAGCAGCTCAATGACCAGAATAGGCTAACATGAAACCAGCATATAGTACAAATGTATTTCAGGCTAGATCCTGGATATATTAGAATAATGTTTATTTTTTATGCCAAACTTACTTCAGGACCATGACATAGATTGAAGCATCATGACATATGCTGTTATTTTAGGTTCCACTTTCCATCTGTCATGCATATTTTAAAGAAAATAGCTGCAGGTAGAACCTTAAAAGAGATTAGAAGGGCCTGAAAGAACAATGTCACTTAGGTGGAAGTCCACCAGCTAGATTATGATACAGGTGATAGAAGGGATGCAGCATCCCTTATTGCAGGTGGAGAATCCAATCTTTCAGAGAATCACAGATATAATAACATTGTCAGTAGTACATCTTTCACAGTCTCAAGAATGAATGTTTTTAGAAATAGAAGTAAATATGGCATTCTCCAGCTGAGAATTTGTAGCATAGGACTGTTGCTACGTAAGTAATCAAACTGCAAAGAAACAAAATGAAAGGCCTTGGTGAATTTGGGGTAAAATGTTTCTTGCATATCAGTATCTCAAGACAAAAGTGAAGACCTTTGAAGGTCTTATACCATCATAAATTGCCCAGAGAAGTTGTGGCTGCTCCATCCCTACAAGTGTTCAAGATCAGGCTGGATGGGGTTTTAAACAACTTGGTCAAGTGGAAGGTGTCCCTGCCCATGGCAGAGGGCTGGAACTGGGTGATCTCTGGGGTCTCCTCAAACTCAAACTCTTCTGTGATCCTATGATTCTTTTCATTTCATATAAATATATAAGCTAATGTTTCTTAGACTGATTTGTGATTTGTCCAAAAAAATAGCTCTTGGGAAAACAATATTACTTAAAGATCTCTGAGGTCACAGTCACCAGCTGTAAAATATGCACCAGAAGAGGTATGACTCACGAATCAGGACTAGGAGTAAGAAAGCTGTGTACATCAGTATTCTCTCCAGCACTCAGACAAAGCAAACAAAGCTAAATAATTCAGTGAACTTCTTTCACCAGCTACTGTAGTTACATACAGATTGTTCTCTTAAAGGGTTCAACACAGGGGGGAGGGGAAGTGGGGTGAAATGTTAAATACATACTTTAGTGTATTGATATGGATAAAAAAAGACTTGACAGGCCTAGTATGCAAGGTCAGAAATGTTGTAAAAAAGAACACTCCCAAGGAGACTGCTGAGCCTGACTCTAGCCAGTCACCTGCTCAGAAACGCTGATGGATATTTTGTTTTTAAAAAAGTTGAAATAATAAATAGCATCATGTCCCAAAGATTAATTCTGACACACTGATGCTGAGAACACGGTGAATTTAAAATTCTGAGGCCACAGTTGTATTTCTGGTGAGTTTTACGATAGCTAAGAAATAATGATAATAAAAATAACCTAGGAATCTGACTGATAAAAGTTTAGTCTCTTTCTATTATACATTAAGTTCAGTTAGCACTGCTGGCAATCAGCTTTTTTGACCCTGCTGAGATATTTGCAGGCTGAGCTCAAAAGAAAAAATATCTGCTGATTTGATCAGAGGAGTATATGGTCAGAAAATTAAGATGTGGAGCTGTAAAGCGTAATAGGAAAGAAAAAAGATTGTGTTTTTAGTCAGAAATGAAAAGTTTACCAGGTTCTCCAGGAAAAGGGAAAAAAAATACAATTTTATTTTTTTGGCAGATTGAATCACAAAGCAGATTCTCTACTAAAAATGTTTCACATATGTAATAGTTTCAGTGATTTTCTCATCTGTTCCTACAAGCGAAGCTTGTATTTTCATGAAAAACTCCTTCAATGATCCTCTTACAAGAAATAGAGTATCTGCAGGATAAAGGCTTCAATGTATGCAATTCTTTACAAAAGGCTATTGAATAACTAGATTATATTGTAGTGTTTAAATGAAGGCAAAAATATAGGGAGACATTAAATGGAATTTCAATCTAAGATCAGTCCATCTATTAACTATTTCCAAAAAACATATTTACCTATTTTCATATAAAACATTAACTATTTTCAGAAAACATATGTCTCTCTCTGCGCTTACACAAAGAAGCTTTTGAGATGAGATGAACGACTTACTAAAAATCAGCTATTTTAAGATGGAAAAGAAGAAGACAGTTATTTAAAATGAGGACATCATCATATAATAAATTCTGTTTCAAAAACTCAGAAGAAATAGTTGCTTCTTCTGTCTATGTATGTTAAGCATGTTCCTTTGGATTTTCTCTTGATTCACTTTCATGTGACTTTATTCAGAAGCACATTCATAGTGCAGGTTTAGTATCACCATTTTTGGATAAAAATCTTGAATTAGTGGTTTGTGAAATTATTTTTACCCTGCCTGTGGCAAATATATTTTTTTTGCAAAATCTTTCCCTTCAATATTTATTGCCATAATTTAAAATGTTGTTATTCCAAGTTCCTAGAAAACTTTGGAGTACATATAAAAAAGTCAACTCATATTAATAAAATACTATTTTCAGTTATTATTTGCAAGGTTTTTAAAGTTTCCTATTCTTCTGAAAAGTTTGAAAACTTTACAAACTGTGAACTAGTTTTGCCATGAAATCACATTATATTTAGAGAGATGAACTGATCAGAGGGAGGGGAGAACCAAACTATGCAAGAATATTTTTTTTTTTGTGATAAGTAATGGTTCTTATCTCTGTTAACACTGAGTTTACTAGTACTGGGGAGGAAATTATTTCTGAAATATTTTTCAATTATGTGTATTTATAACATAAATTCAATGTTATGAAGAGTTTCTAATGTCAACATAATCTCATATTTTTTGCATAATGTCTTTTCCTCAATGTTTATCAGATTATTTATTTCATTCAGAAAGGGTTCTTCCCTGAATCTCTAATCTTGCCTAAACCACTGTACTTTTCATATTATGTGAAGGAAGGATAAATATGAACCAATAATTATGGACCTCTTGGTATATGAACTGAGGATGACACAGAGTTTGGTGATTTTGTTTTATTCTTCAAACTATTTCATAATAAATAAAATGAAACGCTGCATAGGAATCTGATAAATTTGTTCTCTGCAACATCCCACCCAGGTTTGTCGTCTCATTCTTAACACAAGAGGTCCAAAGCAAGAGGATTAACTGACTTGAGATTTTGGCCCTTTAAAACAAGTTATTGCTTGCTTGACTATTTTAAGAGCTGTCTATGTCTGCACTGATCATGACAGGACACATTTTAAAAATGCAAGGATGTGCTTTCTCACTTGGCTAATGCTAAATACCAGCAGAACATAAAACTCAAAGTTCATGATCAAACATTGTTTTGGTAAATGAGGAATTTCCACATTAATTTCCCCAATATGTCTTTAATTTTAAATTTACCTATAAATTTAAAATTACTTCTACATATAATACATTTTTGATGTAGATTTCACAGGATTATAACTCTCTTCTTGAGATGATAAAAGCTGGATAATCTTGGCAAAATATACTCTTTGGGATGACGTGTTAAAATTTGTTATTCTCCTCCCTTTCACACTAGACTAGGTGCCAGTTTTAGATGCCTCTGTCCATTCAGTTGCACCATATGAAACTTTTAAGGTGTAATAATGCAAAGCAGTATGAAATCAGATGGCAAATGGCATCCTTATCATGCTTCCATGAGTAGGAGTAGGACAAGGTCTATCAAACTCCTCACATCAAATTGAAAATCATAACGGGAATTAAATTGTAGATCTATTATATTTGCTCCAGACATTGTGTTTTGAGGCTTTGTATAGTTTTTTTTTGGGACATCACACTAGTGTGATATGTCAGAGGATATCAAAACGTGGAGGCTACAGCAGGTAGCTGACAGTGCTGACAAGTGGGTTTTTCCAGACTGAACTGGTATTCAATGCTTCGGTTTCTTTTTATTTTATTCTCTCTCTCTCTTTTTTTTTTTTAATTTTTTTTATTTTATCCTTTTTTTAAGCTCTCGTCCTTACTTGTGTAAAAGATATGCAGTCAAAAATAAAATTTCAGTAGCATATATATGAGATTACTGGTCAGCTATTCAGACCCATTTAATGCAGCAATACAACTTCAATATTTTTGTATCATAAAATTGATGTAGTTTGTTTCTCTTTTGGTCATTCTATGGCTAAAGATGAGTTTTAATTAAAAAAAAAAAAGCAAATTAAACATAGTAGGGTTATTTAAAGATTGTACTGACATGCAATTTTATCCTCTTTTGCTACAGTTGTTTCCTTTGAACAATTTGAGATCAAAAGGGACCAGACTGTTTGTTGAACTTGCTTCCATGACAACACAGGAACAGATGTCCATCCAATCATTTCTCTTTCAAGCTCACCATTTAACAAAGGGCACTTCCATATGTTGAAGTAGTTATTCGGTCTTCATCCCAAGTGCCGAAAGATAGATGATGTGCTTTCATTAATAATAACTTGAAAATTCTCCTCATTATTTCTAGCCTGAAATTTGTTTGCATAATTTCAATTTCTGCCTTTGAGATCTTGCTATATCTTATACTTCTCAGACTAAAAAGCCCTTTGCTATAAAAAGCATTCCTCCCATGTAGACTTTTAAAAGCTATGTTCAAGCCATCACTTTTCTTAATAGCTATCAGTTATTAGGTGATACTACACATGTAAAGGAAACTTTGGTGTGCTTGTGGAAAAACAATGTCCAAATAAAAGGCTTACTAAAAGAGCAGGGAGTTCTATTGTGTTTTGTCTCTGCTGGCTGGTCATCATACAAGACAACAGAAGTCCTTCAAGAGCCCGAAGAACTACCTGATACTGTGTTTGGTAGTTGAAAAGTGCATAAAACCAAACTAGAAATAAAATGTAAATTTTTAAAGTTGACATTGAGGAGTCACTTGTCGTGAAAGTTACTCTGAAGTGGCTCTGTCTCTTGAAATGTTTGCACAGAAATTGAGAGGTTCTGAGAGGACAAGTTCTACTTATAAGTGTATGGAAATATCTCCTTTAATCCCTGTGGTTCAGTAATGAAATGGAGTTAGTGAGAAGTAATTATGAGTCCAGGAAATGGTAAAAGGAAAATAGTGGAGAGATAGCCATACTGATGTCAGTACTTTTTGAAAAATCAGAGCCAACCACTGTCATCAAAACATCTCAAAAGCAGTTTGTTAAGACATTAAGCACACAGTTGATGTGGGTTTTATTTTGAGGTGGTTTGAAAAAAACCCCCAAACAAAATATCATTACACTGTGATAACACTATCAGAAACCATGAACATCCGTACTCTCCAAACAGTGAAATCTTCCATAGAAGTTCAGAAATGGGACAGAGTATCTTGACATTTAGATGTTGCTGCATAAAAACCAAACCAAGCAAGCAAAGAAAAAAAGCCCAGACACAAATACACACACACACACACACAAAACAAACAAACAAACAAACAACCAAAACCAAAACAAAACAACATCAAATAAAAATCCTCGTTTGTTTTGAAGGTTACTGGGGGATTTTCAGTACCTTTTCATTCTAGAAAATGCAGCATAATGACTTTGTTTTCATTTTAGTGTCTAAGAGAAGAAATATTTGCTTTTAAAATATCTGCTGGTAAAAAAAACGGTTCCCACACGACCCCCAGATCTTTTTCTCCTGATGAGATTATATGGATGCTTTCATCTATATAATGAAAAAATTATACAGAGGAAATAAAGAGAGCAGGTTAGAAACACAACTGCAAACAGTTTTTATTTGGATAGAGTTTGAACAATAAAAAAGTGAAGTTTGAACATTGCATGTGAGCTAGTGGCATTCTCGTCTAGCACAAGGTAAAAGATCAAGATCAGTATGCAATAGTGTGCTTTAGATCCTTACCATAATGAATTAGTGCACATTACAGCAAATATGATTCACAAATATTACACAAAAAGTAAATTTTGCCTTCCCTACTCTACATATATCAGGGTATTGCTAATTTTGAAGAAGAGTACTAATATGTTGTATAAGGGAGATGTGGACCCTAAAGGATCACTTGGATTTGAGCTGACAGCTCGGAAAAGCAGCAGTGTTTAAGTCAACATTTCAGTACCATGTAAACTGAAGTCCCAGAAACGTTAGAGAAGGCTTTCAGTTCTTTAAAGCTTAAGTGCTGCTCTGGGTAAAGCCATTAAAACAAGTCATCAAATATAGCTTTGTATTTAAAGTTCAGCCAAATAATTTGATCCCCTCAGTAAACAAAATGCACTCATCAAATGCAGTGTAACATCTGAAATGAAAATATCTCCAAACTTTAAGTCGACTTACTATGGTAGTCTTTT